>ONZQ02000010.1:704596-980495 GCA_900312665.1 Cephalotrichum gorgonifer | reverse complement strand
GTACTCTCTCTCTCTCTCTCTCTCTCTCTCTCTCTCTCTACAAAGCTCTCACACTTGGGGGGCATTGAATGAGTGGAGACATCTTACACACAACCTCCTGTATAACTCGAAAGCTCTCTAACACGAATATCGGAAATCAGTACGAGCTAGACGGCACTCACGAGACCCACGATCCGGCACGCCCCTCGACGCGGCACTGCGCCTATATGCCCGGCCAGACCGTCAACACGCTCTTCGTGCCCATCCAGCAGACGCTCCGCAAGCGCAGCGCCTCCCTCAGCTCTATGCGCACGGGGGACTTCATGACCATGAACCCAAGCGACAAGTACACCACTCCCCGGCCCGCCCCGCGCTCGCCCCTCTCCAACCTCACCACCGCCGCCCCCTCGGCCGTCCCCACCCGCCTCGGCTCCTCCCCCCACCTCCTCCGCCACCGCTCCTCCGCGCGCTCCCTCTCCCCCAGCCCCTCCTGGAAGCGCTTCTTCCGGCGGCCCCACGCCGCGGAGCAGCAGCAACAGCGGGCCGCCACACCCGAGCTTCTGCCGCCGTCCGAGGACGACGACGCACGGAGCGTGCGCTCGCACGTCAGCGCCGCTGGGAGCGGATCCCGCTCGAGGGATATCTCGCCCGAGTCGCTCCGCCGGTTCCTGGTCGACGACTCGCCGCCCTCGCCCGTGGGTGAGTGGCCGTCTGTCGTGATACCCGAGGACATCGCGGAGGAAGAGGAGGAGGCGGAGATCGTGGAGGATGTGGATGACGACGAGGACGACAACTTCGCCACCGCGGCGGCCGTCGAGCTGGACGACGACGCGGCCTCCTCGGCCTCCTCCTACCCCACCGGCCTCGCCCCGCCGCCGCCCTTCAGGAGGACGGCGTCCTCTCCCGCCCCGGCCGTCACGTCCTGGTTCGGTGCGCCTCCCCCCCTTCCTTCATCCAGGGCCCCTTCGCCCTTGGCTGCCGTGGACGATGAGTCGCCTGTGCTACCGGACTTTGAGAACCGGTCACACTTCTCGTTCTCCTCGGCGTCTAGCTGCGCGTCCTCGGTGGGCGCGGCGGCAGATGACGCTGAGACGCCGCCCGTGTATGATTACGACTACCTCAACCGGACTGGCGAGGTGGAAGAGCGGGTCACGTCGGCAGGGTACGGGCTGCCCGGGTCGGCGGGGTCGAAGGCTGGTGGTGAGGGGAGGCTCCTGCAGGAGGAGTTGGCGTGGATGGTTGATATTATCAAGAGCTAGACTCTTGTTGTCGCTGTCCTTCCCCCCTTCCTCCTTCACTCACTCACTCACACACACTCAAACACCTCACATCTATACTTCACATGCTTCGTCATTCGGGTGTTTTACAGGAATCGGTTCGGGTATAAAATGGGATAGACTTAATGGGCGGGGTGTTCTAACTTGGTATTTTTTTTTTCTTGCGAGAGCCTTGGATTTTACGTGTACTACTACTATATAATAACGGAGGAATTGTCGGGACTTGGGAAGATTGGGGTATCTTCGGTGGGAAAAAAACGAAACGGGATTTGATATCCTGTGGTTTACGGGTTTTATTATTACTATACTATACAGGTTGGGAAGTCTGGTGACGGACGCTGGGTGGGTGGTGGATAAGGCAATGATGAAGATGAACGAGGAATCAATATTTGTTTCTCTCACACACAGCAACGTGCTCCTTTGCTTCTCGCTTTCTCGCTCTCAGTTGTCGTATGTTATCTAACTTACCGGCTTGGATATCCGGAGCTCCCTCCCTCCCTACTATCCATGCAGTCACAATCGTTGGCTTCTAGAGCGATTGGATACGATGGTGTCATCCATCGGACTAACACCACTTTACCACACACACATCTGCAAGTCCACAACGTGCAAAGGTTGTATTCGGCGCGATACGTTTCACCAACATCCCCATCCCGCCTCAAAACAACCCCCTTGAATTACTTCCACTCCTCAGCTCCTCAGCTAAATACGAAAAAAAAAAAAAAAAAAAAAACGTAACTACCGCTTAACGATAAACTTTGGTCTTCCCCCCCTTTCACCCCCCACCTCCGATATTACACAGGCTCATCAAATCCAAACCTTCAAGGCGGGGAAACATTTTGTTTGATCCTTCGAGTTCGACCGAGTTCAAGAAAAACGAGCCGCCGAAAAATAATCGCCGTACCACTCGGTGAACATAGGCGAGAGGGGAACAGGAGGGGGCGTGTAGTAAGTACATGGCAAAAAGACGTTGAATACTCGCTTTCCATTACACACCCCCTCTCAATATGGGAGATGGTGAATTCGGCTTTTCTTTCGTTAGCAAAACTACCAAGATATGCAAATATGGGATCCGAAAGGAAAAAAAAATCTGCAGGAACCCGTCCTTAGTGCATTTCATTTATATTACATTACAGATACTACAAGCTCTCTCCCCCCCCCCCCCCTTCTAACTTCCGTCCCGCTTAACCACCCACCCCCCCTCTCTTTCCTCGCGACGCCCCCATTCCTCGAGCATGTCGTTCATCTCGGCCCCCTCCACTCGAGCTTGAAACCGGAAACCCGCCGGATCGCGCGATTCACGACCCGGCGGGGACCGGTGCCGGGAGAGGCGCGTCGGCTGGGGACAACGCGCCCACCTCCTTGGGCGGCGCGTTCTCGACGACGCCTTCTTTGCTTTGTTTTTGTTTATCCAGCTTCGCCTCCTCGGGTGCCTTCGGCGATGGGTCTGCCGTGCCTTGGGATGGAGGGGCTGTCCCCTCACCTGGCTTTGCCTGTGCTTTCGCCCCCGTAGAAGCATCCACTTTGGATCCCGGTGCGCCCTCCTTGGCCCCCGTTGCGCCCTCCTTAGCCTCCTTCGCCCCTTCCTTAGCCTCCTTCGCCCCTTCCTTAGTCTCCTTCGCTCCCTCCTTAGCCCCCTCAGCCTTTCCCTCCTCCTTTGGCCGCGGCTCTGGCGCCGGCGCCTCAGGATCCAAGAATCTCGCTGGCACCCCCTTCGCCGCGTCCGCGTCCGCCTTCCCGACCCAGCACCCCAGCAGCGCGCTCCACCTGAACTCGCCCGCCGTGAGCCTCCGGATCTCGCGGTACGCGTACGCGTTGTGGTACGGCAGTCCCGTCTTGGGATCCCGATACCGCGCCGGCTGGTTCGTGATTGCGCAGAGGGGCTGCGGGAGTGGTTCTAAATATAAGGGGTTAGAACGGAGTTTAGTTAATTATTGCTGTGGTATTCTTGTGTACTTGAGACACAAGCGAGGTGGGAGCCGGGCGGGGTGTGTATGTATGTGTGGGTGGGGGGAGAGGAAGAAACGTACTCTGTAGACGGCTCATTTTTCGGCCAAACAGGATCTGCGTTTGTATCACCTTATCCTTAATAATCGTGTCGTCAAAGTTCTCCAGTATGATGGCACAGCGCGTTCTCGTGCCGTCGGTTCCCTCTGATGGCTTTTGATCTTCGCCCTCCTTGGGAGCGTCGGCGGGGGGTGCGCTTCCTGGCTGGGCTGGAGGAGTGGGGTCTGAGCGATTCTCGGGTGGTACCTTGGTAGGCTTCGAAGCTTCCGACTCCGGCGCGGGAATAGTAGGACCCGAGTCTGGCGTCTTAGCCGTGACTGCTTGCGTTTCCGTTGCCGTAAGAGACGGCGGTAGTGAAAGGGGGGAAGGCCTTTGGGTGGTGTTTGGGGGCGCGAGGACATGGGACTTTGGGCTCGACGGGGCCGAGAAACCCCCACCGAGGACCGTCGGGGATAGACCCGCGGGCGGTGCTAGGACGGGAGCTGCGAGCACGCTCGACTGAGGGCCAGAAGGGGTGGCGATCGCCGGTAATGCCGCGAGGGGCCTGGGCTTGGCGCCTTCGACGGGGACGAGCTTGGGCTCCAGAGAAGGCGGCGCCATCAAGGGCGCGCGGGGTTCGGACTTGGTTGGAGGGTCCTCGCGTAGAGAGGGTGCGTGGAGCCCAGACGTTGTACTTGACGAGGGAGCCGTGATTGTAGATGCCAGAGGCACCGCAGGCTGATCTTTCGACTCTGCTGGCGTTACCTCTTTTTGCACCTGTGCTTCATCAACCGCGGGTTTGGACACCGGCTCCGCCTGTCCCTTATCCGTAGTGTCCGCCGGCTTGGATGCAGATGCTGGGGCAGGAGGTGAAGCATCGTCGTCTTTCTTCTCCTTCCCCTCCTCCTTCTCCGCTGCTGTGACGCGCTTCTTGCGCACCGGCTTAGGCTTATCCGCAATAGCGATGTGATACGCCCCGCCGTCGCCGGATCTCCCGTCCTCCCAGTCCCCCCTGCCGCTCCAGAACGTGATGACGGGCCCCTTCAGCGTCCGGCTGTTCAAGGCCGCGAGCTTCGCCCTCATCTGCTCCTCGCGCTGCTTCTCCGCCTCCTCCCACCTGTTCAAGCTCTTAGCATTCCGCTTCTCGACCAGCGCCGCCTCCTCCAGCCGCTCCGCCTGTGTCATGGGCGGCTTCTTCCTCGCCTCCATCTGCCTCTGCCTCTTCTCCATCAGCGCCACCTGCTGCAGCCTCCTCGCCTCCCGCTCCTTCATCTGCATGTGTAGTTGCTCCTTGCTCATCCTCGTCGTCGACCTCTGCGAGGCGCGCGTCGGCGCGTCGGACGGCAGCGGCAGCCAGCTCAGCCTCTCCGACTTCTTCCGCGGGCGCGCGGGCGGCGCAGACGACGCCGGCCCCGTCGCGCTAGGGGTCGGGGTCGCGGACGCGGACGCGGACGCGGGACTGCCGGTGTCTATGCGGACCTTCTTACGGAACTTGGCGGGTATGGCCGCCTGGGCCTTCCGCTTCCGCGCCGCCGCCCGGCGCTCCCTCGCCTCCCTCTCCAGCGCCTCCTCGCCCTCCAGCGAGTCGGCGGCGTTCTGTTCGTCCTCGTCGTCGGACGACGAGTCCATGTGCACGTCGGAGCCGGAGCCGTCGGCGTCCTCGAAGCCGACGTCATCTTCGTCTTCGGCGAACAGCAGCTCGAGGTCCGAGTCGGGCTCCTCCATGGCCATCATCGTCTTCATCCGGTTTCCGGCCGTCGAGCGCTTCTCGCGCCCCGTGGCGAGCCATTCGACCTTGGGCTCATCTTCGACGCTGGACTCGGCGCCGCTCGAGGCGTCGCTATCGCTGCCGCTATCGGAGGATTCGTCTCGAGAGGAGGGTTTCGGGGTTTCGATTTCGGCCGACATTTTCCGGTCCAGGGACGCCGTCGAGGCCTACTTCATTTGGCTGATGTACGGACTGAGATCGTCGGGGTGGGGGATGATGGTATTTTTGGGTGGTTTCGGCGACGCGCTGTTTCGGTGGTATCGCGACCGTGGCGTCGTCATTAAGATTTTCTTATCGATAAAGCGAACACTCAGCTAAGCAAGCCTCCCAGGCAGCTTTACAAGTTGGACGTTTGCTTCAAGATTAGTCACGTGGAGATATGGGGCCAGTTGGGATAAACGCAGATGAAAGACATACTTGTAATGTATCATAGTCATGTACAAGCATGCTTGTATAGACCGAAACTGTAGTCTTATGACTCGGGCCCACGGGTATCCCATTTAGTGACCGCTTGATGGTTCCAAATGTTATCCATGGCCAGCAATCCACATGCCTTCATCTCATGACTGGTGTCCCTTGTTTGTGCAATGTAAGGTACAGAGGTACGTACACAAAGCCAATTCGCAGCCAAATTCCCGTCCAATCAGGACTCACGTGCACCTCAGGCACAACTCGCGCGACACCAGACCCGCAGGTTTCGTCACCCAGTATCATCACCGCCGGGGAGCTGCCTACGTGGGAGCTAACAGATAATACTTTCCATCACCGCGTAGAATTATTCCGAACCAACGCTCGCTTATACTGGACTATTTCGGTGGATTACTCTATCTTGGTGCTTAAGTTTGACACGCTCGCTGGAATAAGCCGTCCGTAAGGTCTTTACCCTCCGCCTTCCGGAGCTCCCTTTGATGCCAAGCTTCACACCGAGCGCCGTTTCAAGATCCCGCGTCTTATGCCGCCCGGCTTTGCATATTCAGACAAAGCTCGACTTCTGAGCATCTCTCCGGCTCTCCTCTTCACACCCGTCTTAGATTTTTACACTCTCAGGTTTATTGTCTAGCCCAATCTATCATATCTTGTCAACTTAATCCGACGTTACCCTCCGAACCGCTTCTATGTCCGCATCCTCCGCCCACTCCACTCCCTCCGATCCCCAAAGCCGGCCAACCCTTGCCCGGTCAGGAGAGGATCCAGAGTCCCTCAAGGTCCCGAAACGAGCTCATACCTTTCAGAGCGGAACCAACACCGAGAGAACGTCCTCGCTCAACGCCACTACAGCTCCTCTTCCCGTTGCCGACCCCCCCGATACGTTCGAGGCGGCCGACAACGACGACCCTGAAGATGCCGTGAGGCAGTCAGTAGACATGGGGGAGCTCCCTATTGAGCTGGTTAGCCTCACAGATGCGTACGATGCTTTGCCCACGGCCTACCCGAGTCATAAACCGACAGCTAACCCCCCTCTCCGTAGCTTTATCGAGTCCTTATCCGCCAAGGTCCACCCTACACCCCCGAACATTGATACTCTATCCCGCCTCTTCCAAGACTTCTACGACGTTGCCTCCACGCACATAGACACCCACATCTCGGCCCTCGCCACGAGGCAGATGCGCGAGACAACACCCGCGGCCGCCGCCCGGACACCTCTCGGAAAGTCGCCGCGCGGAAAGGCGAAGTCATTGGGAGCCAAGGACAAGGCCTCCTCGAGCGAGCGCGCTGAGACCGAGCATCAAATGCTCACGCCGCAGGAGCTTACAGATAGGAGACGGGCGAGAAAGGCGCTAGAACACAAACGAGCGAGGTTAGAGGAGGCCGTCGAGAGGAGGCTCTGCGAGGGCATCTACAGCCGGATTTATCGTCACCGAAGCACCCAGGACGAGGCCCAGGATGCCAAACTACGGTCCAAGACGACGGCTTTGGCTTTGGTCGGAATCAACCTAGCCGATCTAGGTGTCGACTTGGGAGAGGCCAGTTCTACTTTAAGAACCGAGGAGATTAAGCAAGCGCTTGAGCCTGCGCGGAAGGAATTCGCCCTCATGAACGAAAAGCGGTACCCCCTGGGGAAGCTCAACCATCTAAAGGGAGTCCATAGGAGCATCGTGGACGTCCTGTCGCAGTATCTCCCCTCCGCCTCCGCCGATGAGATTATGCCGATGATGATTTTCACCCTCATCACGCTGCCCCCCGAGGGCCTCCACGCCATCAGCGACGCCCACTTCATCCAGAACTTCAGGGGGGAGCAGAAACTCAATGGCGAGGCCGCTTACTGCCTGACGACGCTCGAGGCCGCTATTAGCTTCCTCCAGACAGTGGACCTCTCAACTCTCCGGGCCGACGAGCTACCCTCCGGCCCGCCTAGACTGCCGAGCCAGCCCAACACTCCGAGGGCGGAAACCTTCCCACCAGCGTATGCGCCGGACTTGGCGTCGGGGACACAGAACGTGCCAGAAGCCCAGGCAGCAGCCGGGGCGAAACCCGTCGCCTCGCCCGCGGGCCTCCGGCCGGCAACCGTGAACAGGAACAGACGGCTTAGCGAGCTCGTCGCCACCCCCGCGCTGGCCATCAACGCCGCCAGCGACTCCCTCCTAACAACGGCAGACCAATCCCTCAAGAACATATCCAACTCCCTCGGCGACAGCTACAACTTCCTCGTCGGCAAGCTCCGCGAGCGCCAGGCAGCGCCGGAGTCGGGCGAGCTCCTGGTCCCCAAGACGCTGGACGATGCGAGGAAGCTGGTTAGCACGCCGCCGCCGGACGACGACGGGGGCTCCGTTAGCGGCGCTAGCGAGACGCCAATCCCGGAGGACGAGGCTCCCCGGCGCTCAACGCCGGAGGACAGGATACTCGCGTTTATCGGCGGGCAGAAGATAGCGCCGAGGGACCGGAGCGTGGATGGATCGTCGAGGAGCGCAAGCCGTGCGAGTTCGAAGAGGGTGGTGTCTGGAGTTTCGACGAGCGAGGAGCGGAAGGAAAAAGAGAAGGAGAAGGGGTCGGCGGCGGCGGCGAGCGCCGGGTCTGCGAACCCACTGGAGAGCATGCGGAACCTGGGGAGCTCCCTGAACCCTATGGCGAGGCTTTCGGGCATCAGTATGATGCGGGGGTTCGGAAGGACGGCTTCTGGCACAGCAACAAAGGAGACCCCAAAGGTCCCTTCGTCGGACGGTGGCGACCTGGCGACTGTAAGGGCATCCTCATCTTTCCGACATTTACAACCTCTTGGGACACAACCCCCGAAAGCTGACTGTTATATTTCTAGGCCTTCCCGGATATAGCTAAGGCCTTGCCGCCGAAGGAGCTGCCAAAGATCGCGCCGCCGAACAAGCGCTTCATGGAGATGCAGAACCCTGGAGACCTGAGGCTGGGCGAAGTGCTGGATCTGCTGAGGGACTACCGGCGGCTGGCGAATGCGCTCAAGGGGATGGACGCGTTTGAGACGAAGTAGTCCCTCGTCGCATTTCCTTTCGCACCGGGCCGTTGAGTGGGGGGGCTTTTTCTCAACTTGTTTTGACCGACTGACTGTCCGTCTGAAGACCGACTTGTACCTTTTTTGCATCTGTCTTCTCAGTTTCGGTTCGTGGGGTGTCCCGCCTTGGGCTTAATATTCCTTTCTTGTATTCTAATCAAACATGTTACGGGCGTTGCGGTTACATTACGCGATGGGGTTTTACGGATTTGGTGTATCCTGCTAGTGTGGAATAGCAGTCGTTGTATATTGAAGCTAGAAACAGGCAGTGCTTGAGGGCCGATCAAGGATGCTACGTTCCCGCCCCCTTTATGCAAGCAAGATGCCCATGCAATCCGTGTACGAGTGTATGGATGTAAGTAATCAAACCCAGGCCCCACACCAATGTTCTGCATACAATATATTCATAGCTGTTGTTATTGTAGCGCGGGGCCACCACTAACATATGAGGAGGGGTACTCGAATCACGTGAAAGCGGCCGGCGCCACATCCCCGTTTTGCGCCAATAGCGGGGTCGCCGCCTGGGCAAAAGTTAACAATTTTTCTGGAGCCCCTCTCCACGATCGCCCGCCCGCCCGCCTCTATATCTGCGAGTTACTTCCCTTCCCATCCCCGTTGCCAACCCAACTGCCCCCTTGTTGATTCCCCTCCTTTAGCCTCCTTCTCACCTTACCTTCACACAAAACCGCCAACATGATTATCTACAAGGTAAATGCGAAATCTACTCCTTTCCGCCCTTGATTACCTGTTCCGGCTGTTCTGCGACACAGAAGTACTGACCCCGCACTTTCTTGGTTTTTAGGACATCATCACCGGTGACGAGATCCTCTCGGACTCGTATGACCTCAAGGAGGTCGCCGGCGTCGTTTACGAGGCCGACTGTGCCATGATCACCCTCGGCGCCGTCGAAGTCGGTTAGTTATACCTCTTTATGCCCCTGCGCCCTTCCCTACCCCTCTCCCGATAATCTTGAACTTTGGGAGTGGGGTGAGGTGGTTTTTGTTTTCTTTTTTTTCTTTCAGAATTCGCGACTGACCGGTGATCATAACCACCCCACAGACACCGGTGCCAACGCCTCCGCCGAGGAGGCCGAGGAGGCCCTCGACGACCAGGCCGTCAAGGTCAACAACATCGTCAACTCCTTCCGGTATACCGAGACCTCGTTCGACAAGAAGTCGTACCTTTCCTATCTCAAGGGTATGCAGCCAACCCAACCCACCCACAACGCCGCACAAATACTTCCCTCTCTCCCCATGACGTCGAAACCTACGGAGTTGGTGTGAGAAGGAGATCTTTTTTTCTGACCTTTTTCTTTTGCGGCATTACAGGCTACATGAAGGCTGTCAAGGCTGCGCTCCAGGAGAAGGGTGCTCCCGAGGAGGAGATCAAGGCTTTCGAGTCGGGCGCCCAGAAGTTCGTGAAGGAGCACCTCCTGCCCAAGTTCAAGGACTACGAGTTCTTCATTGGCGAGTCCATGAACCCCGACGGAATGTAAGTTTTTCTTCTTGTCCCTCCCCTTTTTGCTTTTCTTTCAATTCCTTCGCTTCCCCTCGCCTTCAGTCATATTAACTTTTCCCCCTCCCCGTAGGGTCATCCTCCTCAACTACCGCGAGGACGGTGTCACTCCTTACGTCACCGTCTGGAAGCACGGCTGCTCCGAGATGAAGGTTTAAATCTACCAAAAACGGGGCAGATGTTTGAGATGCTGGGCGGGACTATATACCCTCAAAAGGGAAGCTAGGGGGGCGATAATCACTTACGAATATCAAAAATAAAATATCAGGCCGGGCGGGCCTGAAACAAGTGGGTGTTTGCGATATGCGGGACTCTCTTGTTACAACTGCCATTCGCATGTGTTCCCCATCTACTGCCACTGCCCTTATACGCTTTCATGTGAAGACTGTGTATTGTTTGGACTGCATATGAACTAAACGAATGATGATGCCCTCGAATGCCCTGCCAACACCTTTAATCGCGCCTTCTATGGCCAAACCAATGCAAATATTACCTTTAAAAAGAACTCCTTCCGAGAGAAAAAGAATAAACACCGTCGAGCTATACACTATGCATGGGTACAGTATACACGGAAGCCGGCGAGACCTGGCCCACCATTACCCGAGCGCCTACTAGAACCGCGGCTTGGAACTCATCGGCAACGGAGGCGGCTTGTTCCCCGCTTGGCCACCCCCGGACAGCGATGCCTTCTTCGGCGGCGGCGGCGGTGGGGGCCTCTTCTTACCGGCTACCGACGCCAACGAAGAGGCCGACGCCGCCGCGCCTCCGTCCCCCGCATATCCGCCGACGCGCTCAGCCACGCCATACTTCTGGTTCAGCTCACCCGCCGTCTTGGCGCCCCTCGCGACCTCTGCACCGTGCCTCTCGCGGAAGTTATTCGCCGTCGCCGCGGCGGTCCGCGCATCCTGCAGCGACACGGACGAGGGATCCCTGTTGAAGTCGCCGATCGTCTTCAGGGCGGACTTCTTCTGGGCCCACGAGGTGCCCTGGGTCTCCGACTGACTCTGATGCGCGCGGGAGGATATGCCGAGGTCGGGGACGGAGATTCCGGAGGCGCCGAGGCGGGAGGCGGCGGACTGGTTGATGTAGGGGTCGGGGTTGTTGTCGTCCCGGTCTTCCATGGTGATGGGGGGCGCGCGGGGAGGAAGACGAGGGGGGAGGGACGGGGGCGCGGCGCGGGGGGTAGGGGCCGGGGGTTGTGAAGTGGTGGAGTAGGAGCTCGCGGTCCTGGTAGGCGGGGGCGGGGGGGTGGTTAGGTTGTGGGGGTCGGTTGTCCGGCGGCGCGGGGGAGGCGGGAAGGAGCTTGGATCCTTGAGCTCGGTGATGGGGCGCGGGGTGTAGGCTGGCACTGCACTGGAACCTTTGTCGCCGCGGTTGAGCTATTTCGGGGTGTGTGAGTGTACGGATGTATTGGTGGGAGAGATGTATATCATGAGTTGGGGAAGGGAGAGACGAGGAGAGGGAGACGAGGGGGTTAAGAGGGAAGCACCGGTGTTTTCATTTTTTCTTCTTCTGTCTATCCTTCTTCCTTTCTTCGGGAGAGTACTCACCACCTTGTTCCGGAAGCCATCTCCCCGGACGGCGCTGACCTTGTTGCGGATCCCCTCCTCGCGCACGCTGTTGTACTTGTTCTTCAGGGAGTCCATTGTGATAAAGGACCCAAGCGGCGTGTGGGGATTGTACTTTGTATATTACTTAGGCCGTAGAGGATTCAGATTCCGTACGGGTGATGTCGGGGGGTGATTTGAGCCTTTTGAGGGCGGAAGATTTAGACGCCCGCTTTAAGGGGAAGTTGCGCCTTCGAAGATAGATATTTGATAATGCCAATAATACCACCACAGCACACCCCGCCGGGCGTTGAGTTCCGGTCTCCACTGTTCCGATGGTGACGTAACACCACCGTTGGTGGGGGCATGCTCGAGGCCAGGGATCATTGGCCCGCTTCATTGGCTGGGAGGTCGTTCTTCTGCCCCCGCCTGATTCCGGGAGGTAAATGTACTGTGCGCTCACTCTCATCTCTCCCCGCGAAATCGGGCGGCCCCACTGTTGACTTTAAGCGAATTGCGAAATGGGAAATCGCGTCGCGCGTTTTCTACATTCAAAGAGAATAATTCGAAAGCCAAACCATTGGAGCCAACCAACACCGACCCTCGGGGGTGAATTCTCAGAGCCAACGAAATTTTAACCTAGTGAGAACAGGGGCTGGGCCGAAAAGGTGATCATGGCTCAGGCTCAGGCGGGACAAACTGAGGAGGGCGCGGCGCAGACGGCACAGCAGACGGATGTTGGGCTATTGACGGAGCACTTTGGCTACCCACCAGTTGTGAGTTCTGCAATATCCCTTCCCTTCCCTTCCCTCCCCCGATGCAAAAGATGATAGTCTTTTTGCCCCCCCCCCAAACCGACTAAAGCTTACCCTTTCCCCTAGTCCCTCCTGGACGACATCATCAACTCGATAAACATCCTGGCCGAGAGCGCTCTCGAATCGATCGAGAAGTTCCTCCTCTCACACCCCCCAAAGTCCCTCGGCTTCCGCGAACCCAAGCCCTCCTCCGCCACCTCCTCCGCCCCCTCCGCCGCGGAGGCCGCCCGGTTCGAGATCGACAACGGGACCCACCAGCTCGAGACCCTCCTCTGCTCCTCCGTCGACCGCACCTTTGACATCTTCGAGCTCTACGTCATGCGCAACCTCCTCTGCGTGTCCCCGCAGGACCGGAACTGGATCCGGCTGAGGCACTACGAGGGGCTGGACTTCGACCGCGTGGTGAGGGAGGGCGTGGCGGGGTCGGGGTCGTCGCCGAGCGTCGAGAGCGTGGAGGAGCTGTGGGGGAGGGTCAGGGCGTCGCAACGCCTGAACCTCGCCCTCAGGGCCGAGAGGGCGAAGAACGAGGCGCTGCTGAGGAAGCTGCGCGGCGTCCTGGGCGAGCCCTCAGCCGGCGCCGGGGGTGTGGGGGCGGGTGAGGAGCAGGAGAAGGAGAAGGCGCCGCTGGCGTTCCTGGCGGAGCTGGGCTCCCTGACGGAGGGCGGCTCCAAGGCCCCCATAGAGACCACCACGGCCTTTGCGCTCTCTCAGCTCCAGGCGCTGCGCTCGCTGTCCGCGTCCCTGAAGAACATGACGCCCGACCTCCTCGCCATGGCGGAGGACGCCGCGGCCGCGGAAGGCGAGGGCGGAGGCGGGCCGGGCGAGAAGAGCTGGCGGAGGGAGAGGGTGGAGTACGTCGAGAGCCAGACGAGGAAGCACCTCGAGCACGCGAGGGGCTTGGAGCTGGGGCCCCAAGGGGAGGTGCGCGACGGGGAATGGCAGGGCGGCGGGAGAGCTTTCGCGCGGCGGGAGGTGGAGGCGCTGGAGAAGGTTGGTGCGGCGCTGGGCGGGGAGAAGAGCGGCGATGCGATGAACGAGTCGTAGGTCCGTTCTTTTTTTTTGTTCTTTTACTTGTGAGGTATCGTGTGCGTGCGCTTCGGTACAGGGTTGGGATTATGGTCACTGAGGTGTAAATAGGGGGCGCATGGGGTTCTGGAGTTTTTCTTTTTTTTATCCCGTTTCCGGATTGTGGTTTGGAAGGCGGACTGGAACTATGTATTGGAAGAATGGAGGATGGGGAGGATCCGGCTCTGAACACAGCACTGGAATACACCAAGCAACTACCAAATAAACACTGAAATAGCGAGACGGCGAGGACGGGGAATTTGAATCCGTGGAATTCATTCTCGGTATGCTGAGGGCGAGCGCATTCGTACGGCGAACGTGAAGTCGAATGGTATGCCGTTGCTTGAGCTGTCATACCCTTCTGTACCTCACTAATTTTACGGTTTAAATATTGAAAGTAGAACACGTTGGATATGAGCGAAACAGGCCCTCTTGCCCCGAGCCTCATCGCCCATTTCTTTCCTGAAGCGAAGAAGATCTTGATTTAACAACTTCGACTATGCTATGTTCATCCTTATCTGATCTGCTAACCCCCCATCTCGCTCCCCTCTCCAAAAAAAGCAAATAAAAAGACCCGCTACTGTCTCATGTAACTACTCTCCCCGTGAAGCTGTATCCCAGTTGCCCACCAAACCAAAAAAACAAGAGAGGCACAGCCAAAAAATACACCTTGCGCCGCCTTGGTAGAAACGCCTAATATAATGCTGCAAAATATATCGAGAAAAAGGTGCTCAAACATAGAGCCTTTCAAAGTTCCCCGCCCTGCTCCGGCTCCGGCTCGTCCCACTCGACGCACAACCCGTACCACGCCCGGCGAACACAGGTCTGCCAGGGGTCCTCCCTCGGGGGCGGGATTCCCGTTGGTGGACTAGCTGTGGTCGTGGTCGGCGCGGGGACGTCTGAGGGGTAGTTGGAACACGGCATGTCGGAGGGATATCCCGAACACGGGAGGTCTGTGGTGGAGATATCGTCCCAGCAGCCCCAGAACCGCCCGGGGGTGGCGCACGTGGTGCTAGAGGAGGGTGAGCTGGTGGGTGAGCTGGTGGGTGAGCTGTCAGAGGTTGTAGTGGTAATAGGTCTCGTCGTGGTGACCTCCTCGGTCGTGGTGGTGTCGGTGGTGGTCTTGTCCTTGCAGCCGAACCACCCAGGTGTCTCGCACGTCGACGTAGACGTCGTGCTGGTCGATGTCGTCGTCGATCCGTCACTCGTGGTGGTGGTCTTATCTAAACACCCCCACCAGCCCGGCGTCTGACAAGTCTCAGTCCGCGTGCGCGTCGAGCTCGTCGTCGTAGATGATGGTGGCGCGGATGTAGTCGTCTCAGTCCCGTTGCTCTCATACATCTTCCAGTTCGCGCAGTCCCGGCACTCCGGTGTCATCTTGCACTCGGGGACTGTGTCGTACTTCATAATGACATCGTGGATGACCGAGCGGATCTTGTGAGTGCCGATGCCCACCCTCCAGCCCTTGTCTCCTACGGTGTCGTAGGTGCATTCGTAGCCAGTATGGCACACGGACTCCATGGCGTACCCGCCGAACGAGCACACCGCGGTGGCGCCGTTGCACGTCCCGACGTACACGGGATCAGCCGTATGGCCGAAGTGGTATGTCCCAGTGAGCGCCCTGGCCTGGGGAACTTCCGGGTCGGCCCCCGGGGGGACCGGAAGGCCGAGGCGGCCGGCCGGGAGAGCCTCGGGCACGGCCTCGAAGGTGACGACCGGTACGCCGTACGTCAGCCCCAGGAGCGAGCTGACGGCGCCGCCGAGGGAATGCCCGACGATCCAGATGTTCGAGTCTGGGTATAGCTCGGTGACGTTCGCGTAGAGCTCGCGGGCCGCCGTGTAGTACCGGTGCTCGTCGTAGAGAGCCTCCCTAACGCACGTGGTGTTGCACGAGTACGTCCCCGTCGCACAGTCGCAAACCTTCGTCCACGACCACTGGCCCTGCTGCCCACAGCAGCAACTGAAGAAGAGGTTGTCATTGATCTTATCGTTGGTCGTAGTCCCTTCGCCGTCGAACAGCGCGGGTGAGGTCCCCTTAAGTCCGATGATGATGGTAGAGTTTCCGTCGTCCGCCCAGATGTGACCCCGGAGGCCGTCCGACTCCCAGCCGAAGCTTGCCCCCCTGTCATAGGGGGGAACAACCTCCTCCCAGTCGGCGCCCTCGTCGTTCTCTACGTACGCGTTCGACGCGATCAGGGCCAGATTCAGCACGGTGTCCTTGTCGGTGACGTTCGGCATCGGTACGTCGTCGGTCGTCCAGGCGGAGGGAGCGAACATGGAGACGAAGCCGTTCCTTCGGCTCGCCGCCACCAGGGGGTCAACCACCGATGGCCGTCGGTCGATGAGGCGCTCGATCTTAGCTTCCTTGCTTTTGACGTGTAGTTTGCGGGGTATCATCATCTCGTCGAACCCGTCCTCGGCCGCGAGGTAGGCCTGCGCCTGGGGAAGCACATCTTTCCTCCGGTGTAAACGGGGATCTCGGTGCGTGCCGTGGTGGAATATGTGCCTCAGACTGAACAGGCCATCGCCAGATGCTGGGGGATCGGGTTTCGAGGGGAGGGCGGGCCGAGGTGGGAGGAGGACTTGGTCGATGTCTGGTAACGGGGCGGCCGGCCCGAGTGCGGAGATGGTTATCGGAGCTAGCGCGAGGAATGACAAGAGGAGCTGTGTCGCCCTCCCGATGGAGGTGCTTCTGTTTCGCCGTCGAGTCATAATTTAGGGGGGGTCTATAAGGAATGAAGGGAAAAAAGTGCTAGAAGGAAAGTTCAAACGCAAACAAAGGAGGGAGAAGGACGTGGTGGTTTGTTGAGATGGAGGCGAAGGTGGAAGTGGTAGGCCTATGGCTTATCACGCCTGGCCACTGACGCAACACCCCCCTCGTCGGCTACTACGGCGACGGGGTTATCGCTGTATCAGGACGCGTGACCGTGGACCACGGGCCACCCACTTAAAGTGTTGATGTATTATTCCTTGTACCTGCCCTTAGGCAGCGACTTACTACCTACCGATCCCCAACAACAGAAATGCCATGTATCATGTGCCGCTTATGTTTAGGATGGAAAGAACCATTAGTATACCAAATACCTGTATCTGTTACCACTTATGCATGTCTTGAAATTGTCCGAGAATGCTGGCAAGAGGACAACCCTCGGAGTCAGACGCCTTGCAAGCCATCCACGCCACCTGTGGCGTATACTATGCAAGTGAGCATACTTGTATGAGTAGTGACGAAATTGCAGTGGTAACGGCTGTCAACAGCTGCTGTATTGAAAGAGTGCTGACGTGCTAGCTTCTAGCAGTATTATTGGCTGTCTTCCTAACTTCAGCGAACCGCCAATCACAGCTGCCATAACTTCCAAGTCAGCCGATTGGTCACGTGCGGACTACAGCAACCTCGATCGAACATTGAATGATCCAGCAGCGCATTGAATACAGTCGAGCACCATCGTCGCCAGACCTCATCACTCCCACCACCCACAGCCAGCAAGTCGCGATGGCCACTGGAAATGTCGGACCCAACCGTATGCACCCCCCGGCCCTCAATTGACTTTGTTCACCCGCTAACCAAGCTTTTCTCCTAGGGGTCCTCGACCCTGCCCTCGTCAGGGTAGCCGGTAAGATCACGACTCCAACGAGCGATCCGCCCTTCCCGAAACGAATGTACCAGAAACTTACACTCCTGCGCTAGAGCTGAACAACACGAGATACCGGTACTTCCGATGGACGCCGAGAACCGCGAAGATCACCATCATGTACGTCGCGGTGGTGCCCGCTATCATCGGGTACTTGGCGTACAAGACAGAGGTGAGTCGGAACCCCAGGAACCCTGGATTATGCGCGGTTCTTCTACCTCCGGGGCTGGATACTGATGCGTTTTATCTAGGGTCTCATAGATTTCCGGGCCAAGAGGAAGGGTGATACGATATATGAGCGATAAATTGCGAATGGTCTTTGGAGGGGTTCATTATACGTGTACATGCGAGGCAGAAATTAGACGATTATCGCTTTGCTCCGTGGGTGCATTACAATCATATCCCCCCAGTTGTTTCCCTGAACTCCGTAGAGGCTCCGACGCCGTGACGTTCCATTCTCACCTGATAGTATACTCGAGCTCCGACATTCCCAAAACTTTGCCGCGGACATGCCGCCAGCACTCGGCGACCCGGGCACTCTCTCGCACCCTGGCGGAGGTCATCTTCGAAAAAACCTCAATATCTTCTCCCACCTCCTCTCGGCCGCGTCGGCCCATGGGGTACCCTCTGGCCCCTGTTCCAATTCCCCGCCGGAAAGGACTCATTCCCACCGAAACCAAAACTGCCGGCACCCGCACCAGATCCTCCACCAAACCCCCCTCCCCCTGACCTCCCATCTTCCCTCCCAACGTGTTTGTCCCTCCTCGCCATAGAGAGGGGCGCTACAGACCCGTCCTCCAACGGCGGCAACACCACGCAGGAGACGTAATCTCCAACGACAAACTTGGCGTCCGCCAATGTCTTCCCCTCATCACTTACCTCGTCGTCCTCCTCGAGCTGGTCATCGGGCCGTAGTGCGCCGCCGATGACGAGGCTCCCTAGGTCCTTGACGAGGTAGCGCCGTTGGTGGGCAGCAGGATTGCGGAGGTCCGGGTAGGCTAGCTGGAAGGCGAGACGCGTGCCGATGGGGGGAGAGGGGAGGAGGGAGGGAGGTGAGAGCGCGGTTAGGTGGGCGGCTAGGTCGGAAAGGGTGCAGGTCTGGTGGGTGTAGATTGCAACGTGGGGAGGGGGGTTTCTTGACGTGAAGTCCTCGGGTCTGCGGGCAGAATTAGAATTAAGAGGGCTACATAAGGCGCGGGCTGTGGGGTGCTCGCGAAGATGCCATGGATGGTGGATGGGGTGGGCAGCAGCCATATTGAGACATGCATGTTGCGGTGTAGCTTACCGAATGAATGAGCCTGTTTTGTAGAATAACTTCACAAGGAAGGGACACCTTGTTTCATCCTCGGATTCCGAGTGTGGAGAGCTCATTTTGTGATACGCTACAGGCTGCGTGTGGAAGTCGTTCACGAGAGGTCTGCACGAGTCCCTGACCTTGACCTCTCAAACTCGAGCTTCCATTCCGATGCAGTTGCAAATGAAGGTGGGGCTTCCTAGGTACAATGTATTGAGCTCTGCTTGGGGGATGTATGCACCCACTGAAATGTAGATACGGGGTACTTGTAGTATCGTCGCCAAGCCCGATTGGATGTGGCGCGTTGGATGTGGGGCAATACACGTGATCCTGACCCACCAATGTCGTCTTTAATCTTCAACCTGTCATCCTCAAGGAGATCAAGGGCAGGACGAATGGCCTTGGACGTCTTTGCCGCCTCCCATTGCTAGCCGGATCCGAGAATTGGACCCATTCGAAGCCCTCAGAAACAATGCAGACATTTAGGATAGTAGTAATTAGTAAATAATAGCTAGGAGGGGAAATGAAAAAGCTGCGCAGGTTGAGAGAGCATCCGCGCCGGATGCGTCTAAGCCGGAAGACCCCTGCACTATTTATACAGACAATGGAATCAAATTGCGTCTGATCATTTAGCGTCAATTACTATTCTTCCGGAATGGCCAGAAGATACAAGAACTCCAGTTTCTTGGTGGGATTGCGGTGGAGAATGGCTGTTTTCATCCATGCCTGCTCACGTCGCGTCCGGAGTAGGCCCGCAGTGCTCGGCGCTCGAGTCCCCGGAATAGCTGGATGCAAAGCGTGCCATGAAGCGCGCAAAATTTTGTCAAAAATGTCTCTTATCTTGTGTTTCGAGCACCGAATTGAATCGCCAGAGCGAGACGAGAAGAATGAGTATAGAAACGTTGGTAAATGAGCCCTTGGGGCGGGCTTAGCCTGGGGTAGAGTATAGGAGGTGGAGGGTGGTGAGGAAGGGGTGGTTTGCTTTCATAACGAGGAGGACCCGCACTTTGGACTACCAGCTGGCTCCGGGATTTCTGATAATCTCACTGGTTCCAGCCATCGGGACGGAGAACCTCCTTCCCCCCATGTGGGTCCCCCAGCTTGGGCAGCACCTACCATAATAACTATTAATTCCTCCACACAGGCCAGTGGGCATGTCATCCTCAGGATGGGACGCGCAGAACCCCGACAATTGCGGCAAAGGGACAGAAATCAATTAAGCACCAGAGGGTAAAGGGAAGGTGAGTTTCCCGAGCACGCCTTTAGAATAAAATTCTTTTTGACGGCGCCCCCGGCGGATCCTCCGGCGTTGGACCCTTTGGGCGAGGTGAGAAAGCGTCCCATGTTCAAAGTTCCGAATCTGCGGGACGCCCCGTCATTGTCTCGTGGTGGTACCTGTGTGAGAGGTCACTGTTAATCTTTCGATACCTGGATTTAAATATGACCGGCCGCGGACGATAATGTCGCCACTAGCTAGCCATTGCGGCTTCTATACCCTAGGGCGAAGTAGCCAAAACGTAGCGCAGGGCGGTCCGGCGAGGGACCACAACGTACCTCTGATTTTTGCCTACCCTCCCCCATCCGCCTCCTCCTGCCACCCGCGCGCAATTGTTTTCTTCCTCCTTCACCCCCCGCGACCCAGCATCTTTCCTCACTCCTATTTTCCTCGGAACACGCCCTCAACCCCAGGCCTACCAGTCCACCACCTCGACAACCACGACCACCCAGAGCAGCTTTTATCACCCTGCATCAATACCCACTTACACGGCCCTCGACTTACACGACCGCGTTTCGTCCCTGAGCCTCGTGTGGCCCACTCTCCTCCCTCGGGCCAACTTTTCTGCCCCCGATTTAATTCGACCTTCCACTCTTCCCCCTTTCCCACCCAACCCCAACACGTGTCGCGTATCTCTGCATTTTCTCAGCCATCCGAACTACTTAACCGCAACAAGCAACTTGGAGACCGTCAACGGCCGTCCGAGCCCGAACCCTGGTTGCCGCGAACCCTCCTCGGATTGCGCCCTCGCTCGCGTATTATCGACCGTGACAGCTTCGGAAGGGCTGAGGCAAGCCTCGCACCGCCCTTGCACCAGCACGTCGCGCCTTACTCGACGCGACTACGTGAATGGGAGTGATACAACATGGTACGACGATTATTATCAGCCGCGCAGCTGCTTACACCCCTCGCGTCTACACCCGCGCCCTCCTCCTCTCCCATCCCGTGGTCTAACCTCGTCCTCCCAGGTGCTGTTCAAACGGAAGCCGGTGGTCATCCCACCACCGAAGGATATCAAGGACAAGAATACCCAGGTGAGCCCCAGCCAGTGTTTCCTCCCCCCCCTGCTGCTCTATCGGTAGATGCTAACGAGGGCGTGTCCACTTAGGTGTGGTATATCAAACAGACCGGAGAGATATTCTCCACGTATGAGGAATACTTAGCCAGGTAGGACGGCCTCGTTCTTGATTCGCCTCGCATAGGGACTAAATAACTAACGCGGTTTAGAATGGATTTTTACAAACAGGTTCGCCGAGCCTCCCGCTCACCTCTATGCATTGGAATAATCGACTGACTTGTTTACCCCAGCGACGATTCATATGCCAAATTACCGGCCAGTCCCGACTCACTTTCCTCGAGGCACTTAAGAGCGAGGTAAGTGTCTTGCCGCACATTTTACGCCCTCACATTGGCGCTAACTTCTCGAAGCTTGCCGGAGCTAGGGAGGTCGAACAAGCGTTTCCCGAGGCACTTAAAGGTCCTGTATTGCGAAAGGTCCAGTTCCAAACCGTCTCCCGCATCGACAACCTCGTCGACAGAATCTTCGACGAGTTCCGCCACGACTACTACCCTGGCGAGTCGGTCACCGTCGAGACCCACACGGGAGAGCGGTTGCACGGCGTCGTGAGGGACAAGACGAGGTTTGGGAGCAAGGTGCACCCGGATGGTTCGGTCAGCGAGCCCTTTTCGCGATACTTTGTCAGCCTCGAGGAGAGACCCGACGAGGAGGCGGTGGTGGACGACCACCATATCAGCAGGGACAGGAAGGTTTTCACAAAGTCCGTTCTGAGGACGTTTATCAAGAAGACGGTCACCCGCGAGGCATGGAACGGCGCGCCTTGGCTGGTAAAGCACGAGTACGCCGATATCTACCACATCGATACCCGGATTCCCGTCCACCTGCGCCACGACACGAAGCTCCAGGAGCGGAAGCAGCTGGCGGCGCAGAAGAAGGCGCTCCAGCCGGGAGACGCCAACGGATCCGCAAACGCGCAGGAGCCCGTCCGGCTGCCAGAGCTTAAGCCAGCGAAGAGTCACAAGGCCCAGTCTCAACAAGGGGGCATGCTCGGAATGGAGGCGGGGCCTAACGGTCGGCATAACGGAGGGACGAAAAAGGAGTCCAAGTTCATACACGTCACGCCCGGGGATGCCTTCGACTTCGCCGTACCCCTCCGGAACAATGGGCCCCACGCCGTCCGCCCTTCGACCCCACCCCCTCCGCCGCCGAAGTATCCCATCGAGGATCTCCAAGTCGGCCCCCGCGCGGGTATCGTCAGGCCCAAGCTGCGGTTCCTATGTGCGAATCCGCCGTCAAAATCGGACTTCAAGATTCCCTACTCCGACAAGATCAAGATGGACTCTGTTGGCCCCTTGCTAGAAACGTGGGACACACTCAACGTGTACTGCGAGATCTTCGTCCTCGACTCGTTCACGTTTGACGACTACGTGGAGGCCCTGTGCGTCACGTCGGAGGACGTGACCACGCAGCTCCTGGAGGAGATCCACTGCAGCATACTCAAGGTCCTCGTGCACTCAGACCAGCAAGACGGAAAGGTCCAGATCGAGCTTCCGGAACTGGAGGAGGAGGATGATGACGAGGAAGAAGATGACGACGAAAGTGCCGAAGCGACGCCCACTCCGGAACCCGAGCCAAAGAACAAGCGCGCGACGCGAAGCAGCCTCGCCAAGATCGAGGCGGAGAGGATAGCGGCCGAGATAGCGGAGGAGGAACGCCAGAACCAGGAGGCGGCAGAGCCCCTGCACCGGGCGGAGGAGCTGCTTGCGGGATACGACTGGATCGAGCACCTGCGGAAACGCGACTTCAAGGAGGGCGGTTGGGAAAGGGTGCTGGTCGGCCTGCTCCATCAGCTGTCGAAGGACGAGCGCAGGACGGAGACGTGCGAGCTGCTGCTGAGCAAGCTCGTGCCAGGCAACATCGAACCCACGCAGGAGACGGTCGCGGACCAATATGCGAACCTCGACGTGAACTACCGGGTGCAGATACTGCAGCTGCTCTGCATGCTGACGATGGGGACGAAGGCGATCCGGGGGTATATGGAAGATTGCAGCGAACAGATGACGGCGCTGAGGAAGCAGAAGATTGACTGGCAGAGGCAGCGGAAACAAGCGTAAGTAGTGTCCCTTGGTTGTCATACGCGGCGCAGGATTCTTTGCCTGTCTGTTTTTTTTAGATGTCTACCGAAACGATTCCTCCTCGCTCTCAGGACTCCTAGCTAACCCACTCCGACAGACTCGAGGAGCTAAAGAGCCTCAACGACCAACGCAAGATCCTACTTCCAGATAACATGCCGCCGTCACCGCCCCCCGAGGCAGCCAAGGACGCCGACGAGTCGAAGCTCACGGAGGCGCCGGCCTCGCCCGTCGACACGCAGGCGACGGAAGATACGGAGGACGACGTGAACGCGCGACGAGGTGGACTCCGGCGGGCGCGCGACCGAGCGGCGGAGAGGCAGAAGAAGCGGCAGGAGGAGGCGGAGCGCAAGAAGGAGGCGGAGGCGGCGGCCAAGGCGCCGAAGCAGTCGAAGCAGTTCCTGAAGATACTCAAGGACATTCGGCAGCAGGAGGAGGCGGTGAAGAACTGCGAGGAGGAGATCGCGGTGCTGGACAACGACATACGCGAGGCGGACTGCCCGCGCACGCGGGTCCTCGGCAAGGACCGGTTCTGGAACAGGTACTACTGGTTCGAGCGCAACGGGATGCCGTACGGGGGGCTGCCCGACAGCTCGACGGCGCACGCGGGGTACGCGAACGGGTGCGTGTGGGTGCAGGGGCCGGACGACATGGAGCGCGAAGGGTACGTGGACCTGCCTACGGAGTTCCAGAACGAGTACAAGGCCAGGTTCAACATGACGGTGCCGGAGAGGAAGGAGCGCGAGGAGGGGGGCACGAGCGTGTTCGGGGCGCGGCAGTGGGGGTTCCTGTCTGAGCCGGCGGAGCTGGAGGGGCTGATCGAGTGGCTCGACCCGCGGGGGTTCAACGAGCTGAAGCTGAGGAAGGAGCTCGTGGCATACAAGGACAAGATCGTGCAGGGGATGGAGAACCGGAAGGCGTACCTCGCGGTGGAGGAGACAGACAAGGACGGTGCGGGGGAGAAGGAGGAGAAGAGGGTGACGAGGGCGAGCGTGGAGGGCGAACAGGAAGATTACCGGTGCCTGGCGTGGGAGAACGGTATGGCGATGGAGGAGCTGGGGCACCTGCATGTGGACGCGCCGCCGCCTCCTCGGTCGAGGGGGAAGGCGAAGAAGCGGGCTGCGCAGGGGGATGATGGGCCGCCGGCGAAGGTGAGGCGGCGGTAAGGCTGAGTCAGGGGAGCAGAAGAAAGGGGGGCAGCATGTTTGGCGGATTCACCGGTACTAAGGTTCTTTTACATCGTCGGCATGGTTTTGCGTTGATAGGAGTTTTACGGGGGCAAGGACAGGACAACATACACGACATGGGCGTGAAGAAGGGGGAGAAACATAGAAAAGGAAAAGGAATACAAGGGGGAAGGAGGCGGGAGGGGAGATGTTGAGGATTTTGGCTGGCGGGATCTGAAGGGGAGGAAGCGTAGAGCATATACATGTACGTCGTGGCAGGGGCTGATTGCATAAGGGGATGGGACATGGGAACGGTTATAGACTTAGTTGGGCGGATAGGGTGGTTAAGGGACTGGGTTCTCTTGACTTTTTTTTTAACTGCAGAATTAATAGCGATGTTTTTATAGTTTTCATGCGTTGAGTGTTGGTTGTTGGCTGTTGTCCTGGATGGCTTGTGAAGATGAATGGGGAGATAGACGGATGTTTGCCTGTTGTTCTTACAGTGGCCCGCCCAGGCAATGAATACATTTACCCTCTTCTGTGTACACGAGTATGGGGGGATGCAGTGTTATTTACAAGAATTCATGGTCACGCTTGGGGATAGAGAGGGGACCTCTCCCACGTCAGGCTTCGGCAGCATCGGCTCCGAGTCAGACGAAGGATTGGCACGAGACTTTACAAAGCAGGTTATGCCCTGGACCCTCCCCCTTTTCTCCGGTTAGTCTTCCGGTCTTGACCGAATATTATTACTTGTTCATACTAGAACTTCCGAAGAGCTTACATCAATAATGCTAGAACGCGAGTAGAATCTAATACCTGTGATGCAAGAGAGTTGTCGAGGTTGACGAGAACAAGGGCGGGGAACGAGTTCCGCCGTCTGTTCCGCTGTTGTTGTTCCGCTGCTTGGGGATTGATTGGCTACCGTTGCCGCGTTCCCGAATGCGAGTGCGAAGCTCGCCAAGTGCAATAGACCAAGGAGAAAAAAGAAGGAAATATTATGCCGTATTATTTGTTTCTTGGGTTGGCCTTTTTGATGATTATTAAATATCTCCGATTCTGGGACTTGAACCTTTTTTTTGTAATATTTCCAGCAAGGGCAAGCCGGGCCTTGGGTGGGTGTTACGGTGGGTGTTAAGCGACGGGTGTAAGGTGTTTTGTTTTACTTGGGGGTAACTCTATGAACAAGTCCATATTATCCAAGCATCAGACAAGAACGGAACATTCCGGGTGGGCCCGCGCCTGCTACATTCCATGTACTTCTTGAGTCATGGGAGCGACATTGTGGATCCTGGGTTCCGGAAGGCTAACTACCCGTGCCCATTACGCAGTTCAAAGTGGGTGTTAGCGCAAGTTTTCGTCCCTCTTCGGAGCTTGCTGTAAAAGATGGGTCCTACAGCACAGTATGCACCCAACTCGGCCTCAAGACCGACCGACCGCGGATCTTGGAATATCATGTGTATATAAGCCCGGGCGCATTCCCTCTTTCTTCCAGCCAATATTATTTTTCATATGGATCTTCAGTTTTTCAAGTTTTACCCTATCTTGAGAAGCAAAAATTGATCACATTGGAACGAACCTCTAAATCATAAAACACTGCCTTACTCATTCCTCACTTATACGCAGAGTAACCTTTGTTCATATTCGCCCCACGAAGCTTCCCCGGGCGCCCAGGCGCTTTTGTCGTATCCAAGATGGCGACGACACAGACCCCGCACATTGTCGTGCACTGGTAAGCTCCTGGTCCTTTTCTTAACCACTTCCTTAACCACCAACGCGCTGACACCAAACCCCAAGGCTCGACAAGTCCCGTGCCCAGCGCATCCTCTGGCTCCTCGAGGAGCTCGATCTCCCGTACGACGTCGAGCTCTACCACCGCGAGCCGCTCGAGGCCCCCGCCTCCCTCCGCAAGATCCACCCCCTTGGCAAATCCCCCGTCATAACCATCGCCGCGCCCCCGTCCCCATCCCCCTCCCCCTCCCCCTCAGAGCCCAAAGTCCTCGCCGAGTCGGGCTTCATAGCCTCCTACCTCTGCACCCACTTCGCCGGCCGCCCCTCCCACCCCGCGTCCTCCACCCTCGTGCCTCGCAAGTGGCGCGCCGGCCTCGAGGGCCAGCCCGCCGGCGAGACGGACGCCTGGCTGCGGCACGAGTACCTCCTCCACTACTCCGAGGGCTCCTTCTTCCCCCTCATCATTGTCAAGCTCATCCTCGGCCTCCTCTCCACCGACCGCGTCCCCTTCTTCATCCGCCCCATCTCGTCCTTCCTGGCCGCCAAGATCGCGGAGGGATACATCTTCCCCAACGCCAAGAGGCACCTCGCCTTCCTGGAGGACATGCTGGAGAACCCCCCCCCTGGAGGTGAGAAGGAGGGGGAGAAGGAGGGGGAGGGGAAGGGAGGGTACTTGTGCGGCAGCAGCCTCACGGCCGCAGACATCCTGATGAGCTTCCCGCTCCTGATCGCCAAGTCTAGGTTCGCGGACGCAGGGAAGTGGGAGGGCGGCAGCATCGAGACGGCGTTCCCCAAGTTGTGGAGGTACCTGGAGAGGCTGGAGGTCGAAAAGGGGTACAGGCAGTCTATCGAGAAGGTGAAGGAGCTCGATGGGGGGAACTACAGCACGTCGATCGACTAGGTTTCTGGGCCTGGTCAAGGTAGTTGGATTGCTCTCCTGTAAACCTGTTTGTGTGTTGCAATATTCCTTCATTCCCTTCCTCCCATTTTGCTCCCTACTCATCTTATATACAATGTTGATACCAAATATAACACCTCTCCCATGTTTCCCAGAAACTCCACAAGCCCTTAATCCCAATGAAAACAAGCCGTTCCCTACCCCATCAGCTGCATAATGTCCGTCGGCGGCCACCTCGCCTGCGCAAACGTGAGGCACCGCTTGATCCCCTGCAGGAACTTCCTCGTCACCTCGTCGCCCAGCACGTGGCCCTTGGCCGTGCCCGTGTGCAGCTTCTCGCGGGCGCTACGCTCGTGGATACCCACCATGGTCACGCCGATGGGCCACGCCGCCTTGCCGATGCTGAGCCGGAGGTAGCCGTTGTTCGCGTCAACGTAGCGCCTCTCCTGCGCTGCCTTGACGATCTCGACTATGGGCGTCAGGATTGTGGGGTCGAGGTCGTCCTTTTCGAATTTGCGGAAGAGCTTTCTAGGGTGTTAGCTTTGGTCTGGCGGGTGTGCGTGTGTCGGCGGTCGCAGGGGTAAGGAGTAGGGGGTAGGGGGTAGGGGGTACATATTGGCGTAGGAGAACAAGGTAGCGAAATAGCAAAGACAAAAGAAAAAAAGACATACCGGCTTCAGACTCTCCCGCGTCTGCACCATGGCGTTATACGCCGTCCGGCTCGTATTCGTATCCCTCTTCTCCCTCTCCATCGCAATCTCATACTCCGTCAGCACGAGCGTAAAGTACGACGCCAGCTGCCTGAACAGGAACCTCCTCCCCGCCTTATCCTCCGGCACCGTCCCATCGACCTTCATCTCCTTCTCCCCCACCGGCTCCAGCGTCGTTGGCACCGGCCCGTCCGTCACCACCACCCCCAGCCTCCTCAGCCTCCTCACCCTCTCCGCGTGGCCCTCCCCGAACAGCGCCGCCGGCTCCCCCAGCAGCCGCAGCTTCCCCCTCAGCTCCTCCTCCGGCACGTCCTCCTCGCCCTCCCCCAGCGCCTCCTCCGTCTCCTCCGCCTCCTTCAGCTCCGGCAGCCCGAGCCGCTTCCTGCGCTTCCGCTCCGCCTCCTTCTCCTCCTCTTCGCGCCGCCGCCGCGACTCCTCGCCCAGCCGCGCCCGCTTCTCCTCCCGCGCCCGCGCCTCCTCCTCCGCTTCCTGCTCGGCCTTGCGCTTCGCCGCCACCTTGGCCGCGCGCTTCTCCTCTAGGGCGGCCTGCTCCGCTTCGTAGGCTGCGCGCCGCTCTGCTTCGATGTCGCCACGCCGGGCGAACTTTTTGCTGGGTCGCGGCTTGGAGAGCTCCGCTGAGAGTAGGGAGTCGAAGTCCATGGTTGTGGGTGAGAAAGGGAGGAGGATGTCGAGTGCCGGTCGGTCGGTTGGGACAAGGGAGCTGTAATGTTGGGTGGTGGGGGTGTTTAGGTATCAAGGGAGGCGGCGACTAATATGTGTGGTATCGGGGGTGGTGTTCCTATCGCGGGTTGGTGTGATTTCAAGGCGGGCCCTCTTTGAAGGTAAAATGGCGACTTCGTCCCCTGTTTCAACTGCTGTGGATGACGAGTTGTACTTGGTTGATGGGTTCGATGTTCTTCAGAGGTCCGCATGGATGCTTTTGTCTGGGGCGATCAGAACGGCCTGGGCATGGTGGGGCAATTACATAAGCTTGGTCTGCCTCCAGCGAGATTCTAAGACTTCACGGTTGACACAGAAGCTGCCCCACAGTACATGTCCTTGTATTAGTGCTCCAAGAGCTTCATGGAAGGCGTAAGGGTGCTGGTGAGTGAGACAACGATGAAGACAACTATGAAGCCAGTTATGAATAAAGTTATGAACGCAGATTGAGGAGATTCCCCCCTCCATATCTATCCATCTATCCACCATGACTCCAACAACAGACCTAGGGAAGACCTACGTAATTGATAGCGTAGAACATAGCTGTACATCATTGCACTAGAAAAGGTATCTTGGGTATCCGATCTAACCCCCCCGTTCCCCTCCATTCTTTACTTCTTTATCTCATACTCCCATCAGACTCTACTATGCTTGCGCTACTCCCTCACGACCCGAAATACACAACCATGAACCCCAGCCAGCTCCCCACAACCCCGATCGCACAGTAGGCGCTCGTAAACATGAGCGGCAGGAATTCATACCTGTCTCCGAAAACGATCGAGTGGACCACGGAGCAGTACGCCACGAGGGGGATGCTGACGCCGATGTACAGCGTGCTGAACCGGTCGAGGAAGAACCGCCTCTTCCCGCTCGACGCCGCCGGCGCGAGACGGTCGAACACCATCAGCGTCAGCACGAGCCAGAAGATCGTGTAGGCCGTCTTCACAGGGAATTCGGCGGAAGTGTAGAGCAGCGGGAAGAGCGAGACGTGGCCCGCGACG
Organism: Cephalotrichum gorgonifer; assembly: GCA_900312665.1. Classification (NCBI taxonomy): domain Eukaryota; kingdom Fungi; phylum Ascomycota; class Sordariomycetes; order Microascales; family Microascaceae; genus Cephalotrichum; species Cephalotrichum gorgonifer. The sequence continues at coordinate 951,508 of ONZQ02000010.1, read as the reverse complement.
GCGAGGGGCTTGAATGCCGAGAAGTGCCGGCGGTCGCGAAGCGCGATGAGCGTGAAGGGGATGATGACGATGAGGATCGCCTTCTCATGGACGTGCCATCCGAAGAGGAAGGAGGCATACCCGCAGAGCGTGACTGACCCGATGAAGTTGTGCCAGGTCGGCACGCGGAAGAGCTTCGCGAGGGGGAGGAGCTGGAACCCGAGCGTCAACAGGAAGCAGACGCGCGGCGTGATGTCGGGGAGAACGGCGAAAGCGGTGTCGCCGACTAGGCCTCGGGTGGCGCTCGCGAGGGCCTCGGTCTTGAGAGAGAGTCCGAGTCGGGGGGCGACTGTGGTGTGTTAGCGGTACGCTGATATGGCGGGGAGCTAGAGGCTGGGGAGTAGGCGTGGAACTCACCATATATAAGGACGCGGTCCGCAAACGAGTACAATGCCCAGACGTTAGGCGCCCAGTACGCGTGGCAGAGCCCCCTCGAGAAGGGGAACAGTCTGCTCAGCAGCTGCGGCACCTGCCCCAAGGCCACAAACGGTCCGAACGCCGCGGCGGCGATGGCGGCTATCCCGCCGCCCAGCTTCACGCAGTTCAGGAAGCGCGGGCGCAGAACGTTGTTCGGCGAGAGGCAGTACCCGCGCAGGAGGAAGACGAAGTAGGCCGGTGCGAGGTAGAGGTAGATGTGCTTGAAGCACAGGAGGCCGGCGAAGACGAGGCCGCTGGCGAGGAGGGTGTTGTCCGAGCGGGCGAGTACAAGGGAGAGGACGAGGATGCCGTAGAGGAAGCCGTTGTACTGGAAGTGGATGTGATCGATAATGAGGAGGCCCGGGGAGAGGAGGATCGAGATCGCGGCGGCGTGGGCGGCGCGCCTGTTGGTTTTTGCGGAGTCGACGAATCTGGGAAACGGGGAGTGTCAGCCGGAGAGTGTATGCGACAGGAGTTGATCGGGGTGGGAGAGGCAGGAGGGGCGGGGAAGGAACGGCAGAGAGACGACAGGGGACGCGTACAGCTGGAGGGCGTAGGCGAGCAGGAGCTCAGTAACGATGACGGTGGAGCGCTGGAAGTAGACGGTCTGCCAGCTATCATACTCGAGGTTGTACACACGCAGCATGGACCTGTCGACGAGGCGGGCGACGTGTGCCAGGACCCACTCGAAGTAGGCGAAGAATGGGGGGTAGTCGAGTGTCCATTCCGACGTGTTCTCGAGATACCACTCGCGCAGGGGGAGGCTGTGGGTTATGGCGAGCCAGTTCCTGTGAACCTCGAAGTCTGTGGATTTGCTGTCGGAGGAGGGAGGGAGTGAAGAGTCGTTAGCCGAGGGGAGTGGACGGAGAAGCGTGGAGGTGGAGGTAGAGGAGGGGGAGACACTTACTACGCCGGGAATAGGAGGACCTTGAGGCCGGCGGCGATGAAGGCGCACTGGGCGATTGAGGGGTACTGCTCAGCCATGGTGGCATCTATTGGGGGCGTACAAGCTCCTCGGGCCTCTGTCAATTCATGTGGCGCGGTGTGCGATATACACCGGGGACTGAAGCCTTAAAGAGAGGATGAGCAAGCTGGGTGATGCTTCTGTCGTGTCCGTGCCAGTGATCAATTTCCGTGGGGTGGAACTGGAGTTGGATTGCTCGTGATGCTTACGTTATATTACGAATGAGTGGATGCAGGTTCTCCACATTTCTCCACATCGGGGGTCAGGGGGACCCCGCACTAATGTCTAACAGGACCATGGGGAAGGAACGTGTGGAACTTCGGGAAGGGACGACAATTGGAACTTGGAACTGTCGTTGAGTTGTGGTGGAGTTGGAGAGCGTGTGAACCACCCACTGTGGCCATGTGTTCATATGCTGAAATCTTTATTTATTGGGATATATGTAGATCGTAGGACTAGGATGACTCTGTGAACCTCTGGCTTTGGGAACCTTATTTCGGCCATCTTTCAAACACTTTGGCGCCGGATCTCTCACCTGCCTCAAACAACAAACGCCAGTCGTTGGCCCTCTGATGCCACTCGGCCCATGTCAGAAATGTGGAGAGAAGATATGATAAGGCTGTCTGAGCCATTCGTCGCATCGATTGCGCACAGTCTCAACTTGGCGCAGATCCCATGTGTCCTCTGGGGTCACTACCTCCTGGTACTTCACGGCATACCCTCTGGCGTCGGCGTAGGTAGCCCATCCAGTAACACTTTAAGCCGGTTCTATGCTAACACGCTCCTAGTCGATTGATTTCATCGTCCCGGACGATCTTCTCGCGGATGGCTTGAAAATCCTATCCCAACTCAAGGGTCTCGCCCCGTGTCCAGGCGGAAAGCACTGCCCGTCCAGATCGGCAGATCGGTATACACCGCCTCCAGCTGTCCACGTCCACGTCGAGGCCTCAGAGGTCCGAGTTGGGTTGTATCCGCAAGCCGATGTCCTCTGGTTCCTTCCACCGCTCGACGGTTCTCTTGTATGTCCGAAGAAATCGCAGCTCTCCCGTTACTTCGTCCTCGCGTCCGACGATAATGTTCTCCCGCCCTGGCGACCGGGTCGGGGTTCGGGCGTCTTCAAGGAGGGCGGGGACAAAGTTGTTGCTCTCAAGTGCCATGTCATGCTGGAGGCACTCATGCGAACATATGCCCGGGATGAGGGGGCCAGCGTGGGCGGTTTCGGAGCATCTACGATTGTATACGTCGAGAAGTTTGTCGACAACGACGGTTTCCTAGACGTAAGCGAACTTCCAGAGCCGTTCAGGACACTCTATATAGAGAAAAGGGATGGGCGAATGACAGTTAATCAATGGACGGTTGAGCTAAAGAGAGCTGTCCAAATATCGTAGTGGCTAGGTCCCCTTAGCGATTCAATATGAAATACTGGTTTCGCAAGACAAACTATAGCTCAAGTCCATGAAGCATCTAAACTGCACAACCTGCGCGGCTCAGAGAGTAGCCAGCTCGGTTTGATGATGCTGGCTGTTCGTTGACGATATTGCAACTATCTTCTCCCTACCATGCCCCTTGGGCTGGGCAAAATAGTACCCTCTCTGGTTTGCTAACAGCTTCAGGGATGATACTATGCCTTTCTTAGTCACAAAGTCACACTTATAGAACCTATGGCCAAAAGCCCCGAGCCTAGGTTAAGTCACTTCCGAAGCATTCTCGTCCCAACAGCTCAGTCAAAAGACTCTCATGATGGAGCTAATTATATATTTAGGTTTAACTATATAAATATTTGTTCATGAACTCCAATGTATATAAATCATAATGTCATACCCTTATAGGGCGCTGACGTAAATATCAAGCCATGCAAGGTCTTGCTTGTAAGCCTTTTTATTAGCACTGGCATCCCGATATAGGATCTGGATAAAGGTCGCCGAGGGCAATGCTGATGGCCGTATTGTCGTCAGGAGGGGCGACAGTGAAGAGACTGCATTGAACCGATCGTTGGCTGATAGCTTGAACTAGGCGACACAGCGTCTGATGATATCAAAGAACCTTCACATCGGACCATAACAAACAGGGGGGAAAGTAAATTAAAAATACTTGGGAAGAGTTTTATTTTTCTTTTTAACTAATACGGACAGAATAACGAAGAAGAGAAAAAACATTCGCGCCTCAATCGCCGCCGTCCAACTCCGTTTTAACTCCACGCGTCCTCCGCTCCTTCCCTACTCAATGGGAAATGCAATTACCGACGCCAGCCTAAGTCGCGCCTACTTTGTCTGCCGTGGATAAAATCACACGGGAGGAGTTGAAAAAACCATTCGCGCCCTGGGGTATTTGCCTCCGCCAAACTCCGATAAACTCTACTTACCCCGTTCCTTCCCTACTCAATGGCAAATGCAATTCCCGACGCCACCCTAAGTCGCGCCTGTTTGTCTTCCACAGACCCGTTGGTGGAGAGGCCCAAGGCCTCGAGGATAGCGGTGGCAGTTGCGTCTTTAACCCCAGATGAAGTCAGTAATAGTCCACATGCCTTTGGATAGAAGAGATAGTACATACCGTTCAACGAGCGCAGAGCAGCGGAGGTTGGTGGGAAGTTGGGGATCGGAGCGTTGGTGACGATGGTTCTGAGGGGAACGAGTGTGCTGTTCCGACTATTTGCCCAATTATTCTCAACCTTCGCCATGGCGTTGTACCTCCTAAATATGGATAGGCATGTTAGAATTGGCGAAGAGGAAAGTCATGGCAGGATACAACCATACTCAGCCAAATTCACCGTGTTCATGCGATCCATGTCCGCGCCAAGGGCGTCAACTCGGGCGCCAAGGGCATCGATCCGATGCGTGACATTATCAAGGCGCTTGTTCATACCTTCGCGGAGAGCTGCAATCTCAGCGAGGATGGCAGGTCCATTGTCGAAGACTGGTAGATTTTGGCAGTGGCTCATGTTTTCGGCCAGGTTTTTTGTGGAAGAGATTCATCCATGCCCTTTGGTACCAGATATTAATGCAGGTTTATCCTGCGATACATTACTAGGGTAGTGAGGCATATCAATTAGAGGCAACATGAGTAAGAGAGTTAACTTAAATATCGTGGCACTTGGACTTGACGGTTGGTTAGCTTTGTGAAGTCGGCGGATAGTGACGGCATTCAAGTTGAAATGTCTTGGCAAAGGCGGTGAGCCAGTCCCCGATCACTTTGTTTCGGCAGATCTTCGGACTATGTTGCTCGAGAGGCAGAATACGGGATCGGAAACTTGACCAATGAGAAAAGTTTACCACTGGACCCTCGCTTGTTCGAAACGGAAGGCGCTATGCTGCGAACGGCAAGCCCTTCCAATATGCTAGAGGGGCATCGATCTTGAGCGGAAGAGGAAGGACGGACGGGCTCGAGCTGACAGCCGTCCCTTTTCCCTTCATCTTAGTCCTAATCCTCCAGCATAAAGCCCTCATTATTTGACGATACGCTTTGATTCTCGGGCAAAGACTCGACCGCTCGATCACCCCCCAGGACAGCCCTCTTCCCACCTCAAGCATTTCAATTAGAGTTGATAGTTTTTGGGAAAATAAATTGAACCTCTGTTATACATAGCTTGAATATACATGATAGTCTCTTCTTCTAGCTCTCGAAGACAGTCCCGAGATTCTTCCCCCTCGAACTCCTCAGCTGGCTCCTCTCCCTCTTCCACGCCCAGACGAGGTGGTCCACGTTGCCCATGTCGTGTCCCTTCTTCCGCAGGTACGTCAGCCTGGCCCTCCTCGCCCTCTTGGGCCTCCTCCAGATGATGTCGATGCCGACGACGGACGGCGAGTAGATCTTGAACCACATCTCCACGCCCGTCTTCATGAGCTGGCCGCGCAGCTGGATGGCCGTGTCGACGCCGCGCCGGCGGATCTGCATGAAGGCGCCGGCGAAGGGCTCACCCGTGCGCGTGGCGACCAGGAGCACGTCGCCGACCTTGGCGCGATCGGGGCGCGCTTTGGAGAAGAGGGAGGTGCGGGCCCCCGTCGGGTCGTAGCTGGAGATGGAGTTGGAGTGGAAGGGGACCATGGGGTCCTTGGGCGTAGTGCGAGTGGGCGCCGTGTAGACGGCGAAGGGGGTACGCTTGTGAGTGTTTGGCTTGTCTGGAGGGGGGGTTTTGTTAGCCGTGGCAATGGGTAGGGGTTAGGGGGGTTGAGGGGTGCTTCGGTAGGGAGAAACGAGGAACGTACGAAGAGTGAAAGGCGAGGGGGTGTAGGGGGGTTGTTGAGGTGGTTGAGCGGCCGCAGGCGGAGGCGTAGGAGTCGTCTCGGTCGCGAAGGTGCGTAGTAGTTGGCGCTGGTAGCGGGTCTGGCGGAAGACGGTCTTCAGGCAGCCGAGAGGCTGCCTGAACGGAAGGACGTTCATCATTCCGGGAGGCGACGGGGGGGAACGACAAGGAAGAGGCGTTGCGTCGCTATCGCTGCCGTTGTCCGAGAGTTCGACGACGCGAAATAGAGGTGGAAAAAAGCTGCTCGGACAGGCGTCGTCGAATTGGGTGGCTCGTGCAGCTCGCTTGAACGTTATTGCCGAGGTTTAGCCGAATTGGTGCTGAGAGAACGACATCTCATATTCTCACTTCTCACACGACCAAAATTTCGGTGGTCGCGAACTCCAAAGTCTCAGCCCGCTCGATTCCCCCACAACCGCCCCGTCTTCTCGCAAAAGCATCTCCAGGGTGCCTCGACTTGACAGGATGCTTAGAACTCCCATAGTCTCCGCCATGAGGGCGGGCTCCTCGAGCCGAGCGGTACACAGGGTCCAGACGGCCCAGCTCTGGCGCAGGAGCTTCGCGTCAACTTCGGCCGCGCAAGGTGAGCTTGCCCCCACCCCCCATTCCTAAACCCGACGGCCATATAACCTCCCTCTCTCCGGCGGGGGACCCCGATCCTAACAAGAATGTAGAACAACACACCGAAGCCCCCAAGAAGGTTATCTTCGACCCGACCTCCGACCCCAAGCTCGACGATATCCTCACCGAGATGCTCCACAAGATCATCCTCCCCGCGCGGCTGCCCAAGGACAAGCTCAAGATCATCTCCCACGAGAAGAATGCCCAGAAGCTGCGTGTAGACCCCGTCATCATCGAGGTCGAGGGCTACGAGCACCGATTCCCCATCCTCGACTTCACCCAGGACACGATCCCCAAGTCGAGCGCCCTCCTCAAGAACGCCCTCAAGCTCATGAAGACCCGCGAGGACTGGGGCAACCTCGTGCGCATCCTGGCCGGCTACCGCAACGCGGGCAGGCACGTCACGACGCAGCAGGTCCTGGACCTGATCCGGTACGCGGGCAAGACGGGCAACATCTACGCCGTCATCGACGCCTTCCGGAACGTCAAGGAGTCCAGGCTGAGGATCAGGTCGGTGCCCCGCGCCGACGCCATACTGCACTACATACAGGCCATGGCCGTGGACGCCGACTACGCCGAGAAGGAGGCGCGGCAGGCCAAGACCTGGGCGATCCTGCTCCGCGAGCTGATGGAGGACGGCGACCACGCAAAGGTACCCGCGGCGGGCCGCGTCCCGCTACACCGCGAGCCGTCGGTGGTCGGACAGACCCTGCACGCGGTGGCCTCGTACGCCGCGCTCCACCAGGGCGGCAAGGACGTGGACGGCAAGGTGGCCGAGCTCGCGGCGACCCTGACGCACGTGTGGCCGGAGGGGAAGAACCTGGCGGAGATCCACAAGAACACCCTCCCCGACGACGCAGCCCCCGGCAAGCGCATCGAGTTCATGCAGGAGAGCGACGCGCACCTTGCCATCGCGATATCCAGGCGCATCTCGGCGACGTGCTTCACCCTCCGCGGCATCGAGCACGCCAAGGAGATGGTCGAGCCCGAGGTCGCGGCGGGGCTGGCGCCTATTGAGGAGGTGTTGAGGGCGGACCTCGCGGCGTTGGCGGCGAAGAGGGACACGATCAAGGCGGATGTCGGGTGGGCTATTTACGACAAGTTGATGAAGGCGTAGGTGTCGCGTGCGTCGGCGTCACTGAGGAGGAGTGGTGTGTCTTGTATGAGAGCTCGTGGGGAGCTTGTATAATATTTGTTATAGAACTAGATTTACGTCTACCAGAACCTAAATCCATGTACGTTACGAACAGTCTGCCTATTTTCTTGTATCTTTCTGCACGATAGCTTCGAACAGATAAACAGGCAGTTCCCTGGTACGGCGTCGAGAGCTTGCATGCTGACTTCATGTTCCCTATAAGTGAGCTTTGAACTCGTATTCTACTTTCGTACATCTGTATATATATGCGATACATATCTACAAAGCCAAGTCTACGCCCGCTACCACTTGCGCAACCGCAACTCACCCCCTACGGCAACACGATGTACTTCTCCAAGTGCTTCGGGATGGCGCCCACCAGATTCTTGCTCTCCAGCCATTTCCTCGAGAACAGGCGGTCGGCATACCTGTACGCGCCGTCCGCCAGCACCGTGACGACGGTGCTCCCAGGCCCCATCTTCTCCGCGACCTCCTTCGCCGCCACGACGTTGAGGGCCGAGCTGGCGCCGAGGTAGAGCCCCTCCTCGTCGAGGCACCTGTACACCATGTTGATGCTCTTCTCGTCGCTGACGGTCATGGACCCGTCCACGAGCTCCACGTCGGGCGCGAGGTTATCCGTCACGCGGCCCTGCCCTATGCCCTCCGTGATCGACGACCCGCTCCTCTCGATCAGCTTGCCCCCCGACGAGATGTACGAGTGGAGCACGCTGCCCGGCGGGTCAGCCAGGAACGCCTTGACCCTTCCGCCCGAGACCGTCTTCAGGTACCTCGTCGTACCCGCGAAGGTCCCGCCCGTGCCCGTCGCGCAAGTGAAGGCGTCGACCTTGCCCTCCGTCTGCGCCCAGATCTCGGGACCCGTGGTCTCGATGTGCGCCCTCCTGTTCGCCACGTTGTCGAACTGGTTCGTCCACACGGCGTTGTCGAGGGCCTCGGCGTGCCGGCGAGCCTGGTGGTTGTAGTTGGCCTCGTTGTCGAAGGCCACGGCGGGGACGGGGTAGACCTCGGCGCCCAGGAGGCGGAGGAGGTCGATCTTGCCCTGCGACTGCGTGTTGGGCATGTAGATGACCAGCTTGTAGCCGCGCGAGCGGCACACGTGCGCGAGCCCGATGCCCGTGTTGCCCGCCGTGCCCTCGACGACCGTCCCGCCGGGCTTGAGGAGGCCGCGCTCCTCGGCGTCGAGGACGACGTAGAGGGCCGCGCGGTCCTTGATGGAGCCGCCCGGGTTCATGAACTCGGCCTTGCCGAGGATGTTGCAGCCGGTCTCCTTGGAGAGGTGGTTGAGGCGGATGAGGGGCGTGTTTCCGATGGCTGGCGGGAGGGAAGGTTAGTAGTGTGGATTAGACGGAGGGAGGGGAGACGCCTGCTGGTGGGGGGTGGGGGGAAGCGGTATTCACCTTCCGTGAGGCCGTCAGAGACGCCCTGCGCCTTCGAAACAGCCAACAGCCGCGCGCTCGGCTCCCTCGCCGGAATCGCAGCCGAAGCGAACGTGCGGGCTCCTCCCCGCCGGAGGACGGTCTGCCGGAGCATTTGTGCGGTATTTAGGGACATGGTTTTACTTTGTTGATTTCGGATATGGAGGGAGGCGGGGAGAGGTGGTTTGGGAATTCGGCGGGTTCAGCGAGCGGTAAATTGGGTCGATCTGAAGCTCGTCGTCGTCGGGGGACAATCGGAGAAATTGTTCGAGGGTGTCGAGGTTGTAGATTTGTCACAGACAGGTGGGTGCCGGATTCGGGGAGAATGTAACTTATAGCTCTGTTTCGCTGCAATTGGAACCATATGTACATAGTGGGCGGGCCAAGTGTGGGGTGCGTGGGGTCAATCCATAAAGGCGCGCTCCGGCCGCTATAATGGATTCGGCAAGGAGCCAATTGCGCCATCTCCGAGATGCCGAACCTTCATCCCACTTACAAGATCCCACTCAAACATACACACAATCATGCCAGCACCATCGACATATGTAGCTAGTCTAGCACGGTATCTCATGGTATGGCATTCATAACGTAAACACATAAACACATTAGTATTCATCAAATCCAATTCCTCTTCCCATAGACAGCCCTCACACGACGACCACATATGCCGCCGGAAACACGGCCTCTCTCCCCATATACCTCCCGACGAACCAATCCCCAGTAAGATCCTCCACCTCCCTAATCTCAGCCCCCTTGGGGAAATAGAGGACGTCATCCGCCTCCTCGCCGCCCTCGGGGAACCACGCCCACCGCGCCCTGACCACCATGCCTCCACCTCCATCTGCCGGGAACCTCGCCACGGGCACAACCACCTCCCCCTTCCCCTCCTTCTCTCTCACGCCCTCCCCAAGCACCGGCGCCGTAGCCGCTACATCCAGGCTCACAGCCCTCCCAACAGCCTGCCTCCCCTCCCTCCAGCACCACTTCTCCACCCCGGGACCGACATCCTCCGTAATGGGTGCCACCCACATCCGGTGCCCACCCACCTGATCCTTCGAGACATATCTGTACAGCCCGTCGCTCCCCTCCTGGAACGCAACCATGATCATCCTATGCCCTGCCAGACACCTCCTCCACCCCGCCGGCCCATTCTCGGGAGTCACCCGCCCCCGCGAGACAAGGCCCGAGTAGCAAGCGGCGCAGATGTCGTAGTCCCCCGGCCTCGCCCCCGGATCCGCCGACCCCGCGCACGAGAAGCAGTGGTACCTTGCCTGGAGCGGCGGTATCGGGTTCGTGCAGAGGTCGCACTTCGTCGTGAAGGTGAGAGGCCTGAACGTGCCACCGCCTCCGGCCGCACCAGCCGCCACCACGGCCCTTCTCGGAAGATTCACTACCACGGTGGGGGTCTGCGCCGCGGGGGGAGGCTGATACGCCAACGGAAGAAGCGGGTGCGTACAACACTTCCCGCGGCTAACGCAGCTGTCGCAGAAGCCCCACTCCCCCCTGTTACAGCTACTGCACCTCCAGAAACACTCGCTCGCCCACGCAAGGCACCCGTCGCAGAACGCGCCGCTCTGTAGCCTCGCTGCGGGGTCCTCCGACGTCCGCACGACGCCCGAATCGTCCTTCACCGCCAGCGTGCGAGGGCTGGTGTACCGGCCCGCTCTGAGCTTGTGCGGGGGCTCGAGGGAAGGGTTTTCCCTGCGCGCGCGGTCCCACCTCGCGTAAGCGTCGTGTCCGAAGCCGAACCAGTGGCGGCAGCCCTTGCCGGCGCGGTAGCAGGGGAGACAGAGGGTGAAGGCCCCGGTCGTGGAGCAGGGCGAGCAGGTGTAGTGGAGCTCGTACTCTATGTGCTGCCTCGCGCAGCGGGAGCAGGAGATAGAGGGCTCGGCGAAGAGGAGCGGGGGCGTTCGCTTGTGCCCCGGGCTTGGGAGGGGACTCTGCGTGGGCGGGGTCCGTGTTTGGGGGGACAGCTCTGCCGGGCGGTGAGGCTGTATCCGGCTCGGGCTCGGTTCCGTTGGCGTGACGTTGCCGGATTGCGAGTGTGCATGGATGTGGAGGGGTACCCTGCTCGCAAAGGATCGGTTAGATCCCTCAGACACCGGGGCGCCGCCGCCGACAGCAACGGTGGTCGGCGAGCTAATGGTCCTGTTCTCGCCGAGGACGGACCTAGGGTTCGTGGGGTCGGTGGTCCGAGTTTGTAGTGCGAGATCCGTTTGCGAGCGCGCGGCGACGGGGTCCGGCACTGGACGGGGTGCCACGGGTGTCGTGGAGCTCCTCCCAGAGCTTGCAGTTCTCCTGCGCTGTCTACGGTCGTCGCGCTGCACTTCAAGATGCCCCGTGCCACTCGTAGTTCTCGTCGTGACCGATTGCGATCGGCTGCGGCTCTCGGGGTTTACTCTCGCGCTAGCTGAATTGCGCCGTCTGCCCGTGGGGCGGTCATCTCGACTGGGGAGTGCGGAGTCCGACGAGTCGAGATCCGGTCTGGCAGCGTCGGCTTCGGTGCTCTCCCGGCGCGTGGACTCTTGCCGTGACCGCTCCCTCTGCCTCCGCCGGTATGCCTCGGTGATTTTCCGGCTCAGGTCGTCATCCCTGGTGAGGTCGATGTTGTCAAGGTCGAGTCCGTCGAGGATGCCCTCCTCCTGTATCTGGCGCGCGAACTCCTCAATCTCGCGCTCGATATCCCGCTCGCTCATGTTCGCGGACCCGATTAACGACCGGATGGAGGACTGGTGCTCGATCTGCCGCGTTCTCGCCTCCACCTCATCCTCTCTCATCCTAGACTCGCTTCTCCGCGCCCTATGTCTCCCCTCCCCCTCGTCATCCCGTCTCCTCGACTCGCTCCTCCTTTCCCTCCTCCTCTCGTCTCCAGACCTTGAGCTGTCAGGCGGGTGCCGACTCCTTGGGCGCCCCGCCCCTGGCCCCGCCCCACTCCTCCCCGGCCCGTCAACGCCCATCTCCCTCAAGCTCAAAGCCCTCACCTCTTCCACCAACCTCCTATCCTCTTCCTCAGCCCTCAGCTGACCGGATGACTTTTCCTTCGGTGGTTTCGGCAGCACTGCCTCACCACGCTTATACCTCCCCGCGACCTCCTCCTTCTCCGCCGCGCTCCTGTCCTTCTCGGGGTTCGCGCTCAGGAACATATCTAGCAGCGTCGCAACGGTTGCATTGTGCCTCGTGTCGCGGACGGCGGCGCGGCATGACGGGCACGTGAAGGTCGGGGTGCCCGGGGGCGGGGCGGTCGGAGCGGACTCGAGAGCGTTGGCTTGGAAGGCGAACCAGTCCTTGAGGCAGGCGCCGCAGAAGGTGTGGAGGCAGTCGAGGAGGGTCAGGGGCTGGTAGAGTAGGTCGGTACAGATCTGCGGAGGGGAGGGCAAACTCTGTTAGAAAACTGGATCGGGATCAAGATGGATTGGCGGGGTTCGTGCAGCAGGGGAGTCGACTTACCGAGCATGTGAGCTCCTTCTCGAGCCCGAGGGTTGGCTTAGGAGAGTCCATGACCTTTAGCTCCACCTCCTGAAGCTCTATGTAGCTTCAGGAACGTGGCGCACGGAATTATACAGATGTAGAGGCAGAAGCAGAAGCTTGGAGCGGGTACGAGGAGTACGTTAATAGCACTCTCTGTGGAAGTGGAGAAAAAAGTAACAGCAATGCGCAATAGTATTAGATGGAAGCCATGGGTAGAAATAGAGAACTCGCAAACCCCTAAAGCGGAGAATCAACAGCTATGCATGCATCCACAAATAAGGCTCCGAGAGGAGGAAGGGCGAAAGGACTAAGCGCCCCTCACTGTCCCCTGGCTTGGCTCGGGATGGTGGATGGATGGTGGAGAATGTTCGAGTAAGAGTTACGAGTACTCCAGAAAAAGCCCCGCGTGCCGCTAGTGGTGCCTTGGCTGCCATTTTTGGCAGCCAAGGTACCACTAGCGCACTTCGGAGCCCAAAGACAGCCCGGAATCTGGGTTTAATACCTGAGCTAAGGTACGAGTAAGTACGAGTAAGTAATATGGACCTTTCCTGGATGCTACGAGTAAGTACAAGTAATTCCTTCCCTGGATGTCGGCTAAGTTGATCCTCTCTTCTAAAATAATTTTACAGTCCTTTCCATTATGCCTTCCCAAACTATCTTTTCATACCTACGGTCCTGCCTTCCTATTCCATATCCTCCTCCATGCGGCCATGACCAACAAAAACACGCCCGGCGCAAGTGCCGTGACGGTAAGCGACCGTACAGGTTCTTATTCTGCGTTCTCATGAGCCAAACTTGAGACGGTATAGAGATAGACACAGTGAAAAACATGTCGTACCTAGTTCTCTTAATGCATGAAGGGCGGTGTACTCCGGGACGGTCCAGCACTTCTCGATGACTCCCCTCAGAGGCATCGGTATGATAGATAGATCCGGGAACTGCCGCCTCTCCAGCCGGTGATAGATTTCGTCGTCCGTCAACCCTTCAAAGAGTAGGTTTCCGCGGGCGAGCTCGTATAAGACCATCCCGAGGGCGAACACATCATCGCGCTGGGTGATGACCTCCTCGTGCCGACGCAGCGGATCGGCGTAGCGCGTTCCGTGGGCGACGTAACTGCGGCCGCCATCGATGCCGGCGCCAGCAAAGTCACAGAGGAGGATGTCGCCATTGCTGTCAATGATGAAGTTATGTATGCTGAGGTCGCCGTGGACAATGCCTAATGAGTGGATATGGGCCACGGCGCTCGCGGCTTGGTAGGGTAGCCTATGAAGATTGAGACTTTCTGCCATACATCAAGCATTCTCTATTGCCTTTGGGGGAGGGGACTGACTGCTTATGCTGAGGTGAGAGTGTATGGAGCTCATGGATACGATCTTTCAGGTTTCCGCGGGGGTGGTACTGGAATAGGAGGGCGTTCTTCAGTATCCCGCACTCGGTGGGCGCTGGCCGAGATACTGTAGGATATGTGGGTGTTTGCCGACGCGCTCGTACACCTTCTTCTCAATCTCATGAAACCCAGGTCCGAATACAGGTGAGATGGCGGGTATTTTGGCGACGACATTCGTATTTCGGATGCGGACCACCTCGGACACCAGTCCGAGGCCGACCCCTAGGAGATCGTCCGACTTGATGTTGGAGAAGTCCAGAGGTGGAGGAGACATTCGAAAGGGGTGTCGAGCGGAACATAAGCGAGATTGCGCAAACTGGTGTGTTGGCGTTGGGCCACTTCCCGAGACTTATAAAATGAGTATGTAAGCTTGTCAACTTTCATCTAGATATTGGTTGGTGTTGGACCTGGCTTTCTCGACACTACCTAGCCTGAGTATAAGTCCAGACACCGCACACACAACAACAATACTGCACAAGTGACACCCTGTACAGGCCCATTCTGTTAATACTGGATTCATGTACTATTACTACTGCTACGCTGCCCGGTGTGTGTAATGGTAGGACCGTACTACATTGCTTCGAACTTCATCTCGCGGATTCATCATCCGTCTTCCTACCTAGTATTAAACATCCGTGTCCTCGCAATATTATTATCTCGATCGCTATTTTCAGCGCTTAGATACCCATTGCATCCCGAGGCCTCGAGCCATAGCGTCCAGCCGCACCGTCCTTACTGATGTGTCCACTCGGCCTTCTTCTTCGCCGCAAAGGCCTCCATCCCAACCTTCTGGTCCTGGCTCCCAAACAGCGAGTGGAACACCCTCCTCTCAAACTCCACCCCGTCCCTCAACCCAAGATCCTGGCTCTTGTTCACCACCTCCTTGCACGCCTGCACCGCCACCTTCGAGTACCCCGCGATTGCCTCCGCCGTCCCCAGCGCCCCCTCCATTAGCGCCTCGTACGTCGGGAACGACCTGGCCGCGACCCCCCACTCCGCCGCCTCCTTGCCCGAGAATGACTTCCCCGTGAGGATGAGCTCCATGGCCTTGCTCTTCCCCACTGCCCTCGTGAGCCTCTGGCTCCCCCCCGCGCCCGGGATCGTGCCGAGCTTGACCTCGGGCTGCCCGAGGTTCGCCTTCTCCGTGACGTAGAGGATGTCGCACATCATCGCCAGCTCGCAGCCGCCGCCGAGCGCGTGGCCGGACACGGCGGCGATGATAGGCTTCTTGACCTGCGTAGTGAGGAGGGACCACGACTCGATGAAGGACGTGGTGTAGGCCTCGGCGAACGTGAGCGGCGCCATCTCCTTGATGTCGGCGCCGGCCGCGAAGGCCTTCTCGGAGCCCGTGAGGATGATGACGGACGTCTTGTCCGAGGCGTTCATGGCCTGGAGCGCATGGTTGAGCTCGTCGATTAGGGGCGTGCAGAGCGCGTTGAGCGCCTTGGGGCGGTTGAGGGTCACTGTGGGTGTTAGAGGCATGTGACAGCGTTACCTAGGTAGATTGGGGCGGGGGTATTGGGTGGGAATATGAGTACCTTGTCCCACGCCGGGTTTTGGCTCCGAAACTTGAATGTATTGATAGGCGGGATTAGACGAGTATCGGCGAACGACCCGAGGGAGCGTGCTGGGCTGGAACCGCGAGGCAACGGGCCTTAGGCACCTGGCGGCGTTCATGATTCTAACTGGGATATGGACCGACCGGACTCTGCTTCGGATATAGACTTAGTGTGATCCTTTCAAAACAACAAAAAAAGGAAAATCGGTAAAGTGGAAGCAGTGGAAAGAGTGATCGAACGCAAGATGGAGGTTTGGGAGATGTTAAGGAGACAATGGCAAATAGGTCTTGAATCACCGAGGGGAGGTCTTGGGAGCTTCAGGAGCTCCCGAGTCCCAGGCCAGTAGCCGGGAATCATCGGCTTTGGAGGGGTGTTACATCTGCTTACTAAGGAGACCTCGGCCCAAAGGAGCGTGAGTACTGACAACTGTTGTCAGCTGTAAATCCCTGCTAATCTAACTCTGGTTTCAAATGTCTCCACTGCCGGCGGCCTCAGCCCCTGGCCACCTAATTCGGAGAGTAGCTGCGTCGCAAACCTTACGTGGCTGATAATTGCTACGACGTTTTTTCTTGATTGAACTACTTCCCGGAACCCCCACCCCCCTTTATCAGTGCCGCCGACAGCATCGATCGCGACAATCACCCCCGTGCTTGACGCCCATAACTGCGCCTGAGCTGAATAGCTTCCGTTCACCCCCCAGTGCAGCCATACGCCTGCGGCCCTAAGCGCAGCCCGTTCATCCCCGGAGCTTCCATCGGTACCTTGGCCTCGCGGCTCTTCCATCCCATATATCCAACAATGGACCCAGAGACGGAGCGTACGCCCTTCGAGGCGGTGACCTCTCACACCTCCGCCCTCCAGCGGGTAAGAAACACGGACTTCCCGCACTCGTGGACCGCTCATTCCGAAGGTCCGCGATGATCGATCGCATGGATGCTAACCCCCGAGATAGAGGTACCAGGCGCTGCTTGATCAGTCCACGCCCTTCGTGCTATATCGATGGGTCACCACCGCCGTACTTCTCGTCCTATTCTTCGTCCGCATCTTCGTCGCGCAAGGATGGTACATCGGTATGATACCCCGCTACCTTTAACTCTGCGCTCCTTTCTGCCACTCTCCCGCCCCACTTTTGCCTATTCAAACCTCCCAACCATGGACAATCGCTAACCGCAACCGCAGTTGCCTACGCCCTCGGGATCTACCTCCTCAACCTATTCCTCGCCTTCCTCTCCCCCAAGTTCGACCCCGTGAGCGACGCCCTAGACCAGGACATGGAAGACGGCTCGGCCGGCGGCCTTCCCACCAAGAACGACGACGAGTTCAAGCCCTTCATCCGCCGCCTCCCCGAGTTCAAGTTCTGGTACTGGGCCACCCGCGCTATTTGCATCGGCTCCGTCTGCACGTTGTTCGAAGTGTTTGATGTCCCCGTGTTCTGGCCCGTCCTGGTCATGTACTGGTTCATCCTGTTCTTCTTGACGAGTTAGTCCCCCCTCCCGCGGCTCCCTCCTTTTTGGGGGAGAGAGAGAGAGAGAGATAAAGATGGCGCAATTGCTAACGGTGCTTATTGGATAGTGCGGAGGCAGATTCAGCACATGATCAAGTACAGATACGTCCCCTTCGAGTTCGGGAAGAAGAAGTACACCAAGAACAGCTCGTAAGGGCGATGCCCGCGAACTCCGGCTACTGGCAGAAGGCTTGTTATGAAAGGGAATACAGACTGAGGCTATGGCGGAGAGGCGGCCTGGCTTACGCAGGGTATAATCGCGCGTTTTTCTAGCTCTTATGGGGAAAGGGGAGTGCGGAGTGCGGTATGAGGATGGGGAATACGGAATAGGGGTCTTGAAGGGTCTGGGAATGGGCAAGATTTTGTACAACATCCGGGCTTGGGAATTATAGAGTTCCACTAATGAATACTATCAAAAGTCTCTTTATGACAAGGGTCCAATGTTCTGTCGAAAATTTGACATTGTTGCGGAAATATTTTCTACTGCTGATCCAGTTAGTCAGTCGGTGGTGGTTACGATGGAGGGTCTCTCATGTCTGGAGCCTGACCCCAAGCTGGAGCATGCAGGCAATATTAGGTACGTACCTTAGTGAGTACCTACCCACAGATCCTCCCGCGCTTTCAGCCTCATCCAATTAGCATCATCTCCTGGCCAGCTCCAACACCTCGAAATTCCCAAAATCCCAAACCCAAGAATTGGCGCCAACAGTCAAGTTTCATTTCTCGCTTCGCTTGACAAAACTTGGCTTTATCCAACCGCCTTTCACAGTGCCCACGCACAAACCCGCCGCGATGAGTTCCTCGTTCAAATCATCGTCCGGTGGCGGCGGTGGAAGCGGTGCTCGGGTCATCCACCAGGATTTCATCGCCCGCATCCGATACTCAAACGCCCTCCCTCCGCCCGCGATCCCGCCGAAGCTCCTCGACATCCCCAACACCGGACTCTCGAGCGGCCAGTACACCACTCCGGGCTTCGCGTCGCGGCTGGCGCGCGAGCAGCCCTTGAACATCGAGGCCGACGCCGAGCTCGGGATGCCCCTCGACCTCGTTGGCATGCCCGGCATTTTCGACGGAGATGAGAGTTGTATGTTGCTCCCCCCAACCAAAGCCTAAGCCCAAGCACCATCCGAGCCCCAGTAACGCCCTCTCCTCCCATTATACACCCCTTTAAACGATCCCCTAAACTAACACCTCCACAGCAATCCAAGCACCTAGCGAACTACCCCCCGTCCACGCCCACGACAAGGCCCTCCTCCGACCCCTAGCCACCCTCTCGCGCGCCAAATCTGGCGACGAACCCGTCTCCTTCCTACGGAGAACAGAGTACATCTCCTCTGCCGTCCGGCGCTCCACGGGCGGTGGCCTCAACCCGAGCGGCAGGCCCGGCGGCCCGCCCAAGAAGCGTCCTGCCCCCGAGGCGGACGACTCCCCCGCCGCCATCCGCCGCAAGATCATGCGCGAGTTCGAGGCGGGCCGGAAGTGGATCGACAACCTCGCGACCGTCAAGAACCCCCACTCGAAGCGCAACATCAAGGTCGTCGACGGCTTCTCCTTCCTCCCCGACCTCGACGCCTTCCCCGACGCGGGCGCCTACGTCGAGGTCAAGTTCGGCAACAACCCGGTGAAGAGCAAGACCAAGTACGACGAGCGACTGCTCAACGGCGCGCTGAAGCCGTGCGAGAAGTCGCCAGCCGAGGAGGCGGCGTACAACAACGCGATGGAGCTGTGGGAGCGCGACCCGCACAACAACTCGCGGCCGCCGCCGTTCATGAACTACGACTTCTACCTGCACGAGAACGCGGACGACACGCCCCGGTTCCGCGCCAAGTTCGACGTCGACAACCCCGAGAACGAGGAGGAGGGGCTATACACCGCGCGGGGCGAGTCCGGGCCGTGCTTCCAGTTCACTAGGCTCAGGGGCTACGAGACGACGAAGGAGGTGGAGATGGACCACAAGACCAAGTACGACACGCAGCTGTTCGTCGGGTACACCGACGAGGACGACATGGAGGGCCCCAAGGCGGCGTGGTACTACCCCGTCATGCAGAAGTCCGTCATCCGGCCACAGAGGCAGAAGCGCATCGACCTTACTAGGGGTCTCGACGCGGACGACGGGCAGACGGTTGTGGACCAGCTGGAGGTCACGGTGGAGGACCCCACGGATGAGCTGAGGGAGCACATCATGAAGTTCAAGGAGCACCCGAGGGGGTGGGATGAGGAAGAAGAGGAGGAAGACGAGGGTGTTAATGGTGCGGACGGAGAGAGGGAGAGCCAGAGGGAGAGGGAGAGGGCGGCGACTTCGGATGAGGATGATGCCGATGGTGATGACGATGAGTAGGCGTTGGATTTCGGTGTACACTATTTTTTTTATCTTTTCTAGTTTATACACAAAAGGCAGGCTGGAACGGCGTACATGAGATACGGGTTGAGACTGAGGGCGGAACGCATCTTTGGTTTTTCGTTGCAGGTCGAACTCAAAATCAGATATAAACGTTTCATATCAAAAGCGTCGCTGTTATATATTCCGAGTAAATAGATATCAAGAATGAGATTCTGGACCCTCTCTCAAGACCAATTGGCCTAGCGCTCATTCATATTCCAATGCCATGCCCGTAGGTATACGTGTGTATGTATGTGTAAACTCCAAAACTCCGATCAATGTGCTGCTCGTGATGAAATCATTTCCCGTCGCTCCACGTTTTCCATGCTAAGTCGCTTGTGTTTGTACAATCATCATCGTCCGTCCAAGCTGAACCCAATCTTCTCCCTATCATCGTCAACCACCCTCGCATATCTGTCCGTGTTAGCACACTCTTCTTCCTTTTCATGCCCCTTTGATAGAGGATAGAGAGTTTAAACCATCGAGGGGAAGGAAAAAAACTCACTCAAGCAACAACCTAAAAAGCCAAACCTCCATCTCCTCCCTCCCTACCCCCTTCCCTGCCGCAATCCCCTCCGCGACCTTTTTCCCCTCCTCGTCCTCGGCAAGGTACCTCGCGGCCTCGACCCACTCCCCCCCGCCAAGCGAGAGCGGCACATAGTCCCTCCACGGCCTCAACCACCCGCTCGCGCCGCCCGTCCACTCCCTGAAGAGCGCGACCTTGAGCACGAGGGACCTGCTCCTCAGGAACGCCTGGAACCTCCCCGAGAACGCGTTGCCGTCCATGTCGAGGAGGAGCTTGTAGCTCCACGCGGCGTGCTGGGGCGTGTGCTCCGCCATGGGGAGCGCGTGCCGCTCCGCGGCGCAGTCGCCCGGGTCGCACTGCCCCACGTGCGAGAAGGACACGTTGAAGAGGTGGGCGTGCGCCCCCACCGAGCTCCCGAGCGCCTCCCACTTCCCCTCCGATGACCCGTCGACCTCGCCGCCCGTCTCATTCGCGTTGCCTTCTCGCAAGAGGACGGTGGCGGGGGCCTTGGGGTTGTTGAGCCTCTGGACCGCCCGCTGGCGATGATGCCTCCTCCACCCGCCCCACCGGCTGAACCCCCCCGTCGTCGAGCCCCGCCAGAACACCTTCGCCTCCTTGTCGTCCCAGGGGACGTCGGCGCTCGCGTTGTAGGGGACTCTGCCGGCCCAATACCACGGCGCGGGGAACACGATGTCCTGGAAGCTGGAGATCTTGGAGGGCGAGAAGATGGGGACGAGGTCGTGCGAGACGCTGAGGCGGTTTGGGCGGTCGAGGAATCCGTGCGTGGTGGCCAGCGAGGGCGAGGAGCACACGTCCGTCTGCGCTGTCGTGTTGGAGACGAAGCAGAGACCGCCTGTCGCCGACCGGTGGCAGTATCCGCTCTCGTCGTCTACTCCGGGCTTGTCGTCGGAGTCGGAGTCGGAGTCGAGGTCGAGGTCGAGTGCGCGGGCGGGGGAGTCGGGCGGGCAGCTCATCCTCGCAATTGACCAGGGGGACTGCTGCCGCACGTCCACGAACCTCGTTGTCGAGACCTCCGGGACTGCGCGACCATCGGTCATATCCTTCGGCCGCTTCGAGAACGAGTTCGCCGGATTCTCGATACGGGCGCTCCGCCCCTGCGCCGCCAATCCCCTCTCGACAAGCCTACTGAGATCCCCATGCTGCAGTACAACCCTGGGCTCATCCAAGGCGTTGATAACGAGGTCCACGTCCGGCACCCACTCCACAAACCCCGCCATCATCTCCCTCATCGCCACCTTCTCCCACTCCCTGCGCCCCGTCTGGAGTGCAACCCTCCCATTACGGACGAGGACGCCCATGAAGTCGTTCCCGTACCCGAGGGCCTCCGCCGCCCGCTTCCTTATCGTGGCCGGCTTGAGGCCCCAGAACGGCGTGAGCATCTGGTGAACCGTGTCGAACTCGTCAACGAGCGAGATGTTTCGGGCCTGCGCGAAGGCGAACCACTTGTCGAAGTGGGGGGGAGGGGGCATGGAGTACCGGCGTTTGTACTCGGCTACGGCTGCTTCGAGGGTGGTTGACTGGCGGGCTAGGAGGGCCGCCGCCTCTTCGTTTGCCTTTTGGACGAGCTGGGCGATCGGGTGTACGTCTAGGGTAGTCGGTATATGCGGGGTGTCGTCCGTGGTCTTGCCTCCGGTCGGATTCTCGTCAGGGGCGGTCGCGATCTCGGTGGGTGCGTTTGCCGTGCCATCGTGAGCTGGGCTTCCAACCAAGACAGTTTCGGCGTCTGGGGTTGGTGCTCGGGTATCCTCTACATTCGCAGCGCCTGTGCCGTCACTGTCCTCAACCAAGCCTGTACCCTCACTGTTTTCAACCACGCTTGGGCCCTTATTGGTCTCAACCACAACCCACCCCTCCTCCAGGGTCTGCTGTGCGCTCTTTACCGGTGTGCCAGCTCCCCTCAACGGCTCCGCCGGAGCCGCCCTCTCTGCCTCCACATCATCATATGCCCCGTACGAAGGTCCCGGAAGCCGTATTATCGTAAACACCGCAAAAGCGAGAAACACCAGCACCGTCGTGAGAAGGCTTATCCCCCGCCTCCTAATCATCCTCTGTTTTTTTTTCCAAATTCCTTAACCACCTTCGAGAAGCGAGTATCCAAAAAATCGGGCCCTGTCGGGCTTCGTCTCCGCTTCTTCCGTGCTCCCTATAAATCGTAGATTTATCGCTCGACCTCGTCTCGCTGTGGGATATCTGATTGCCAGACTCGGATATTTGTGTCGCTTTCACGGTTTTCCCCTTCCGGCAAGGTCGGAAGTTGATGATCGGTGCGAGGTTCGTGATGTACAAGTTTGCCGTCGTTTTCGGCGTGATAGCAATGGTATGTAGTTTCTGTACTCGTAGTTCTAGGGTGTACAAATATAAACGCCGAAGTATGGTCCGTGTCGTGACGATTGAGAATACCGTTGGAATCAACACCAGCACTTCGTCTTGGCGTTCAGTGGTTGGCGCTTCGAGGCCCCACGTAGGGTTGGCAGGGCAACAGCCACTCCGAAGTTCACTCCTCGCATGGAAATGATGACTGAGGTGTAGTATGTCACGTGATGGGTACTATGGAAGAACGCTTTGGTGTTCCGAAATATAAACCTCACATATTAGTTGAATTGTCGATGGGGAAGTAAACATCCAGCATGCTGCACTGCTCAGGTGCTCTTCACACTCAGCACAACATGAGCAAAACTCCTATGCCAGGGTTTGAAGTCGCTTTACCTCCCCTCACATAATTGACAACTGACAAATGCACGCTTCACTGAGATGAGACATCAACCGAGTCCATTGCACTCAAGGCTTGCATAATTTCATCAAGTCCGGAAACTCAGAGGCTAGAAACCACAGGTACCACATGAATCCGCAACGCCAGACAATGCCATCGTCCTTTTGATATCCCCTCCTGGTTTTTTATTTTCATTGAACCCTCCCCAACAAAATCCACGGCTGCTTAGTAGAAGAAACCGAGGATCTTGCCGGCGACGTGCTTCCTACGGGCCTCCTCGTGGTCCATGATACCGGCCGAGGTGGTGAGGATGACGTAGCCGAACTGACGGGCGGGGAGGAGCTTGACGACCCACTTCTCCATCTCGGAGAGACGGATGTTGTAGCGGGGGCTGATGACACCGGTCTTGTTGAGGCGGCCGTTGAGCTGGACAACGATCTTGCCGTTGCGGTGGTCATCGACCTCCTCGAACTCGCCAATGTAACCTGGTGAGAAAACGATTATCAGTATGATGTCGCAGAGACTTCGAGTGCCGCAAAACGGGAGAAAAAAAAGTGTAAAGTAGCGAGAAACAAAGAGTCTGCTGGATGATTTATCGGCTTTTTATAGGGGCGCATTCGTGGGAAAGCGATCGACGCCCTAGTTATCAACCGAAGGGTGGGGGATAGGGGGAACCAGCAGACCAACAAGAGAATACAAGCAACAAAACAGGATATAAACATAATAGAGGATGAACGTACCGTGGCGCTGCATGACCTGGAGGAACTTGACGATGACCTTGGAGCTGGGTCGGATCATGACCTGGCGCTTGCCGGCCTTCTCGGCGTTGTTGATGCTGTTGAGGGCATCGTGGAGAACGGAAGTGCGAACCATCTTTGCGGTATTGTATGAAGATTCTCAAGTCGAGTCGAAATGAGGTATCTGGGAGTAGCAAGGTAATATCGTTAGCCTCCGATGGCTGGATGAGCGTGGAGAGTGCCCTGGGAAGGGTTCTACCGCTCAGTGCTGAAGAGGAGACGCGTATCAGGGCTCCTAAGGCCAGGCGCCTAGCTTCTCCTGAATCTCACGATCCATCGAAGCCTTTCCCACCCCCTTTCCCCATGCTTCCTCGACGGAAAAGTCTAATGGGGAAAAGAGGCTCGGCAGCCAATTTCTGATTGCTCTCCTCCGCCATCGTGAGAGGCTCCGAACCTGGGACTTTCAAGTTGCAAACATTGCTCCTTGACGTTCTTACATACCTTTTTGTTTGGTGATGAGTGTCGTAGGTGGTTGAGATGGAACGGGAGGGGAGGCAGAGAAGAGAATTTCGAGATCCGCTTTCTGTTCGGTGCTGGGTGCTCGGTAAAATTGCGGGTGCGCCAGGTCAGAAACCCTGGATTGTGCGTGGCCCGTGCAATAGCGGAAAATTGCCCTAACTGTGGAGAAGGGGGCGGGCACCCTCTGCCCCACCACCGACTGATGCGGGCAAATCCCAGAGAGGACGTGCCGTCCCCACCAAGGCACACACAAAACTACCTCCCGGCTTGTACCCTTCTTCCTTCCTTATCGTCCAAACTTCCCAATTTACGCAACACACCCGTAAATCTCTCCCTCCCCCATCAATTCCCAAAATTACTCTTCGAGGACGGCCGATTATTCCTTGACTATACCTTCAAGATGGTGAGTGTCACCCCTATTGTTATGAGATCTTTCCTTTTCGCCCATGCGGCGTGCAAACGCCGCCTGGTGTGCGCTTGGTGAACATGGAGGGAGGGCAAAAAGTCGGGCCTGGGAGGTGCGGGGACAGTCGCTAACAACCCTGGACAGTCGGACGTAGAAGAGACTCCCGTTGTCGCCGATGAGGTCGAGGTTTCGGCCGATGCCACCTCCAAGGGCCAGATGTCCGTTCTCGACGCGCTCAAGGGCGTCCTCAAGCTCGCGCTCATGCACGACGGTCTCGCCCGCGGTCTCCGCGAGGCTTCCAAGGCGCTCGACCGCCGCCAGGCGCACATGTGTGTCCTGAACGAGTCGTGCGAGGAGGACGCTTACAAGAAGCTCATCATTGCTCTCTGCTCCGAGCACAAGATCCCCCTGATCAAGGTTCCCGACGGCAAGCAGCTCGGCGAGTGGGCCGGTCTCTGTACGTTTCCCCCCAGATATATTACCCCCTTCGATACCAAGTGCTTCTGTTGTATCGATTGGAGCCTCAGATGGCGCTTGCTTTGAGGGGCCTATGTCCCTGGACTTGTTTGGGCTAACAGGGTTCTTTTTCCTTCTACAGGTGTTCTCGACCGTGAGGGCAACGCCCGCAAGGTCGTCAACTGCTCTTGCGTCGTCGTCAAGGACTGGGGTGAGGAGTCGCAGGAGCGCTCCATCCTCCTCAACTACTTCCAGACCGAGCAGTAAAGCAGCCGAGGAAAAAAAGGAACAACAAAAACACAAAATTGCCGAACATTGGGAGTCTTCCAACCCATTTTCGCGGGCGTCTGAGCGAGGGAAAAAATCAAAAGAACGGAGGTTTAGGGTATAGACGGAGGAAAGGAATGGGGGGGAACCCGGGGTTTATCTTGTCGCTTGTTGGGAGAACTTCCGAAGACATCTTCATCCTGTTCTGCTTTTGTACCACTGGCCGTCGGGCATTTTACTTCGGGCGGACAACCGAGCTACGGAAAAAAAGACATAAAATGTTTGGGCAACTACTACCAGGAGGTGGAGAGCTTTTCGTGAAGATCCGCTATGTTGCTTGAAATCGTGACTGGCACGCAAGTAGCAAATGCCTATCCACCTGTGGCCTTTCGTAATTCGAGGCTCTATCTTCCCATCCCTGGGAACTGACGCTCTACTCGACACTCTACTTTCTCCCCTCGACCTAGGAAAGAGGTGTTAGAATCGGCGCCTAAGCAAGTAAAAATCGGAGTCAAGATTGAGAGAGAGAGAGAGGGAGGTAGGACTCACCATGATGATATGATACCCAAAATCCGTCTTCGCCTCGACGTACTTGGGATTCCCCGTAGTGCTCGCCTCCAACTCAAACGCGACCTCCTCGAACTTGGGGTCCAGACTCCCCCTAGTCTTCCAGCCCAGCAAGCCACCTGTCGGGGTTCTAGGTCAGTCCAATCTCCTTGAAAATGGGTAGACCCAGCTGTGTTCCCTCGTCCCCCTCATCTCCTTGCTCCGTAAGGGTAGGAGAGAGCGGATATGGAAACGGTCCAGGGAGCCGGCAGGACGAAAACGTACCCACCCTGGCCTTGTCCTCCGAGAACTCCCTCGCAACCTCGTCGAACTTGGAACCGGCCCGAAGCTTTGTGAGAGCATCTTCCTTCTTCGAGTGCTTCTCGCACTGCGTCACCCCAATTCGTTAGTAGTCCGACTCGTCAAGCCGCCTCAGTAGGTGCAAGACAAGTAAGCAAGGGGCGAGAGACAATACATACGAGGATGTGCCGCACGTTGATCGACTGCGCGCCCTTCACCTCCTTCTTCTCCTCCTTTCCGCCCTTGCCCTTCCCGCCCTTGTCGCCGCCCTTGTTTTTCGCCATGGTCGTTATCTGGTCCTGGGGGGTTCCGATGCGTTGCAACAGCTGAGTTTGGTGGGGCAGGAGGGAACGAATTAATTTTTGGCGGGGCTCTCTATCGAATCGAGCTCGACCCCGCGTTGTGAGTGAGCCCACACTTGTTAGTCCTGTCCCGCCTGACTTCAACCATGTCTGCGTGCTGGTCGGCAGGGCTGCCAAGCGAAACGGCAAAGGGGGAGTCGATTTGGCGAGGTCATACGCCAGGAATAGAGTCCATCACGACTTACATCCGGCTTATATTCCTCTCACATTTCACCATTTCCCTATTAAGGGATGACCTTCCATGGTGAGCGACTCTGTGATTCTACACGGGGAGGAAGCCGCTATTAGTCTTCCGCTCTCACCAGGCTCCAAATGTCAAGTCAACTGTAGAGGTTAAAAAGACATAATTTTATTCAATTAAAAACTCATCTATACGGTCATACCCTCTCCGGTCCCTCATTCTCATAAATCCCACAGTTCAGCTACCAAAGGACTCCCAGAACGCCCCCCTATCGTACAGCCCCTACCCCTAAACACAATGTCCTACAGCCCTGCCCCTAAACACCATGCCCAAGGATCAAAAGCCGCCTAGAGGAGACCAAGCGATTCATAGCGCCGCAGATCCAGAAGTGCGGAACACGTCCGTCCGCCGTCATCCTTACACCGAGACATTGACGCAGTGCTCCTCCCTCCTCCACGCCGCGTACTTCCTCCCCCTCCCCGCACGGATCATCTCCTTCTCC
Organism: Cephalotrichum gorgonifer; assembly: GCA_900312665.1. Classification (NCBI taxonomy): domain Eukaryota; kingdom Fungi; phylum Ascomycota; class Sordariomycetes; order Microascales; family Microascaceae; genus Cephalotrichum; species Cephalotrichum gorgonifer. Next base: position 924,828 of record ONZQ02000010.1, on the reverse strand, counting down.
TCGATACGGTCACACAGCCGCCAGTCGTCGAGCTCTGCGGGCCGGGGCACGATTTTGAGGGTCTCGAGGGGTATCTGGCCGGGGACGCGGTCGCTGGTGAGGGTCATGCGGTAGGTCTCAGTCTGGGGGTCTAGTTTGAGAGCGTAGCTTCGGAGGGTGTATCTGCGTTTATTGTAAGCTTCTATGACTTGTGTCCGAGACCGGATATGGGCAAGAGTTCAGGGAGGGAGAAAGAAGAAGAGTCGAGGTTCTTGGGGGAGGGAGAGAAACGGGCAGGAAAGGGAAAGGGGGGGGCTCTTTCACTTACACGCCATCATACCGAATCCCCGCCGCCGGCGCGAACGGACTCCGCAGCTTGTACCCCCTCAAGAGGTGGACACGCCGGCCGACGTGCGAGATCAGGGAGAATATCATGTCACCATACTTCCCGTCGCGGACGTACCTCACCAAGTCGGGGTGGTCGGGGCCCATAACCTCCTCTTTCCCCCACAGAATCGGCAGAACCTTTGTGCCGCCGAAGCTCAGGTTTTCGATCGAATCCCCAGTCATCCCTTGTATATACGCGCCTGCCATGCTGACGAACCAACTAAGGTTAAGAGCTCACTTAGTAAAAGGGTCCGCCTTCCCGTACAATATCTCACCCTCCCCAGCCACCCCCCCTTTTTCAACCCAGCGCCAACAAGCGGCCGGTCAGACGCCATTGAAGCAGAGGAACGACAGGAACGATATAAATGAGAGGGAATGGGAAAGGGCCGAACAGGGAAAAGGGGTCGGGGGCTCTACATACTTTCCTGTCTCTAGGCCACGATCAGAAGGAGGATCCCCGCCGACAACCTTCCACCCAGGCCTCCCGCTCGTATCGAACCGCACCCCCCTCATCCTCCCCGTCCTCGTCATTTCGCGGCAGCGCACGTCGTCCAGTGCCGAGTAGTCCTCCCCGAACCTACCCATCCACTTCCTCTGCAGCCGGCGCGCCATCCTCTCCAGCTCGGCGAACTCCCGCGAGATCGGGCTCTCGATCGGCCTGTTCGCGGGGTCGAGGATGTCGTCGAGCAGCCTGTCGAGGCGGCAGGCGCGGATGGTGTCCAGGCCGATGCGCGTCTGGGGGCTGTCCTCGTCGCCGAGGAAGGCCGAGAGGAGACCGCAGAGCGCGGTGATGTGGGGCCAGCGGCCCGTGGTCCGGTGGGAGACGACGCTGGCGCGGATGTCGTCGCAGATGCGCGCCAGGAGGGGGATGTTCACGGAGCCTGTCTCCGACGGGGTCGGACGAGGGCCAGGTCGGGTGGGCGCCGTGGGAGCTTCTGGGTTGTCGGCGGCGGGCGCGGCGTTGGGCTTAGACCGGGGCGTGCCGGGGCGAGAAGAGGGCGGGGACTTTATGGAATTGTTGGCGGCGAACTTGACGTTCGGCTTAGACGCGGGCGTGGAGGGTCGGGTGGGCGCCGGGGAGCCTGCTCGACTTTGGGTGATGCACATGGCGCCCCGCTTAAGCGCGGGCGTGACGGGCCGGGAGGGCACCGGCGAGTGTGCTGGGCTGTTGGCGACGGACATGGCGTTCAGGGCGGCCGTGGGTGCGCCGGCTGGGTGAACATGGGTTGGTGTTGAGAACTTCTCGGGTGCCTTGTGGTGTCCCGAGGAGGTAGCTGGTCCTTCCGGGATGGGAGTGTCCTCTGTTTCTGGTCTTATGAGGCGCGATAGAATAGATACGGCATGAACGGGGCTTGCATCTCCTAAGTAGTTGACGACTCCGTGGGTGCAGGCGACTCACAGCTTAAGAATAAGGCATGCAAGGAAAGGATACTAAGTACGGACGCCGTGCAACATGGACTGGAGGAGGGAATCTAGGGGTTCAAGATGACGGACTGGTGAAGAGAATCTCGGGGTTTAAGGTGAAGGACCGGGCTGATGGATGTTATGAGGGAATAGCTTATGTGGGCAGATTGGCATGCTCCACGGCTCAAGGCCATACTTACTCGTTATGAGACAGCTTATTTCTTCGACGCCATCGGTTCTAGACTTGACCAGGCCACTGCTTCCGGCTGAGACCTACAAGTACCTTCTGGCATTGCACCTCGACAAAATAGGGATGGCAGGAGCATAGGGTACGGATACCCAGAGGGAACAAGCTTCTTCTGGAAGCAACCTGGAGTGTAAACTTTCCGTCATGAGGGTGGTCACAGATAAAGAAGAGTTCCTGCTAACATGTGCCACTGACGCGAGTCATGATCATCATTCCAAACAGCAGCGGAGCTAGTGGCAGCTTGTAGACACAAGCTGGATAGAATACCAAGTACTAGCTCCACGAGTTGGACCCGGGATACGGCCCGTCGCCCGTGCCGTGGTGTGGTTTAAACGGGGAAAAGTAAACCGCCTTACAACCCATGTGGCTGGCATGTTAGCAATGAGGTAATGCATTCCATTTGGTAGCGAGTGAAATGGAAGGATGCAAGTGCAAGCTCCAGTTGGAGAAGCCAACGTTTCGTACCCACTCGCGGGCGCGCTTGCGCTCAGTCCTCCATGATGCTATGCTGCCAGCTGTCAGCGCGTGGCTGCCCCTCCAACCAACCGGCCACTCCAATTCAAACCAGCAGCTCTCTGGTCTGTCGCAAACCTTAAAAAAAATCGAAGTTTGTTTTGCATGTGAGGAGATCGGCTTAAACACCAATTGTCCCTCCGTTCATGAACAGGACGGGAACCCGAGCCCTGGATTTTCTGCTGACGCGCCTCTCACGGAAATATTTCACCATGACGACCACACGCCCCGATATTCAGCGCACCTCCGCCGCCTTCGACATGGCGATTGGCATCACCGAGCGGGTGACCACGCCTGCGACGTTATGGCATGGCATCATGCGGCACAGGTATACATAGCAACCTCTTCTTTTTGTACCGGCCCGGTGGAGAGGGTACCTGGGGGTGCGAAGCTGCGATATGGGCTCCCTGGCCCCGGATATCGTGGAGGCTAATACAATGCTGGATAGACGTACTGACTTCCTGGTCAACGAGATACAGAAGGACGGCACCGTCTTGCATCTGACGAATAGCAACATCCAGGCCCCCAAGGACGTATGTATTTTTATTTCATTTTTCAGAACCTCGTTATGATGTAAGACCTCTCCATACCAACACACCTTATAGAAGAACGTCACTGCCCAGCCCGCGCCCGCACCCGCCAACGATGGCCCCGAGAAGCCGGACATCCCCCAGGAGGACGTCGAGGCCCTCGCCGCCCTGACCAGCCCCGCGTTTGCTGAGAGCGTCGTACGCCTCTACAAGACCGGGAACGCCAACCCGGAAGGCTCGAAGCCCTTCTCCTCAGCCACCTCCCCCCTCATCGAGGACAAGTCCAAGCGGTCCCAGGTCCACCAGGAGGTCCGCCGCATCTTCAACTCCGAGATCGACACGTCCACCGACCCCTCTGGCGCCATCGTCGCCAAGAAGGGCCGGAACCCGCGCTCGCGAAACCGCAACGCCGCCGCCCGCAGGCGCATCGACTGCACCGGCGAGGGCGAATTCCTCCACTTCACCCTCTTCAAGGAGAACCGCGACACCCTCGAGGCCGTGAACCTCATCTCGCGCCTGCTCTCGCTCCGCGCGCGCTCCGTACACTTCGCCGGCACCAAGGACCGCCGCGCCGCGACAGTCCAGCGGTGCTCCGTCCGCCTGCGCACGGCCAGCGACCTCGCCAAGCTCAACTCCAAGCTCTACGGCGTCAAGACGGGCGACTACGAGTACAAGCACGAAGCCATCCGCCTCGGCCAGCTGCGCGGGAACGAGTTCACCATCGTCGCCAAGGACTGCAGGTTGCCTGGCGACGCCGACCTCACCGTGCCCCAGAGGGTGCAGAAGCTGCAGGACTCGCTCGACGCCGTGATGAAGCAGATGAACGCCAGTGGGTGGATAAACTACTTCGGCCACCAGCGCTTCGGCTCCTACGCGACGGGGACGAACAAGATCGGCATGCTGATCCTCAGCGGGAAGCTAGAGGAGGCTGTCAACGCCCTCCTGGAGTACGACCCTAGGGTCCTGGAGAGTCCCCCGGACGACGACACCCCCCGCAGCTCCCCCCGCCACGACGAGTACAACCGCGCCAAGGCGTGCCAGGTCTTCGCGACGGAGGGCGACGGCCCCAAGGCGCTGAAGTATCTCCCCAGCCGGTTCGCGGCCGAGACGACGCTGATCAGCCACCTCAGCCGCGTCGGGTCCTCGAGGGACTTCGCCGGCGCGCTGCTGCACCTCCCGCGCGGCCTGCGCACCCTGTACCTCCACGCGTACCAGTCCTTCGTGTGGAACCACGCCGCGAGCAGGCGGTGGGCGCTGTACGGCGCGACCGTGGTGGAGGGCGACATCGTGGCGGACGAGAAGCCGGCGCCGGTCGTGGCGCAGGGAGGCGATGGGGAAGAGGAGGAGGAGGCGGACCCGGACGAGGGGGCCATCTCCCCGCGCGTGCTGACGAAGGAGGAGGCCGAGAGCGGCAAGTACACGATCGACGACGTGTTCCTCCCCACCGCGGGTACGGACACGATCCTCCCCGGGAACGAGGTAGGCGCCTTCTACCGCGAGTTCATGATGCGCCCGGAGAACGGGAGCATGGACCCGTCGGACCTGCCGAGGCCGCACAAGGAGTTCACGGCGCCCGGGAGGTACAGGCGGCTCATCGCCAGGTTCCTGTCCGCGCCGAGCGTGGAGGTCAGGAGGTACGTGAGCGACGACGAGCAGATGTGGCCCACGGATCTAGACATCCTCGAGAAGGCCGCCAAGGAGAGGGACGAGGCCGAGCTGGCGGCGAGGGGGAAGAGGGCGCGCGAGGAGGCGGAAGCCGGGCCCTCGAAGAGGGCTAAGGTCGAGGGCGAGGCGGAACAGGGCAACCAAGCCACCGTTGGGGCGGGCGTTATAGAAGAGAGCGGAGAGTCCGCCGATAAGACCCCCGTAGTGGAAGCCGCCCCAGGGGGCGCGGAGAAGGCGGAAGCGGAGGTCAAGGAGGCGGAGGGCGAAAAGGTCGCTGCGATCCTGCACTTCCAGCTTGGCCGGAGCGCCTACGCTACGGTGGCTATCCGGGAGATGGGGCTCGCGCCCGAGGTGGAGGGCGTAGTGGAGCCCAAGGTCGCAGAGTAGTATGCCCTCTTCTCGTCTGTAATCCTCCCTTTTACATTTCGCTCTGTAGAATATATTTCTTTCTAAGGCATCTCCACATCCACTTTACAATTTCTCTACATCAAACCCCCTGGACTACATTTAGTGCGCGAATGAGGTCGAGTCTCATGTTATACCAGTACATTCAAAAGTGGGAGAGAATACCTCTGCCGTGAAACTCCAACCCAGGAGAAAGCACAGAAGAGGGACTGACCGTTAGTGGAGCATGTAGATCCTCCGGGTATCCCGGCCCGTCTCGTCCACCAGGTAAGCACGCTTACGCTTGACCAATCGTAGAACGAGGCGGTATAATAGAGTGACGAGTCGAGTATATAGTTCTACTGTGGGAACTGCACTACTTTCTATTCGTTGCTTTGCCCCCTGCTAGACCTCACCCAAAAGTCTCAACGGGAACATCTTCTAAAATCTTATTTTGGAGGACGGCTACAACCTGGGCCACATGTAAAAGCATGAGTAGAGGCCAGGCGTGTTTCTCCTTTGCTTACGTGCTCTGACAATATCGGTATGGTGTCGTCTACGCTAGAACTACGCGACTCTACTGACCGAGAACAGAAGTCCAGTCATTCTCCCGAGCCCACTCCTCCCACGTAGTCATAGGGCACTCGATGCCGGCCTTGGTCGCGTTAGCTTCTTCCCTCCTGAAACGAGACAAAACCTCAAGAGACTCGACCCCGCCGGCTGTGCACCAAGGGAGACTCACCTTCCGTATGTCTTCGGCAGTCAGGAGGTCCATAGCCCCATCATACCCCGGGTCGGAGGTATACGTGAACATGTCCGCAACCTCGCGGCCAAGTTCGTCCTCACCCACCGCCGAGACCATCTCCTCGTACGGGACCTGTGCATAGCTCGCCGCGGCGCCCGTCACCCGGCTCCACGTTTCGATCCACTCGGGCCAGGTGCAGAAGGTCCCTGCTGCCATGTACGCTTTGCCGGGGGGCATCTGGTGCACGGCGTAGGTGAAGGCGCCCATATCGGCGGCGGGGGCGAAGTGCGGGACGACCTTGTCGGGCGCCGTGGTGAATGCCATTCGGAAGCTTCCATCGGGGAGCTACAGTCCACAACACAGTTAAGAACATAGACCGGGGGCTATAATATATACTATGGGTCCAGGTAAAGCCGGCTTACCTTGCCGAGGTAGCAGCTGGGCAGAATGTTGTAGCTGGTGTAGAAATACCCAGTGTGGATACACGACATCTTCGCAGCGAGCGCGGGATACCTCTCGTCTACGTACGCCGGGAAGGCATCAGCCTTGGAGTCGAAGTGGTACAGCTCCTTGAACTTCCCGTCGCTGCACTTCCCGGCATGGCTCAGCGTCGAGGCCAGAAACCCGTTCTCATCGAGCGTGTCGACAGTGGCGGCCGCCGCGTCCGCGATGTTCTTCCCGTGCAGGTACTCGACCTCGTACGCGATCTTCCGCGGCGAGATGCCCCTCTCCTTGGCCTTCTCCCGATAGTCCGGGCGGAAGAACGGCTCCCAGTAGTTCGTGACGCTGAAGATGACGTTCGCCCCGCTGAACGCGGGGATCAGGGTCGAGGCATCGTCGAGGTTGACCGAGACGACCTCGACGCCTTCGGAGGCGAGCTTGAGAGCGGCCGGGCTGTTGACGTCCCGACAGAGGCCGCGGACGCGGAAGCCGGCCTTGAGGAAGCGGCGGGCGACGGAGCCGCCTTGGTTACCAGTCGCGCCGACCACCACAATGAGCTTGGTCATGGTGCTATATCTGAGTTGATTTAAGAGGCCGAGGGTTATGGTGGAAACAGCGAGGGGCTAGTTGAGAAATATTTTGTTTGTCTATGGTTGGAGTTGCGTGGTTGTGCGGGGGTAGTATTGAAAGAAGCGCAGGATATCTGTACTAAAGTAGTTAGCTTATCAGTCCGTCTCGACTGAGCTACCCGCCGCCCCACGAGCCCATTTTGGTATGGGCTCATGGAGCGTCTCCTTGCCGCCTCGCAGGGCGTCTTCCCGGCATCGATCGCTGCGGGGTTTTCCGTCAATCTTGCCTGTTTGGGCTTGGCAGCTCGCAGCCTTCTCGATCATGTAGATGCTTCACCGACACTAATATAGCCAACCTATAACCGCCTTGCTCTTTACAAGCCCGCGCCCTTGTTTCTATTTGTAATCACAGATACTTCACCAGTTTATTAATAATTCTCAAGGACCTGAAACTTCAACACAGCAGATAATCGGGTAAGCATGTCCGAGTCTGTACGTTGGTTCAGGTAGAAGGTGAGGTGAGGTGTGTGGATGAGTGGGCCAAGTAATGGGCACACAGCTTATCTGAAGGTGTCACGCTGCTTCCAATGCAGATCCTATTTTGTGAGACTCCCAATTCTTATCCTCCTTTACTTACAGGCCCGGCGGATCCTTCTATTGTGTTGCGTGCCCATCATGGATCCGGTGTATACGGGCCACATGAGCGTTGCAGGTCTACGCCCAATGTCCGCCCCTTGGTCTTGACACTGAACTACTATAGTTATACTAGGAATGCTATAATCATCACAGACGGCATAGATATCCCGGCATGCAGGTAGGGAAAGTTCTCAAGGAGGCTCAGTAGCTCAGACCTGATCCTAGGTTCCACAGTCTAGCCAGCCACATGTAGGCGGAGTAGAGGCTTCTCAGGAGGGTGGAGCTAAGGTGGAGGCTTTTGTAAGAACTGATGTGCAGTTAGAAGTAATGTCGTATATAAATAGCAAAGCTGTTCTAATATAGCCGGTCTAGCAATACTACTACCCAAGAGCCATGATGGATGGGTGTGGCCTGCGTCTATGGCGGGGGCTCAGGAGAACGAGGAAGACTAGAATGAGGACAACACCTACAAGGTGGGATGAAGATGATTATGGAGAACATGACTATCTTCCAAAAAGGCATTCCAGGAATCAGCCAGGGCTCGATTTAAGGCGTCGCTTGAAGAATCATCCCGGGTAAGAGGGCGGGCGATCGTTGAGCCGAAGGCTGTACAAGTACACGCGTCAACACGGTTAACACGATTTACACGTCCATGATCCATGATCAATCAGGTGACACAAGTACGGATCAAAGCCCAAGTGTACCTGCAAACGACCACATCCGCACTCCTAACCTTCGTTTCCATGAAGAAGGCATTCTTTACTTCAGGTACGATGATGCCCAGCGCCTTTGGAGGGATTTCCTCCGTCATGGATAAAAATTGTCCCACCCCGTCGCTCTCTATGTTTCGTAAAATACGGGATACAACCCGGCGCATTTATATCAGATACTTAAGTTCCTAGGTCCTTGTCCTTGGCCCCGACGAGAGGTTGTAAGCCAGACTACACCAAATCCTCAGAACTCAGCATTAGGAAAGCATTCTGTGTTACACAGAGCAAAGACTGAGCTGTCTGCGACGTGGCTTTGATTCAATGGATACCAATTGCAAACGGAACAGAGAAATTTGCGGGGTTGGACGACCTCCCGCAGCATGCTGAGGGCGAGCGCGTTCAGTCCTACAAACGAAGTGAGATTTTCCCTGAGCCATGTTTGCTTAGACTTCTTTTACCATCTGTATGTCCCTTGCGTGCTATAGATCCATTGCTTCTCAAAGTCTCTACCAATAACTAGACTACCACGCCCCGGGACCCCCAAAACCAGAATGGATACGAAAGATGTATCTGACGTCGGCTACTTCGCCGCCATGTTGCAAACCTACCAGAACGCCGCAGACCAGGCCAGCAAAAGGAAAGGTCAGCAGGTCGGCCATCATCGTGGGAGCATGGCCCTGCCCCGCACTCTCACACCGCCGCAGCGCATGACGGCGGTGATGGCCATTGTCGAGGATGAGCAGGGTACGGCCGTATTGCTCCAGCTCTACCACCAGCCAGAGGACTCGGCCGTGCCAACCCAGGAGATACTACAGAAGGGCGCCATTTGCATCGTCAAAGAGCCGTTCTTTAAGTGCTCTACTGATGGCACGTACTCGTTAAGGGTAGATCACGTCAGCGATATCATATGGCTGGACGGCTGGGATGACCGTGTCCCGTCGAAATGGAGGGTGCCCTTCTTGGCTCCCAGTGACGGCAGCAAAGGAATCCGCGGACAGGGAAACAAGGCTGTGAAGAACCAGGAATGGGCAAAGGCGGAACGCTTGTAAGTCATAAAGTCTACCTCATTTTTGCAACGTGACTTGGACCACAGGGAAGGTGTAGTGAAACTCCTTGCCGGCAGCATTCTTACCAACAGACTTAGATACTCCCATTCTGTTCTGTGCGCGGGAACATGGGAGGAGGAGCAGATCGCCTATCTCAACCACTCGCTGGTGAATCTCAAGCTGGGACGTCCAGAAAAGGCCATGAAAGACGCTGCCTGGGCCCGCGTCGACGTGCTACCGCCGGAGAAATGCCTGTTCTGTCAGGCGTGAGCACATTACGAGCTGGGCCAATTCAAGGAATGCCTGGAAAAGCTGCAGGCACTCTTGACTTTGTACCCCGAGAATGCAGATGCGAAGCGAGACCTAGAACGCGCCAAAGAAAGATTGCATGAGCAGAAGACTGGTGACTATGATTTCCGCCGGATGTATAAGCAGGCCGAACCGATGCCCCCGCTCGTCGATTGTGCGAACTTCTCTACTCCTGTCGAGGTACGCAAGTCGCCTGGGCGGGGAAAGGGGCTCTTCACTACCGTCCCCATCTCCGTGGGCGAGCTTCTGCTCTGCGAGAAGGCGTTCGCGTATAGCTATGCCGGCGAGGATGACCCAGTGAGATCCTTCAGTGTGCTTATGAATATGAGCACTAAGAAAGTGACCGTTGGTGGCCAGGCCCACCTTATAATGCAGATCGTGCAGAAGCTGTACCATGGTCCTGTGCAGTCGTGTGAGTTCAGGGAGCTGTATTGTGGCGATTATAATACCCCTCGAGTCTTTGAGGAATATGATCCGGTGGTTGATTTGTAAGCCCTTCTTTTATCTATCACGATATGTGGGAGAAGGGAAGGGAAAGGCTGCTAATGTCGGTATAGGTTTTGGGTAGAGAAGATTATATCTCTGAATGTGTTCGGTGCTCCGTGCACTTCTCGTGCAACGATCATCAACTCTGTCTCAGACATGAATGAGAAGACCTAAGGGGAATCCAGCCATACCACCTGTGGCATCTGGCCTCTGGCCTCCTGTATAAACCATTCCTGCATCGGCAATTGCTGTCGCTCCTTTATTGGAGATATGCAGATTGTCCGCGCGATGGCGGACCTCCCGGCAGGAACCGAACTTTTCTTCCTCTACTGCTAGCCCTAACCCCTCGAGTTGTATGAGGAATGGCAGAAGAAGTTTAGGCACTGGGGGTTTTCGTGCGAATGCGAGCTCTGTACGGAGTTAAAGGCGACGCCTAAGGCTCTCCTCGAGGAACGCGCGTCTCTTCACGCATCCCTCGCGAGAGTCCTGAATGGCCCAGGCTCGATGAATTCTTCCAAGGGGCTGAAAATTCTGGAGAGATTGGAGAAAACGTACCCGGAGGCAAACGCCAGCGCGGTTCGTCTTGAGCTCTGGGACCCATATTTTGCACTGGTCGCACGTCTGCTCTCGGCTGGCAAGCCAGCTGATGCTGTCAAGATGATCGTCAAGGGCTTTGGGGCCTTGGGGTTCTCTATCACGGCCTATCCGCCTGTTGGGAATTTGAAGAGACCGCAGCTGAAAGTCGAACGGTGGGGCATGATGAACGAGTTCGTGCCCTGGGCTTTCAATAATCTATCCAGGGCTTACGAGGGCCTTGCCCCCGAGCTCTGTGCCCCTGCTAAGAAATACGCCCAGACCGCCTACAGCGTGGCTGTGGGTGAGAGAGAGTCGATAGGTGATGTCTTTCTGGAGCTCCTGTAAGGGTGTCTGGAACTCAAAGGGCATAGTTGGGTAGGGTAGATAAATACACGAAGAAACCATCAAGATTGAAATCTGACAGTGGGGTCACCGTGCAACAGGCTGCGTAGGTATTCAACAGCGCTCACTGATGGGTTCGCCATATTACATTCGGCCATGGCGGTTGAAAGAGACCAAGAGTTGTGACTGGATTAGTGTGCTATGGGTATCATACTTGATGGTTAAAGAGAAACAAACCACAGTGCGCCTAAGACCAAACCGACGAGAAGACCCTTCTGCATAACGATATGCGCCCCAGCATCTTCATCCTCCTCCTCGGCCTCACAGCCATCGGGGAAGCATTCCTGGTAGCCTATAAGCTCAGAATCGGGGGCATGGGCGCCAGAGCTTCCAAACGGAACAATATTTCCCTTCTCGCTGGGGTTTTTCCTCAGCGGCGCGAGGCTGACCTCCATGTTCTTGGAGTCGAACACGGTATAAGTGTTCCTGAGAAGCATGCTGCCGATGACCCAAGAGCTTGTCCAGCCACTACCGTCGTAGTGGAAGTATTCGCTCTTCGAGGACTGTATGCCGAAAAGACAGTGCTTGATGCGCTCGCCGGAGCCATCCTTGGCCGGTCTAAGGAGGTGCCACTGCTCGGGGGGGACGATCAAGTCTCGTAGGTTGGCGGTGAGTCGGTAGCCGCCTTCACCCCCGAGCTCGAGGCTGAAGGTACCGTTGAGGTCACCCGTCCCATCGCAATCCACGGTCCACATGTCGATGTTGTGCCACTGGGAAAAGCCGCCGCCCATCATGTATATGGGGTAGGCAACGTAGGCGGGCACGTTTGTGATAAGGAACGTGAGATCGATGGCCGCGTAAAACGTCCCGCCCCTGCCGTAAAACGCGGTCTCACCCATGTCTGGGCTTACGTATTGGGAAAGCTCATCGTTTCTTGACTCCCTTTTCCATGCGGCCGACACATTCACCAAGTAGTTGGCCTCAAAATTTTCGAACTTATCCCGGGCTACCGAGGCCTGGATGCGGCGGAGCTCGCCGTCGTATTTGCTTTTGTCCACGGCACCGAAGAGGATACCGCCGGTTGTGCTGTTCCTGCCCTCCTCAGCATAGATGCTGAAGGCGGGTGACTCGACGACTTCCTGGCTGACCATCTGATCGAGGATCGAAGTTCCTCGATCCACGGCCTTTCCGTCCACGTACTTCCGTGGAATACTCAGGCCAAGGAATCCAGTGTCAAGACTCGTCTTCATGGCTACTGCCAAGCTCACATTGCTGAACTCTGTGTCTCCGATGCTAAGCGATTCCCCCACCATGACACCGTAGGTACCAATCCCGGCGAAGTCGTCCGAATACTCGTGATAGTAGTCCTGACTAAAGGTAGTTGACGTCTCTTCGTCGTAAGAACCACTGCTACAGTTGCGGAGATAGCGTGTCGAGTCCGGATTACTGTTGGGGTCGCAAACGTCGTGATATAGGACGTACGTGTCACTGTGTGCGAGGCTGAGAACCAGCGACTGAGTCTGGGCAGGAGTGCCAACGCCGACATCGATGGCGTACGGATACCAGGGGATGTTCCCGACGAATTCCTGGTTCGGGTACCGCTGGGCTGTTAACTCCCGTGCTAGGGTCTCGAAGGCCTGCAGTTTTGGTGGCGAGAGAGGTGCGTGAATGTAAGCGGCAGCACCGGCGGCCGTGAGCAGCGATGTAAAGAAACGAGCGGTCGTCATCGCGATTGTTCGCGTTGGGGTCGTATGCTGGATCGGAGTAGAAGCGGGCGAGACCATGCTCCTCGAGCGTAACATGCACAAATTCAATGAAGCAGGAGGAACACGAGGAGGAGAAAGAAATCCCCATCAGAGGCTCGTAAGAGAAAGAAACCCCCATCAGAACCTCGTAGGATTCACCTGCCTAATTTACGACGATGGCGGGCCGCCAAGCCGGCTTGGTGAGTCCAATATGGCTGGAGGGTTACATATGTAAGTGCCACGCTCAGGCCAGCCAAGCCAAGCCAAGCCAAGCCAAGCCAAGGCTATTCTGAACAACTGGGGTTGGCATGGTTAATGGCACTCATAATTTAATAATAGTTGGTTGCCTTCAAGTCTCGTGTTCACTTTTTAACCCAAAGTGAACAGTTTAACGAGAACATCTCGAGCACTCGGCGTACTGCCCTTGGATGACTATGACTTGGATGTAACATTCGTAGGACTATTTAGGGAATAGGTAGGGATAGGTCAACTACATACACCGAGGTTCTCAGTGCCGCTCAGTTAGACGTGGCTGAGTATCCTCATGCCGCGCGAGCGTCTTCCGGCAATACGCTTCCCGGCGATCCCTTCTTACCGAGACTGCTGCTAGGTATCTTTTCCCTCCGCTCCAGCTGTTCATTTAGAAATTTGTTCTTGTTCAACATCTCGAGCTCAAGGGGAGTCGAGTACAGGTCACAGCCTTTGCATGTCTTCGCCCGGTTCATCCATCCCGCCGTCCAGACCGTCCTTTCTTCTTCGCCTAATTCCTCTCCGGAGAAGTGGAGCTTGCCTTGGACCAAACTCTCGTCAGCCTTGAAAACCAAAATCCTAGCATTATCGACATCCTCGGCGCCGACGAAAATGTCAACTGAAAATTCGTGCGGCGAAGATGTTCCCAATCTTCCGCATTACAGCTCCCAACGGAATATTGAATGCGTTTTTCGCTTCCGAAGAGCAGGCGACTTAGTTGTCAAGAGATGTGCATGAGATGAGGACTAGCAAGCTGGACGGTCCTCCCTCGCACGCTGGGGTCCTGTCCGGACTGTCCGCCATTCCAGAACCGGTCGATACTCGGGTCGAGGTGTTCAATAAAGGTAAACGGAATGGTCATGTGGATGTGGATCCCTCTATCTTGGAGAGGTAGGCATATCGAGCTATCAGCAAGCGAAACTGGGATAGCTGCCATCACGATTGTTTGGGATAAATGTCGGCCTAATGGTAAACGAGTTTCGCCGATAACCTGATTGAGAGGAGTAGTTTGCTGCCAGCAAAGTTGTAGGCCTGTAGGATATATTCTTGAGTTTAAATAATGTATGTGCTTACGGATTTGGCTGGCGAGTAATACTAGGTGAATCTGGTCTATCATGCAAGCCGGTGATTTTCTAGGCGACAAGTCGAGCGCTGTATGGAATTTATGTTAATCCTAAACGGTCCGATTAACGAGAGGCGACCGCGCTCGGCGATATTATTAGCAAACCTCAGTCACAGCTGGCTTGATAGAAAAAGCCTATACAAGGGAGTTGGCTGTGATTCGCTCGACGTACATCTGTACCAGTATCTGATGGACACGTAGCCCTGTCTACTTCGTGAAGGCTGGAAAGAAACGGACATAATCGGGCATACTCATACGCCACAGTCATTACCATGTTTTTTTAGCACTTTCTTTCTGCACTCTCCAGTTGTACCCAAGGAAACACGCACTTGAACACAATACTCGACCTCCTTTAGTAGAAACTAAATAGATAGAACAAATGACAGCCTGTGGCAAACAAGACTTTATACGTAAGTAGATAAGCCTTTTGGGAACTACCAACCTGGGGCTTTAAAGAAAGAGGGGTGAAGGGGAGGGCACTACTGGGCCCGGTAGTTACTGGCCTAGAAGAGAGCGAGGATAGGTCGTCTAGGAGATAGGATGGCCGTGCTTCAACTGACTGAGCGAGTTTCACCAGTTTTACGGAGACAACGACCTTGGAACAGAAATCAACCTCAGCATGAGGCAGGCTCCCGCCACACTGTCTAGGGTAAGAGCTTCCACTTGATCCACAGCTTCAGCTAATCCCAGTCTAATAGATATTCTAAACACCCCATGTAGGCTCGATCACTCCTGTAAATCTAAACCTGCAGACCTGCAGACGAATGTATTTCGCCGCCATCTTGAACATAGAGAGAAAAGAGACGGGAATCAATGGCCAAGATGGTATCCTCTATATGCTCAGCAACTCTTCCCATGACCGGCTGACCATGGACAGGAGGGCTTATGTAGCGCTCACAACCACCTCGGGTTCTTTCTCCTATAACGAGCTAAATATTGCAAATTGCTCATCTGGTCAGAGCCCAACAACTGCCGGCTTGACATTGTCGCTCATGACTGGAACATCCTTCGTTCCACTTGTCCTACACTTGAGTCTTGGCGTTTACTGCCCTCAGTGTCGAGGCCTCAGCCCCCCCAACCCCCGGTTTTCTGCCTTGGCCATGAGGTAAAATAAAGAAATGCCTATCACAACTCTAGCGGAGGATGCCTTCTAGGAGCAATGGCTCAAATCTTCCCTTGATGGTGCAACCCGGGTTCTCTACACTGGCGGCGGAAGAGGACATGGCTGCTTCAAGGCGAGAGAAAGGAGATAGACACCCGGAAGAGCTACGAAGCATATAGAATGGCGTGCGATTTTTTTTTCCATTTTGAGGCAGGTGGGTGGGTGGGTAAGAAACTCCAGGTCGTTCGCACACCGGCGTGGGGAAAACGGCCCCCGATGCAGGGGTCGTTCTGCATGGGCCACCACATTGGGGCCGCTAGTGATGCAGGAACTTTGTTTAGTCTGAGCCAAACAAGAACGATATCTTACAAGGAAGGTGCTTACGGGATGACAGTCGGACGGCCGGAAGGTTCCGGTTGGTCCAAGAACCAGGGAAACTGCAGCCTACCCTGGTGCTCGGTTGGCTTCTCATGCATGGATGACGACTCCACGCGGTTTCCAATCCCTTCAGATTCTTGAATTCGTGGACCCCTGTTTATCTACTTCGCTTTCCATACCCCAAGTGTGTTAAGTGGAGTAGGGTTTAAATAATAAGACTGCACGAGCAGGGGTTCCCGTCCGACTATCCGGCCGAATGATTTCGCCGGATCCGCCATCTCTCATGTTCCTTGACTTATGATTACCCACCGCCTCATTAGGAGCTGATAGTCTTACGAGTCTTGCGGAGGAGAATCCCCCCCTTCCCATGTCATCTTCGAAAGTCTCGTCGATATTGTCTGTCGTGCTGACCTGCGTGAACATCTGAATGCGGATTCTTGTCTTGAGCTCGCTGCAGGCAAGTCTCGACGAGCTTGCGATGGGGGCCTTGGGAGACTTGTTTCGACACACATATTGGAATATAAATACATCAAGTTTTCCCATCTTTCTTGCCTAGATCAACAATATCAGACAGTGCAACAGACAAGACACGAATACAAAGTTCATCCATTTCAATTCCCAAGCCAACAAGCAACCGCCCATCATCATGGCCTCCCAAGCACTCAAGACGCAGATCCTCGGTGAGTCCACTCCGTACCAGCGTAACATCTTCCAGGAGGGTGTTAGCAGTATTTAACAAACGTCTTTTCTTTTTCATGATAGACAACGCCAAGTTCCTCTTCGGTGCCAAGAAGACTTTTGAGGTCGTCACGGGCCTGGCCTTCATTGGGCAGTACGGGAACAGGGACGGGTCCCAGGCGGTTCTGGTCGAGATCAACGAGGAGGACGGAACTTTCAAGACTCACTTCGTCGGCCGTCCTCAGGAGGAGCTCGACATGGCTCTCGAGCATCTGCACATTGAGGTCAGGAAGCAGGTTTATGCCAAGCTGTCCGAGGGCATGGAGGAGAACACTCAACTTGAGTTTGGCCCGACTGTTATCGAGGGTTCGCTGGGCTGGGAGTAAGTGGAGGGTCCTCCATTATAGGGTGAATTGAGTGATTGCGAGGGGAGAACAGAAAGGCAATGAAAACAAAATAGTATATGTCAGAAGCAATTAAAAAAGACAAGCAGGCATCACCTTAGGTCATGCTTACTGATACTAAACCCCCCTACTCCCACCTATGACTACAACGTGTTCAGCTCGCATTCAATCTCTGAGGATTCCCATGATCCCACAATACGAAGTGCATACGGGGTATGGCTGAGCGTGGTCATAGTTGGAGCGATGACCGAGCTGTCATGACTTTGACTTCATAAGGCCACGAACAAGTGTGGTCACAATTTGTATATATATATTGAAAGTCTTACTGGCAGATATCCAAACGAATGTTTGGCAATATGGAATTGAATTGAAAACATTTAACTCGAGGCAAATTCGAACTTGAAATCAGAATAACAAAACGGCACATCGTTCCCTCCGATACATTCGAAATATCCCCACTGTCAGCAGTCTCACTTCGCGCGTGCCTTACCCTTTGTCTTTCCCATCAACTGCCTTAGTCTCCTAATCTCGACCGCGCCGTAGGTCTCCTCCAGCATCTCCAGAACCCCCCGTGCCGTAATCTCAGGGTCCCAAATATCCGCCGCAACCACAGCATCGACATCAGCCCCGCCGTCCTCTATGAACAGCCTCACAATCTCCGACCAGCGGGCCGTGCCTTCCGGGCCGATGTCGTAGAACTCAATCCAGCCTCTGCGACGGGCATCGCGCAGGTGGCGCAGGAGAGCCGTCCAAGGCGTCCTGGGCTGGCGCGTGGCGAACTCAGTGTATTCGTCGTTGGGGCCCGGGTTGATGCGGCTCGGGTTCTGCAAGAGGAACCCGACCAGCTGCGGGCTCGACAGCGGATAGATGGTGAGCTTGCGGGAGCACAGGAACTCGGTCGCATAGGCGAGGAGGGGCGTTGAATCGGCTCTCTCGAGCTCTCTCTGTTCGTCGGAGACGCCGCCCTCTTTATCTACTCTGGCTCGAGCGCTCACTTCCTCGCGAACATATTGGTAGAGGCCGAACTTCGTGGCGAGGCACAGGAACGGCTGCCAGATCGGAGAAGACTTCATTCGGGCCTCGTAGGCGCCGAAGGCGTTCCTGGCCCAGTGGTCGTAGGGATCCTCGGGTTTGTCCAGCCAGTGCCAAGACAGGGTCTTGTCGAGCTCGTTGAGGAACTGTCGCTGTAGACCCGTGGCATCGACCGTGATGTATCTGGCATGAGTCATTGCCAGCGCAATGTCCTCCCACCATTCGTCCAGTCTCCGGTGGTGCTCTATCTCCTCCAGGGGGTTCTTGAGCCGCAGCACGTACGACCGCAGCAGTCTGAGGTGTGGATCGAACCCAGCGGGCGCTTTCTCAACCAGGCGGTTGTAGACGCCGTCTGCCTCCATGAGCCAGTCACGGACCGTGCGGTGTATGTACGTGACCCGCTTCCCGGTGTCGTTCAGGTAATCCTCTTCGCCGGACTGCGGATCAACGAATCTGGTGGCTCGCATATTCCCCTGGCGCTGTCTTCCGTGGAGAGCTAGTAGTCCGGCAAATCTCAGCCTGATTTTATCAACGGTCTCAGCACACCGGTGATTGATCACATCATCCGTGGCCTCCTCCACCACCGCGCTCATCGCCAACTCGTCGTCTTCTTGGCGCGTGGCAAAGGCAATCTCCCACACAGTGAGGGAGTTTGCCGAGTCATTTCTGACAAAGTCCGCAACAGTTTCTTGTGCCGTCATTAGTCGGAAGAGAATAGCAGCCTCGGTGAGATGAGACTCCTTCTTCCCCTCAAACAGCAACTTGGTGAACAGCTGGTCGAGATCAGTGGGAAGCGTGTTCAAGAAGCCGGTCAAGGCCTTCATGCTCAGGCCCGGGTTCGAGATCTTGAGCATCTCGTTGACAGCAAGCCTCATCCACAGAAATACCCCATCAGCCCTCTCAATGGCGTTGTTGATCAGAATCTCCCCCGCTTCGGCGTTGTACCTAAGCAGGTCTCGGATTGGGAAATCCATTCTGAGTCTGTCTCTGGCGTAGCGGTACATGTCGTTATATGTAAGATCCTGCAGCCTCAAGTTGGGGACGTTATTCTGGAACGCAGTCTCGAAGACGTTCCAGGGGCGAGACGAAAGACACATTCTAACGGCGTTCCTGTGAGTTCCGATGCTGAGATTCTTGAAGAAGTCGATCAATGCGTTGTGATCCCCGTCAAATTCGTCCAAACCGTCCACAAAGAGACACAGCCTCATTCGCGGGAGAGCAGCATCGACGAAGCGCTGGAAAGCGTCCAAGAGGTCGGCAGCGGTCCAATCGAGCGTGAGCCTGATCCTATCCTTGGTCGACATGGTCCGCAGCTTACCCCACAGCTTGGGAAAGGCGTTCGGGATGGACTCCGTGTTGGCGGAGAGCAGCTGGTGCAGGAGAGACCGTAGTAAGCCGGTTTGGGAGCGCTGCTCCCTCGACCCGCTGGTCCAGAAGAAGAAGCCTGCCGTGCAGACCTGCTGACCCTGGGCCCATTTCTTCAAGTGGTGCTGGGTTAACTGGTGATGGAAGAGGAACCGCATGAACGTCGATTTCCCGGATCCCGGCTTTCCCGTGACCCAGTAGATGGGACCAAGCTCGTTCGTACCCAGCCAGGTTGTGAGCTGGTGGTTGAAAGTGTTTCCCTGCTCGTGCAGCGATTCGGGCTTGGCAAACACCCACTCGAAAGTCCGGCTGTGGGCTTGAACCACTTCTTCTTCTCGATCGTGCATGTTGCTGTATGCTAGGCCCTCCAGAATGAAGTCGTTCAAGAGGCCTGCAGGAACCAGTCGGGGCGCGCGAGCGGGTTGTTTGCCCGCAGGATGAACCCCGTTGAACAGGTTACTGCCGGAACCTAGCGGATCTTTCTCTTCGACAGAGTCCCGTGGAGGCTGCTCGTCTAAAGGCAGCAATGGTAGCTTGTTTCGTCCATCTTCGGAACTTGCGCCGGGTGTTTTAGAGGCAGTAGCTCTACCTTCTTTGTAGGAGAACCCATTGGCGGAGATGATGCTGTCCGTGACGCTGTTTCTTGTCAGATATGCGTATCTCTGCTAAAGGCATTGCGGCGCTTACTGGGATAAATTGGCGTCGTCCTGACAAAGGCGGTAGAGCACACCCAGACGCATGCCCAGAGCCTCAACGTCTTGGTAGGGCCATGCGTCTCGGAATCCGGACCGGCCGACCCTAGCGTCGCCGCCAGAAGACGACACACCTTCAAGTCGTACGATCCTCAAGAGAAGATCCTCGCCAATCTTGCGACATGCATTGGTCACGACGACATATGCATGGGAGCCGACCGTGACAGGCTTGGGGAGGTTCTGTCTCAGCATCGCCTCAGCTGCCTTCATATTGGCGGGCAAGAAGAGGTCGAGGGGAGTCCCTGACGGAGAGTCAACAAGCTCCGATGGAGATCGAGAGCTGATGTCTTCATCGTCTTGGTGCAATACCCACGCAGCTTGATGAAGTGCGACAACTGTGGTCATGAACACATGGATCGTGTCTAAACCCGCAGTATCGACCTGCTCAGTGCGATGAGAGACTACTGCGGCCATTTTATAACATGTAGTGGTCGCAGCGTCTTGTCAATTTATCTATGTACTACTTCTATATATTTTGGCCTCTGCGACACCGTGGTGGTGCTTGGCAAGGGGAATGTGCTCTGGAGTCTTCACACAATCGCATGGGGAAAAGAAGGGGAAAGGAAAGGAGAAAAAAGGTAAAGAACTTGGGGAATAGGGTCTCCGTCTTATAAACCCGGATCATTTGGCTGTTATGCAGCTACTGCCTGGCATGCACCAATTAAAACGTTCATGCTTAAATTGTCATCCAGCCGCCCGCCATCCAATGTTGCAATTTCTCGGATCGAGAGTACTTCGTACTTCCCCAAACTGGGGGAATCCTTTCTAGTTATTTAGCGGGTTAGCGGGGCGAGCACGTGCGGGCCTATCTTGGTGTCTAGTCTCTTGTGAATCATTTTAGCAACGAGTAAGCAACCCGCATAGCCGCTTTCTGGCGCGATAACAGTCTGTGAGCCAAGTCTAATCTGGATCCACATTGTTTACATGTAAACTGCTAGACCAAAAGGCCTGCATAGTATTGGTTGCCGCGTTGGCAATCAACTTGCCGCTCCACAAGTTCCAGCACTGTACTTCATGTGCTGACCCTAGATCGTTTCGGGCTTCAGGTAGGAACCATCTCCGACTGGCGTTGCCCTGGCCCTAGGTGGATCTGCTTGGATCATTACTACATGTATTCTGCAAGTCACATTCTCGCAGATATAGCCCCGGCCGGTAAGCGAATAAGATGATTAGAAACTGTAGGCATATGGCATGTTGTACCCCACTGCCATGCTCTAATGGCTCAAGCCCAATACAAACGAGCCTCCCGAGCTAAGCTAGACCAACCATATCCCCATTAGTTGTTGTTACAGCCCTCAGCTCGATTCGAAAGGCACTGCGTGGTGCACACGCCGTTCAAGTTAACATCACGGGCCTTGCCTGAAACTGTCTTGCTATTCACCCCTCCACACTGGTTCAACGTCTTCATGCCAGCATTAACCAGATGCGCCACCTTGGCGCCCCTGAGGTCGTTGGCCCAACTGACACAGCACTTGTCAATGTGGTTAGGCATGAGAACGCAGATGGAGCGATGGTCGTTTATCGGGCGGTCGTAGAAGAACATGCGGCCGCTAAGCAGGTACTCGCACGCCCACCCCGAGGCGACGTTATTGCCATAACACTGCACCTGGTTGCTTCCGCATCGGCGTTTAAGGGGATTGGCCTCCGAGGGACTGGTCTCCGTTGATTCGTCAACTCCGTAGACTGTGAATGTCGCGCCTTCATCGTCGATCCACTCGTACATGACGACAAGATCCGAATCCTGAGCAGGAGATTCGGCGACAGCCAATGGGGTGGCCAGAGCCTGGCCGATCCCTATGGTGGAGAGGAGGAGGGCGAAGGATTGTGCGAGCATCATGATGGGCGATGAAGGTCTGGGAGCTGTGTAAACGTTAGAAAGCTTAAACCCAATACGCTTCCTCGGTGCTACAGATATTTGCAGGGTAGTTACGTCGAGGCTGAGCTTGTAAACAGACTTGAAGGGTGCTCGTTATGGTAGACTTACGCGGCTTTGAGTATATTGGAGGTGGGACTGTTGGAGGTGGGATTGGCTGGGACCGAGGAGACGATATCAGATTAGCAGAGGAAGCGTCGGACTTTTAAGGACATACTCGCCCAGAACCAGGTACAGCGGAGGGTGGCCCACGGACTAACGGCCTGGCCGGGGAACGACATCTGGTTGCATTTACCTGGTCCGTGGGGTCTGCGTTGCATTGCATTGCATCTA
Organism: Cephalotrichum gorgonifer; assembly: GCA_900312665.1. Lineage (NCBI taxonomy): Eukaryota > Fungi > Ascomycota > Sordariomycetes > Microascales > Microascaceae > Cephalotrichum > Cephalotrichum gorgonifer. The sequence continues at coordinate 902,825 of ONZQ02000010.1, read as the reverse complement.
AAGTGGATGTGACCAACTAATCACAACACTCGAAAGGATCAAAACGCACTCTCAAGTCGCGCGCTTGTTGAACCCGATGCCTACTTGACCCATGTGTTAAAAAAAATTGCAGTACCACAATGAACTCAGACACACTGCGAGAGGAGGCTTCGTCTCAGTCCCAAGAGAACCCGTATATTCGGCCCGTACAACAGTGATGTGTATAGCGCCAAAGGTAGATGGTAGTTACGCCCAGGCTTTCCGTAAGGGCAGGAGGGTTCAAGCGGGGAAGCACAGTTGCCAAGAACCGCTTCGGGTCTTTGGTAGTATTATTGTGTATACGGAAAGATTACGCTGTATCTGGACCCCCCGCTCCCCAGCCGCCTCGAGAACCCTGAGCTATTTATTGGCGCCTTCTTGTTCTCTGAGTCCAAAAGTCCCAATAATATGCATTACTCCTCCCGCATCGCTGCGTCCTTTGAGCCGTTACAGGGCACTCTTGGGGCCGGGATGTATCCTCGCTCACTCTGATCTTTGCTACTTGGCGTCGTTTAAATGCAATCTACTCTGTTTTTCTCTTGGGTAGACTTAAGTATGGGACCAATAATACTTAGCCCTAAGCGCCCTCCCCTACCCCTCATCCCCAACTACCTCCTCCCTGTGTTAGTGTTCGGAAGAGAAATGATGCTGGCAGGCGGCTGCTCTACCTGCCCGTGTGGAGAAGTCGCTCATCAAGGGTCTTACATATGACCATCCTTCCCATTCAGTGGAGGCCGAGTGCTGCTGGATAAGGTGTGAGAACCACCCTATCTGGAACATGTCGTGTGCTGATACGCATCGCATTCATCACAGCACTAACACTTTCATTTCTTTGAAAGTGTTTTACGGGCAAACATCGAGCGCGTCTGGAGGAAGGGTTACACGACTAGCCATAAAGTGATTATATTTCTATATCTCTGTCTACAAGAGAGCGGATAGTATTTGTACGCTACGCCAGAACAGCACGCTGGCGAGCTTTTTTATACAAATCATCTCAGTCCACGAGAGAGCCCATACTGTTAAAACGTGAAAGTAGGAGGATTGCTCCCACGTTTAAACTGTATGGGCTCTCTCGTAGACGGAGATGGTTTGTATGAAAAAGCTCGCCGGCGTTCCTGGTTCTGTTCTGGGGTGGGGTAGGGTAGAGAGTAGTACCACACTCTTTCCATTTGAGCAATGGTTATAGACGTGACGTCTTTCTGGCAAGATATTCCCGAGAATGACTTATGTAGCCGATATGCCGTGGTTATTCAGATTTCCCTTCTTCTTCTTCGGACGTCCCCTCCGGGGTTTCGAACTCGGCTGACACTTGGCGATATGCTCCTCCATGGCTAGCGTCTCGTACGTGGAGAATCCTCCACACCAGCATCGGTACTGGTCGTTACCCTTGCACGGGAAGGCCCTGCTGAGGTGGTCGTTGAATTTATCCTTCCTGGTCGCCTTGTACCCGCAGCGACATCGCAGATGGAGACTTGCCGTGGGGTTGTGCGCCTTTGTCGTTGTCTGGTGTCTGTGCAGGGCACCTTTGGTGGTGAACGACCGGTTGCAACAGCGGCACAAGAAGGGCTCAGTGCGTGTCTCGGCAGAGGCATTCGACAAGGGTGTTGACGAAGGAAAGCTGGATTGGGGTGTCTCGAGAGTTGAAGGAGTTGGAGTTTCGAAAGTACCAGTAGGATCAGGCGTCAAATAACCGAGAGCACAAGGATAGGAACCATAAATAGCAACAGGAACTAGACCCTTGTTGGTATCTATAGTGTCGGGAGTTGGGCATCGGAGATCACCGGCGTCGACAGCGAAGGGATCGACAGCACTGACGACAAAATCCAGGGTACTGGCATTGAAGGTACCAAGGTCAAGGGTATCCAAAATACTTGAATTCCCATAGGCATACGGCAAATCATTATTGGTATGAAATGCCAAGTTTTGTTGGTCATGGTCTGGTTGGCGGCAATGCCAACCCGAAGGAACTGGGTGCTGAACCCAGTTCGAGGTCGAAAGCGTTGCGGGTTGGTTTTGCAACCCCTCTGTGGAATGCCAGCCGTCCTCCTTTCGGCTGGGCGTCCCACAATTCACGTAACGACCATTTCGTTGGCTCTGGATGTCGGAAGTGCGGAGACGAGTCTCCGCACTGCGACGGGCAAAAAGGGCGGGTTGTTTATCGAGTAGTGGGATGAATTGATCGAGATTGAGGGTATAGGGCGTCTCGCTGGCTAGCGGCAAGTTGCCCAACAGTGGCGGGGGACCGCCTTAATGGTGAGGAAGAAAAGAGAAAGGACGGAAAGGCCACATGGAGGGCGGGAGACTAATTATACATGCTCAACTACATTACGAAAGACCTCCCCCTCAGAGCATCCCCCCCTTTCTTCCTTCTCCCAGAAACCATGATGCAACGCCCATCCAGACGGACCTATGAAATTAATGTTTTAATAATATGAGGGCTGTACTCGTCATCTCAGGACCACTTCTCGCATATGCAAGTACTGCTAGGAGGACACTGGTGGGTGGCTCTTGTCATTTACATAGCAGATATGATGGCTCAAGAGGTGGTCCAGTCTGCCTCGCTGATATCTGGAGCCAACAGGGATGTACATCAGCAACCTACGGCAGTATGCTATCACCTTCCATGAGCCTCCCATCACCTTCCATTACTCTCGTGTCTTCCAATAAGACACAGATAACTTGCTGCACCAGCGATGGGTGCCGTGGGTATACATCCGGGACGGGACCGACCCTCATGACCCACATCAGGCTCGCTCTGCAAGCAGCTCCTCTTTCCATGGAGTAGCTGAGATCAGGGTGATTTTTCAACCAAGGAGAACCACTCACCACCCCCCTTCTTTTTTTCCTTCAAACCAATCAGGGTCAAACTTACCTAGGGTGATTCTTGGAATCCCAGCCTAGGCAGGTTTTTTGAAGCCACCCCAATGTTACCTTCATGTTTTCACCAATCCATGGCTAGCAAGCCGCATACGGATACGGGACGCCATGTTTAATTCCACCAGCAGGGTGAATTTTGAGTGCCAGTAGCAACTGAACATTTTAGTTCCTGCAAATGATTGGTTATTGGGGTAGCCAGTGGATCCATGTACAGTAGCAGCAGACTCTCGATGACATGGACAACACCAGGGTGAATTGCACATCTCGGGGTGAATTACACATCCCGGGGCGAATTATACCTCTTGGGGTGAATAATCATACACATCTTGGGGTGAATTATCCTATATATCTTAGGGTGAATTATCATATCTTGGACAATGCATTAGGGTAAATCAACCACGGACCTGGGGTGAATTATTTGGGAGCAGCTGAGCTAGTTAACGTACCGCTGACTGAACGGGATAGTTTTCTAAAGCACTAATAGAACGAACGAGGTGTTTTTGTAACTGATGGTAAAGCCGGGTGCCTTTTTTCAACTGATAAAACGGGGTGATTTTGAGATTCTCTAAGAGAACGGGGTAAATCAAACCTCCTCGGGAGGAACGGGGTGATTTTCAACCTCACTGGGGAGAGTTCTCGGGGTGAATATCGTACAGAAGATGGAAATACAACCTTGAGTTGTGGCACCATGGCTCTTCTACTCATAGTGTTCTCCATCTTCTTCTCTCATTATATCAAACTACATTAGCAGCCAAGCAAGTCTATCTCAAGTGAAAGCTCGGTGATACGCCAACCTTGACTATCAAGCAAACAGCCATGGCCTCCAATACCAGCCTACCCATGCGGGCATATCCTAAAACCGATCCCAACTCTAATGATGGACCGTCTATTCCTCTTTCTGCACCAGGAGGGCCTCAGAACATCGATGCTAGCCATCAAGCCACCCGATCCACCCAATCCACATCACCTCCGAAGGCCTTGACCATCCAGAGTCTCGAGCATAATGACATAATGAACCCACCCCTTCGCCGGAAGGAGAGCGTTCCGGAACCACAGCAAGGGAAGAGGTGGAGATCGAGGACGTCGGGAATGTTGGAGACATGGTACACTCAGTCACTGTGGGATGAGGCATGGAGTGGGATCCGGTCCCAGGCGAGTGGGAACCAACGTCATGGGACGGAGGGTCAGGGGTAGTTGGCGATTAGAATGAGAATCTGGTACACAATTTTCGGGGAGGACATACTTGGTTACTTATCTGGTTGGCTTTTGTTTCAACAATGCTCTTCTCCTTGCCCCACCACTACTTTACCACTACTACAGCCCCTTTTCCACCCTGAGCACCACCCTCCTCCACTAAATGCACCATATGCCCTGCTTAATATTCGTTGCGTACCCCTTCCAAAGCATGCGCTGTTTTCTGTTTGGACCTTATACAGGGCGCTTTTCAAGGCATGCATAGGAGGATATAGCTACTGTCGTTCCTCTTCCAGAGGTTTGCAATATATTATACCTTTTCCTTGTAGCCTCAGGCCTTGATCGACTGCTGCAGTCTGTTTATATCGATCCGGTCCCTTCATGCCTGGATCTCTCGACGTAGTTCCGATCTCTTCCTGTTCCAGGGTTTCGCCATCATTCCCACCGGACGGCGGTAGCCCCTTCTTTCCAGGAACTGGGAGAGGTTATCAGAAGGTGTCAGACTTGGGTAATCCACACCTAGACACGCTCCTCATCGTGACGATCCCGGCAGCTGCCAAAGTTCGACAGATAGGGATTGGAGAGTCTAGTGAAATAAGTGACCCCAATGGAGTTTACAGGTCTGTCTTCTGGGAAGGAGGGAGACCAGGACTGCGAGGAAATTCACCCCACGCTCGACACGCCATGCGGGCGATAGCACAGACAGCTTCACTACAGATATAGGAACATGAGGCAAGACTAGTAAGCGTTAGAGGCTAGTGTCACAGGCAGGACGACCCTTGTCCTATTTCCCCGTGAGTTGCCTCTGTCATTCCTTCAGAGGTGTATTATAGGGCATAAAGATGCTTCCCCTCGTCCTCGGTTCTTCCTCAAGCACGCGAATATCCCCACATGGAATCGAAACGAGTTCACAACAGTGGATGATCACACAATTATCTCTTCAAACGATATATCAATAGGACGTTGTTGCAGTGGCGGGAGATGGCGATAACGAGTATAGCCATCCCAGTAACACTATATCTTCCCTACCCTTGACTCTATCGACCTTAAACCAAGCGCAAAGCTGCCAGAACGAGCTGGGGAGCTGGGGTAAGCGTTCGTGCCAATTCCCACATCCTTTAGCTTCTATGTAGCCACTCGACTGGAACAATTTCAACAGCTTGGCATATATCTTCTTCTATTTCAGCCTGCATGTTTGGGAGTCAGAGCCCGTTAAGATCAGCTCTACTTACTGCTATTACTCCATTGTGTATAGCATGGACTGTGGCTGACTTGCATACATCCTTCAATGTCATGTTCGCTCTATGCTTAGGAAGTATAGGACGCGATGGGGTGGTAGGGGGCTGAAGGGCGTTCCAAAAAGGATTCAGTTAGAAGCGAGCGCCAGACCCGGATGAGACACGTTCTTGAGGTGTGGATCTAGCTTGGTGTATATTCGTCCGGACTTATTAGAGAAAATTGAAGGTGTACGGTATGGCCGTTGGAGAGTGGTTTGACGGTTCAAAAAGGTAACGGGCGGATGGGCCATAGGAAAAGCCGTTCTTCGAACCCCTAAACCCCCAAGACCTCTCCTCATCCCTTTCCCCGGGCTAGATCAATGATCATCCAGGCGAACGAGGGATTGTCCAGGCAAAATACGGACTCTGTAGGCAGAATGGAGATTATCTAGGCAAAAGAGAGATCAACGGGCACCGAGAACGATCAGAGCACGGCTGCGACGAAACAAAACCTCGAATATAGCCGGCTGGGGAAGAAGGAGGAGGACAAAAGAAAGCAAGACAATAGCAACGACATTCGCAGGAAACCACCCTGATCTTGTTCATGCTAAGATGGTGCAAGATATCCCTGCGCATATCCTCTAGATTCTGGTTTAGAGAGGCGAGTAGCAGGATACAGGTGCTCCTGTCAGAAATTAACGCCGACAACTATCAACCTCCCCGAGGGGTTTGGCGTTTCGGGGATGTCGTGGGGGATCAATGCAAGGATCCCCATTCTCTACTGCTCCGCAGAAGAAACCCAGAGTCAAAGTCATCGCCCACGCACAATCATCAGAGGTAGAGGTATAAGTACGGATCCGAATAGGAAAGCGGCATCCTCCAAAAGGGAGATCAGCCATGATTGTTCCTCTTGTGGTATTCCAGTACATCTCACGCTAGTGCTATAATAAACTACTGGGGCGAAATAAATGGCTCAGACGGAGGCGCCCCGTATGAGTCTCGCCATGCTTCAAAATCATGGCGAGGGATCCGGTTCCTCCCGCGGAAAGTGGCCGAATGAGGCATCGCGAAGACGCGAGGGGGCCGCGGGTCGCATCTTTTTTTGAAACTGAGGATTTCCTCACGCGACCATGTAAGAATTTCCGAGGAGGAACGGATCACATGTATTATTGCGGGGTAAAATCGCTATGATGTGAAGGTGAGTGACTCTTCAGTCTCTGAAAGGTGTATGTCGGGGAAGTCGGAGACCTCGGGCCCGGTTGGAGTTCTTTTTCTTGCTCATACGAGTATTCGATCGAAGAAATGCCTATGCTGGATAATTGCCGATAAGTCCGATACAGGGGTCTTGGCGGGAAAGAGAAAAACAGGGATGGGGCTAGGTTGCATTTCCACGGTCACGGGCTCCTTCGCTCGTACTCGGACTTCGGGAAATGGCTAATAACGAATACTTTGTCGAACGAGGATGCGAACGCCGAGAACCCGCGTATTGCGCGAGCGATATGGGTGTATGCAGAAGAGCGCCCGCTCTCCAGGGCTAGATTTTCAATTTACGAGATAAGGCTGAAGAGGATGCAGGTGTCGCAACTCCGGGGCTTCCTGATGTTGCAGTAGAGAAAAGAAAAAGGAAGGACTCACGAGAGTGGCTGACGTCACGGGCGAACACCTTTCTGGAATCCCGTTCGGGACGACCTGGTTGGATGGGACGGGAGCACGGAGCAACCGGGCAGCGCGAACAGGTTCGCTCCGCGCATTGTGCTGCAAGAGAGCTCAGAATGCCAATTTCCGCCCATTGGCAGTGCACGCCAGCCAAACCCAAGCCGAAGGGGGCGGTCTGCTCACGGTGACACACAGTGACAGTGAGGTTGGTGCTACGAGCGGCTGACGGGAACGGGTATCCCCGTAATACAGGGCAATATTAAATACCTGGGCACTCGTTTTCGCTTCCCCTTCCGCTTTCGCCTTGTCTTGATTTTGCGCCATTCAATGGGCTGATACGCAGCGAATGCGAAACCGCGGTGGGGCTTGGACACGTATAGATCCCCCGTAATGCAGGAGTGTAGCTTGTTACGGCGTAATATGGCTGATGCGCGTTATGCCTGGGCGTTGTGGCTGTCGGGGAAAGAGAGCTTCATTAAGACAAGACCTGACTTGATGCCTTGTCAGACGTAAGGCATGCTGTGTGGTGGCTGTGGCTGTGCCTTAAGCTTTCGGGAGGGGCGTGACGTTACGGCTAGATAGCCAATCCACCTCCAAAAGAAAACTCCTGTTCGTGGGGTTTAATGGCGCCGGCCATCGTGACGGTCGACGAAACCGCGAGTGCCAAATCTCACGTTATGCGACCACAGGCGAATCCCAAACCAGAGAACCGAGGGTGGGGAGAGAAGAAGAAGAAGAAGAAAGAGAGAGAAAATAGCACTGCATCTCCAATGCTCGAACATCGTCTCTAGCTTTCCCATGGATGCTGACCCCGTTTCGACCCCAGGATTTGCAGGATTTGCTCCAGGGTGATTGATTCCCGAAACCAAGCCCCCCTCCCACCGAGAAAAGATCATTCCCCAATAACAAACAATGCGAAAGTACGTGTACGAGCACACGAGTACAAGGCCGCAGGATTATTTCCCGAATGGGAAATTCCTGATCCATACATGCGATTCGCTCCCCAGGGACGGGATACGTGTTACGTTGCGCTGCCTGCTTACGAGTAATACGTGGACTTCTGTCGTCGAGCTAATCCAAGCCCCCGTCCTTGTCCCATTCCCCGTTCCCAGCCCTATCACTGTATCGTACTGCCTGTGGATGGATGACAAAAAGGGGTGGGGTACCTCGACAACCAACGGGGTCGGTCCTTCGCACTCTTACTTCTCACCGAAGGCCGATCCGTTAAGGTACCCACCGCTGAAAGAGGCCCAGCGCAAGGGCCACGAGTCAAAATCGGGGTGTGTGGTGTAGGGTGTGGGTGTGGGGGGCAGGGCGTGTGAAATAGGAATGGATACCCGGGCACCGAGGAGGCGGAGCTGGGGAGTTAACGATGCCCCGACCCCTTAGGCACCCGTATTTCCGTACTCTGCGGGCCCAATGGGATGTATCATTCGAGGACAGCCCTGGGACGTGGTTGGGCGGACGACCGCCGACCCACACGGAGTTAACGCCGAGGAAGAAGGGGGATTGGTAATTCCATCAGGTTCGTCAGCGAGAAGCTTCCAAATCGTCCGCAATACGACGCTCTTGTTACCACGCACGCAGCTCAAAGAAAAATTGCAAATGTCATACCTGTGTGCCAGAAGGGGGGGAAACAAGATTGCGACCCTTGGACGACCACACCTGTTTTGGAACGTCTGCCTGGCCCCGAGACATTTACAATTGACTGATGGATTCTCTGATTCTGGGAATCTTCGAGTGTCAGGTCTCTCTGTCTATTCCGCACTTACCTGGTACCAGTTTTATGCGTTCGAGCGTAGAGGAAACACGAACCAGAGTTCCAAGTTAAACACCCTGTGCTATGGGCATTGAGAGGCATGGGCGGAGCGTCGGTAAAACTTTCAAAACGGCCGCGGCACCGCGCTCGTGGGCGGATGACGTATGGGCACGGGACGGTCGCGTACTACCAAATTAGGCTGTCGCTCTTCTCGGGTCGAAGAGGATTGGTAAGATGGGAAAAAATGTGGAGGAAGGGCGGAATTCCGAGCGCCGGCCGCTGAGTGGGCCGTAAGGCTTGGATCGCTGTCCCATCGCGGGCACAAGCATTTGAGCTGGCGAACGAAATTCGTTATTTTACCTATATTATTAAACAGAGGTTATCACGTCTATCATGTCGCCATAACCATGAGCATCTTTTTTTACTGAGCGGGGGGAAGTAAGCTTGCATTAGAAAGCGTCGCCCGAGGCCCGCTGCTGAGGCCCTGTAATAATAGGATAGACGGAAAATTACAACACGAGTCCCACGATGGCAGGTAAATTGCAGCTGTCTCAACCCTGTGAGGGTTCGCCCCCCTTCAATTAGGTGTACCTTGCAATTGAAGGGCGCGGACACGCCCTTCAATTAAAGCCCGCCGATAAGTCTCATTCTGAATCACTGCGGCGGAGTAAAAATGACGATTCTTTGTATTTGAAATAGATGGATGTAGGAGGCTGCGGAGTCGGGAAAACAATGTCCGCCATTCCCTCCCACCCATCGGAGTTAATGGTCAATCTGGATGACACTTAACCCCCGTCGCGGGTTTACACCAGGACCCCGCGCTCCGCGCGCTCCGCTCTGTACGTTCAGACTCGGACTTTCGTCAGCAGGGAGCTTTCGTAAGCTCGCTTGTTTGAGTACATACATTTTTGGGTGGATACCTCACCGCCTCGTCACGACTTTTCGGAATTAAAGTACGAAAGGATACGCTGGTTCACGTGGACAAGGGGGGGTCTTGGTCTCGGGGCGCTGTTCGAGTGCGGAACCCGGGAAGCCAGATGGGTATCTCCCTCGTACCAAATGAGTCAGCCCGCGGGTTCCGCGGCCTCAATTACAGGCATAGCCCTGCCAAGGCTTGGCACAGTGGTACCTCTCGAGGACAAAGTGTCGGACTTAACGACCGCGATCTGTAATAGGCGACGGTACGTACTCGTGAATCTGAGGGACCTCGTGTACCTCGCACCTCTCGCATTCGCATAACTCCCATATCTCGCACCGCTCGTACTCGTACACACCCATCCCCACCCCACCACCCATGACTCCCACACGCCCCCCCCCCCGTCGTTCCGCTCGGGTTGTTCACTGCCAGAGTCGGGGTGCCGGGGTCCACGGAAGGGCGGCGTTCGCTCGCACACATGATTGATTACAATTCCGGAACACCAAGTTTGAAGGTGGTCCACGAGGGAATTTTGCTATCCCCACCAGCCCCATATGCCCGTGGTTAGGACTTAAGCAATGGAAATAGGATGCATGGGATACAAAAGAGTCTGACATCCCCGCCACTCCTCCCGATTGTTGCCTCACGATATCTCTTTTCATCTTCACCTCAACCTTGCCTCCCATCGCAATCTTTGCTGAAGACCTGACCGAACATACCAACACCGATCCGATATACCGAAAACAAGTACTCCGTGCTCTTTTGTCTATTCACAACATCCACTTCATTGTGACTCCAACCAGTAAAACAAGACTTACTGCCTACCACGATCCATCGAAATCTCGGAGCCTAATAGGAAGCAAGTCTTATCACCCTGTGCTACCTGCCGCCCCTCTTCCACTCGAAATCAATATTATCTCGAAGCGAGGACGCCTGCCTACGGAATCAACACGGACTCTGGGTTTGAAAGCAAATCAGAACGCACAGAGCAACCACTTCCTCCCCAACCCACCACGGCTTATCACTTATCGCTTGCCCCACCAGGCAGAACCACCACCCCTCCCCGAAAAAAAAGACCCCGAGTTACCACCCCTGTCTAGCCGGGATCGGTCTCTGCTGCCTTGACTCACAGCTCACAAATTCGGCATCCGGGCTCGTCATTATCTCAACATCTGAGAACATTATTTTGTTCCACCCACACTTCGTGCACATACCAACATTACCCTTGAACAAAACCCCCTAGTCCACCCATCCTTTTATTTTAATTCCTTCCCCCCTTCCTTCTTTCAAGATGGTATCCAGTGTCACATTTGCATCACCCTTACATCCGTCTCGCCCGGCACCCGCATCACCCGGCTACACCCCCTTCTCGCTTAAGAAGAAGACCATGTCCATCACGCAAACATACTTCCTCGCCCACAAGGCGAGGGCGAAGCTCGCCAAGGAGGCGTCTCGCTCGGACCACGACCTCCGCCTCCTGGTCGGGCACGCCAACCTCCTCGACGGCCTGATGCTCGAGCTCGCCGACGCCGAGCGGGAGCAGGAGAGCTGGTTCAACAACTCCGTCAAGGGCGCCTCGAGGACCGAGGTCGAGGAGCAGCACGTCGAGTACGAGGACACGATAATAGAGGTCTCCGATGACGACGACGAGGGCTGGAGCTCCTCATCAGACGAGTCGGACAGCGAAGACGAGGAGGAGGAAGAGGATGTCGAGATGGCGGACGCGGTCTCCATGCGCCGCGTGTCGGTCCCGGCCCTGAGGATAGAAGACGAGGACATGGAGGACGACGATGACGATGAGGACTTCGCACAGCTCGAGCTCGTCCGCACACCATCCCGCGGCTCGCCGCCCGAGCTCGACGACGACGAGGACACATCAGAAGACGAGTCGATGCCGCCGTCGCCGCCGACGACCGCTCTCCCGTTCTCGGTGAAGGAGACGCAAGAAGAGGAGCTACAAAGGAAGGAGGCGTCCTTTTTCCAGGACGACCTGTTCGTGCCGCCGAGGAACCCCGCGAGGCTCATGACCCCGGCGATATCAACACGCTAGACTCAAAAGCCGTGTAACGGGCAGCGAACTTCCTTTCTCCTTCTTGTGTATATACCATTATCCTCACCGACAGCGAGGGCATAGCGATCATCTTTTTCTCGGCATTACAAAGCGGCGTTTACAAAAATACCACCTTTTTACGACAAAAGCCTGTTTTTCTTTTTCTTTTTTCTCTTTTTCTTTTCTGGGTTGCCCATTGGAGGGGCTGATGGGATTTCATATTTGCATATTTCGGGCTTTTTGTTTTATTTCGGCGGTGGGAATACATACTCTTCTCTCCATGGACGGTCACCACTCTGGGACAGCGAGTCTCCAATGATGTTAAATTTTTTGGTGGGAAAACCAAAAAAAAAAGGCGTCACCGCCTCTGGGCTGTTGCAAGTTTGCCTGTTTTTGGCGAGCTCCGGTCCAATCTTTCAATTGGGACAGCGGAATTATACTAGCTACATAGTCAAAGTACAATACCAATAATTGGTCCTCAACACTCCACGCACCTCTCCAGGCTGACCTGATCTCGAAACGTGAAATCTCGATCCCCCTTCCCCTGCCAGCTGTCTCTCCCTCTTGGCGCCCCTCCCCCCAACACCTAACCCCTAATATCCGATTGATTGTTTATCGCCTATTTTGTTCTTTCAGAAGTGACTTCAATACCTCGAGTTCGAATCTCGAAATGGAAATTCTGAGGTCCCCCAAATGACTCCTCCGGCAGGGGCGGCATAGATCGGGCCTCGGGGTTGAGTCATCCCCCGCTCCCCTCCGCGGACCAATGTACACGTCCGATGGAGTCTCCAAGGGCGGCTGTGGGAATTGAATTGCTTTTTTCTTCGTTCTTGGCGGTGAGTTTGCCAAGTGGGGGAGGGGCAGCGGCGACTGCCTAATGGCGGGTGTGTCCCCGTACCGCGTGCGAGCGCGCTCCGTCTCCGCCCACGCCCCCTTTTTTGCACTCACCCCCCTCGGGGCAGCTGGTTTCCCGACTCCGATCCAGGGCGGGCAGGGCGGAATGGCCGGGGAAGGGGGCCTTCCGGGTACCGTCCCCTTGACTGCGGTCGGCTTTCCGCCCGCCGGCTTTGATGGAGGGATTCGGTGCAGTGGAATTCACCTTTTCCAACCTCGGTATTTGGCCCCTCGTACTTTTCTTTTTGGATTGAGCCGTTTCAAACGTGAATACGAATTTGGAGCGCGGGCGTGACCATGAATTGGCTTCGAAGGCTCGGTGCTTACGAGAGTACATTTTTCACAGGGTATTCGTACTCGTACTCGTTCCCGAACGGATACGCGTACGAGCAGGGGGTGGAGCAGTTGTATTTTTGGAAGACGCCCAGCGGGTGTTTTGGAGCCGGATTAGACTCTCAAGGTGGAGAACGGGTGGAGAGCGTCTCCGCCGGGTCCATGTCATGTGCACCGGTGAATTTGCAGTCCCGAGGGGTAAAGTTTCGACCATCCTCCACTTAATCTCACATCCCCTGTCTATGTTTCCCCCCCTCACGGAATCTCGAGGTAGACGGTGGAAAGTCAATCTCAAGGCTCTAGGACTTACGACCTGAAGAGAGGAGAGGGAGGGGGGTGTGCCGATTGTCTTTGGGATTTCAGATGAGCGATTGCGATAACGAATTATGTGAGCACGTCAGTTGTCAGTTTGATGAGAAATGAGCACTCGGACGGGTACTCGTGCGAGGATGAGTGAGACGGGAGGGGGCGTGGCTGTATTATTCGTTAAATCCGAAAGACATTCCGCCATGCCTTAGGCTCCATGACAAATCCACATCAGCGTGAATCACAATTACTAACCCACTCCGATGGATTTTTTTTCTTCTTCCCAAGTACCTACAAGTAATAGTCAGCCGAGTTTAAACGAGGTGATTTCTAATAATCATAATTAAGTGACTTCAATTATACACAACACCTCAAACCGAAGATTCGCCATCATCCGTAGCCGAGTTCGAGCGACGGGCTTGAGTTAGTGTCCACTTGGGACCCGGCCCTCGAAAAGGGATGAAATAACTGCTTGGACACCTACAGGTATGTGTAACAGACTCGCAGGGTTCGCAAACAGGAATGAAGCTCCGAGAAAGCAAAGAAAACCATATTATCACTCCCCCTGCTGTGCTGCCCAAGGGTGCCTGCACCCCCGCACCGCCTTTTCAGGTGCCACGACCATTCCCAACAAATGGAAGGTAGCGGGTGGGGTGTGTGTTCAGCTGCGACTATCACATCTACAGGGCACAGAGCACGCACGCACGAGTAAGTATTATAATGCGGAGTTGGTATCTCCATCCCACCGCTGCTGAAGTTGGCAGGGGGGTGTAGAAATAGCGAGGGCGGTGTTCAGGTTTCGTCGTCACGGGAGTGTCCGGCCGACTTCGATTCTCCGAGGAGGGGCGGCCGGTGGAGCGACACCGGCATGGCGGGGTCACACTTGGTGCTCACGCTCCCCCACCTGTTATTATCTCTTAAGCGCTGTATCTAGCGAGATTGCAATCGGGGGGGGTGTAGGTCTGAGCCTTCCGCGTGATAGAATCCTATCCATCTAAACACACATTTCAATATCATAGAAGATATCGAGCAAGTACAAGTGATAACTAGCTTGTGATGGGTGTGGTGGGTTGGCGATAAGACGTGCTGATAACGGAGCGATTGCGGCACCGGAGGACGTGTAAAATGTGCCGTGCCCTCGGCATGCTTCGGCTTGTTTCTATCGTGGGGGTTATGTTACCGCGATCGCCGATCCGTGCAGCGGCCCCTGCGGAGCATCACAAAATATCAGCGCGCAGTACGAATACTTCAGACCGGGCGGGACCCGCAGACCTGACAGGAGCGCCATTCGTGGGGTGAATGAGGGGAACAGGAGTGGCGGGGGTCATCGGGGAGCACAGAGCTGTCCCTCCCCCACCAAGGCCTCGGTTCTACAAACGGCCTGATGGGGTGTGGTGAAGCAAGTAGCCGACCGGGGAAACAATAACACTGTTATGTTCTAAGGCGTGAAACCCACAACTGTACAATAACTCTTTTGCCGCCTGACCCGATGTCGAGGTGGGCTCGAACTGTGCCGATACAGGCGGCCGATACAAGCGGACGATATCGGACGGCATCGGGCGCGATGGTTGAGAGCCTCTCAAGGGACATATCTGCAAGGCCGACTAACCTAGCCGGCACGTTCCCGAATCGCTTTTCTCCATAGGCAGGTACCAAAATACTTTAAAACGAGAGCGCGAAGTACTCGTAGTCATGCGCGCTAGGGAGATCGGCATCGGGAACTCTCGCGTCCCCATCGAACTCGCATTCGCACAAGTGCATCCCGCACCACACTTGTAGCCCACACTTCCGTTCCCTCCCGGATCCACTAAGACCGAGCCCAAAGTCCGAAACGCGCCTACGAGTATGTGAGGTGAGGAAAGGAACGTCATTTTCGCTCCTGAGAAACCCGAGATACGGAAGCCTCGTGCACCCACGCCCCACCGTGCTCTTTGGTTTGTCTGCGGGAGAAGGGTCTTCCTGAGTTCGCAGTGTGATATCTGAAACTGATATCGACAGTCATTCTGCTCGTTACGTATGCGAACGGTGGCGCGGATGACGCGCATTCTGGGGCTATGGTGGGAGGAGGGTTGGTGCTTGCATCTGGGCCGTCCCTCATGGATGACCTAGGCTTGTGGTCCTTCTTGGGAGGTGAGGATGAATATGGGTGTCACACATGAGCCCTGGGGCTCTTGGGGGTTGATGACTTGCTCATTTGATCCCGCGTATGATGGTGGGCTGGCGTGGTGGGCTGGCAGGTTGGTGGGTTGGTGGGGGGCGGGTATGGTGGGGTCCTGTCGTGGGCGTGTAATCAGATTTCAAACACCGCGACCGTGTTGGTCCGAGCGCCTTGGATTTTCGAAAGCTTGCATAATCATCAAGTCCCGCTCCCTCCGTCGAACCTGCACACAATCCGCACCCAATCGACAGCTAGCACCGCTGTCACACCAGAGCTAGCACCGACGACTAGCACCCCGAAAACGCATGCTATGAGGTGAACTTACCCACAAGCCACAATGCCCACCCCGAACGTCACGCGCGGGGTCGCCCGCCTCTCCCGCCGCCTCCTCTCCCTCTCCGGCCCCGACGCCGCCAGCTTCCTCCAGGGCATGATGTCCTCGGCCCTCCTCAGACGCGACGGCGCCCTCATACCCCGGGCCTCCGCCGTCTACGCGGGGCTCTTCACGCCCAACGGGCGAGTGCAGAACGACATCCTCGTCTACCCGCGCCCTCCGGCCGACGACACGCAGGCGACGCCCGACTACCTCGTCGAGGTGGACGGGAGCGAGGCGAGTCGGCTGGCGAAGCGCCTACGGTTCTACAAGCTGCGCGCAAAGTTCAACATGCGGGTCCTGGACCCCTCGGAGCTGAGCGTCTTCCACCTCTGGGACGATGCGGGGAGGGACACGATCGCGGGCCTGCAGGCGAGGGGGTTGGCGGAGGGGGCCATCCTCTCCGAGGACCCGAGGCTGGCCGCGCTGGGATACCGGATGCTCGCGGCGGGTGACGGCGTGCCCGCGGGGGTCGAGCTGGACGCGGTGAGCGAGGAGAGCTACAAGGTGCGGAGGTATCTCCACGGCATACCCGAGAACCAGGACGAGATACCATCCGAGGTAGCGCTGCCGCTGGAGTACAACATGGAGCTCATGAACGGCATCGACTTCAAAAAGGGGTGCTACGTGGGGCAGGAGCTACAGGCGCGGACGAAGTACCTCGGCGTCGTGCAGAAGAGGGTCCTCCCCTGCATTCTCTACGATGGGGCCGCTCCCCCCGAGGCTCTCGAATACCGCCCCACGACCGACGGCGGCGCGTCCGCGGACGACGTCGAGAGCGGCGTGTCGATCAACAGGGTACAGAAGGAGGGGGACCCGCCGCCGAGCAGGAGGGACAGGAAGCCCGGGAAGTGGATCGCGGGCGTGGGGAACGTCGGACTCGCGGTGTGCAGGCTCGCCGTCATGACGGACGTCGTGCCGCCGCACCCGGCTGACATGCCCATGAAGCTGACGTACGCGCCAGCGGACGAGTTCGCGGTGGAGGCGGCGGGGGGCGAGGTGAAGGTGAGGGCATTCGTCCCGACGTGGCTGAGGGAGGGGCTCTCGACGTACCGGGACTGAATTGGGGGCCTGGCGGGGCGGGTTTTGTACCCCGGGAAAGTGTACGAGAGAGCGCGTTTTTCGTTTCACACGTGTACAAACTGAAAATCAGAGATGGCATGGGCGGAGGGCGAGGGCGAAGGGGGCCTCAAAGTTTAGAGCCCCGCCCGAAGTGGTTCAGGGGCTGAGCGTGTACGAGCATGACTATAGAATTAGATGAGGCCAGCCACCAGATACCAATTGCTGCTAGAAGCGATAGCAAAAATTTAGTGTAATAACTATTGTAAAACGAACAGGCAAACAGAACGCTGGTAAAGGAAGGAGGACACGACCGTTGTGCTATATTTCCCAAAGGGGAAGGTGTCTCGATTTTACCAATTATCTCGCGTACCTAATTGGCCGCTGTCGCGGCGAGAGACCACATGTAATCCTCGGCCGTAAGCGCACGGCCCAGGCCCACGTAGGGCAAAATTGGCCAGCGATGACAAGACATCGTCTCTCCCCCTTCCCATCGTCTGCCCCTCTGAGTCCCTCTACCACCTCGACACGTCGACCTCTTCTCCTCCACGCCTAAAGCCCGCCGAATCCACAACTCCCCAACTGCGGAGCCCATCCTCAGGCACAAGAACATATAACCGGCGCCCGCAATGGCTACCACAAAGAGGTCCTCCGGCGTGGAGAAGCAGCCCTCGGGCGAGGACAAGGCGCCCGCCGCCGACGCCGCCGCCCCCCCGAAACCGAAGCCGACGATCGGCAAGCCGCCGAGCACCGAGACGGCCTACCTCTTCGTCTACAACTTCTTGTCGTCCGTCTTGTGGTTCACGGTCTTCTCGCGCACGTTGACGCACGGGATCCGGTTTGGCTTCGAGGGGGTGTATCCCGGCGTCGGGCTGTTCGCGCGGGTGACGCAGACGCTTGCGACGTTGGAGATTACGCACTCGCTGACCGGTGAGCTTCTTGCCCCTTCCCTCCCTTCTCTTTCCTTTGCCCCGGGCGTTGCTTCCTCTATTAGTCGCGAGGTTGTTTCCTTCGCTCTGGACACAGTAACCCCGAGAACAGGGGGAACGAATGTACAGAAGAAGGAAAGAGGGGTCAAGGGAAAAGCATGGGGAAAATGTAGGAGAAAAAGGATCTAACAGCCCGTGAAAACAGGCCTCGTCCGCGCCCCCCTCATGACCACCCTCATGCAGATCTCCTCCCGCATCCTCCTCGTTTGGGGCGTCACCTACCCCTTCCCCGAGCTCGCCGCGAGCCCCGCCTACACCACCATGCTCCTCGCCTGGAGTGTCACCGAGGTCATCCGCTACTCCTTCTTCGCCGCCAGCACCGCCGGCACGGCCCCCAGCGAGCTCGTCTGGCTGAGGTACAACACCTTCTTCGTGCTGTACCCCATGGGCATCCTCAGCGAGACGTGGCTCATCTACCAGGCCGCCGTCGGTCCTGCGGCGGCGGTGAGGCCGGAGCTCGCGTGGGTGCTGTATGCCATCCTGGCTATTTATGTCCCTGGTATGTTTTGTCCCCTGTCTTGGCGTCGGAACTTGGGGGGGTTTTAGGGGGAAGATGCTAACGGTACTAGGGTCGTACATCCTCTACACGCACATGATGAAGCAGAGGGTCAAGGTTATGAGGAAGCTCAAGGGTGGGGATGTGAAGAAGACCCAGTGATTCAGTGTTGGTTCGGGGGAAGTGCGATGGGGAGGACGGAGACTACGGGAAGACTAATGGGGTTGTTATCTTCAAATAGCTGTATTAATCAACACGACTTATGTGGTTGCCGTCTTCAACAAGCTGTATTAATCAACGCCAATATCAGTCATATCAATGCGGACCACCTCAAGTATTTCGATTATTCCCTCATCTCGTAACAGCATAGTTTGAATCTCACTCCATTGCTGCCCTTGTCTGTAATGATATCCAATCCGACCGAATCCCATACCCGGACGCCGTTTCCCTTTAGATTTAAAATCAGCACATAAAAATTCAATGCGACGTCATCAACGCTCTCAAGCACCCCCTGCGTTCAGGGCGGGCTCCGAGCTAGACTCATACCACTCGCCCCCAACCCACGTAGCAGCAAGCGCCGTCGCGTCCTTCAGGAGGCTCTTATACCCCGGGTTGTTCTTCGGCTCAAACATAGCTGTTCATCCACCGATTAGCTTCTGACTCAAGAAACGAATGATTCGAGGTTTAAGTAGGAGGAACTCACTCATATGCGCAATCGTCTCGTCCCCAGCCGCGCTATTAACAGCCTCCTTCCAAACCCCCGCCCTCCCCCTGGGCAGATTACAGAACGTCCTGTCCGGGCCCAGCACGGTCCCCACCACCCCTCCCACGTTCTTCTTCCCCGCCCGGGGTCCCAGCCGCGTGTACAGGTTCGCGAACCCCACCCCCAGCTCGTCCCCCGCGCGGACGACCCCCTCGACGCGCCGACGGAGGTCCTCGGCGCGCGCGAGACACCCCACGAACTCGAGGTGCGACGACACCCACGAGAGCCCCTGCGTGATGTTGTCGCGGTGGACGTACGCCGCGGCCGCGGAGCCGGCGATGGCGGAGGCCGCGCCGGCGTACATGGCCACGCGGCCCCACTTCCCCCAGCCGGAGTCGGAGGCGGCGGCGGGCGGCGCGGGGAGCGCGGCCTTGGGGGCGGTGTTGGCGGCGGACGACTTGGCGGCTGTGGCGCCGCCCCAGATGGAGGTGAGGGCGCCGAGGGCGGCGGAGGCGTCGTTGTAGCGGTCCTCGGCGCCGTGGGCCACCACGCCGGGGGAGATGCCGAGGAAGGGCGTGTCGAAGGTCAGGATGCCCTGGATGTAGGGGAACATGAGGCCCGAGAGGGGCGGGAGGGGCCGGTCGCCTTCCGCGCCGTCGTCGGAGGGGAGGGCGGTCTCGGCGTGGATGGGCTTCTCGGAGGTGAGGCGGATGAGGGTCTCGGCTGCGACGATGCCGCCCATGGAGTGACCTATCAGGACGGTCCGGACGGAGGGGTCGACGGTCGGGGAGGGGGTGCCGGCGTCTACTTCTAGGTCTATGACCTTTTCGAGGAGCCTGAGCCTCAAGGTTAGAGAGTTTGTGTGCTTCTGTGAGATGAGAAGGGAGAGAGTGTGTGTGTGAGTGAGAGCTGGGTGTAGAGGTGTAGAATCCGCGGGCATGATATGGCAGAATGCAGTGGGGATAAGAGAGGTGAAAAAAGTTAGGCAATGCAGAAGGGATTAGAGGTGCTGCGTACCAGTCCGTGAAGCGGGAAACACACTCGCCCAGGTCGCCGCGGGTCTCATACTTTGGGTAGACGAGAACCTTGACGTTTATCTTGGGCAGCTCCTTGGCGAGGCTGTCGCGAAGGTCGCGGGTGAATTGATAGTCATCGCCAAAGGTAGACTCTCCTCCCTGCGCAGATTGTTAGCAGCTTGTCCCATATTACACAGAGCTTCCTTTCCTGTGCGATGCGATGCGATGCGGGGTATGACTGGCGAGATTGGTCTTGGTATTTGCTGGTGGGGAGTGAGAGAGGGAAAGGGGCGCGCGTACCTTGAAGCCATGGATGAAAACTAGTAATAATGTCTTTTTCATTTTGCGCCGTGCATAGCGAGCGTGTGAGAGATGAGTGAAGTGAGTGAAGGTGTCAAGTGTCTAGTGTCGTGTGAGTGTCGTCGAGACATACGGCCAGTGGCGAATGGGACGCCTGGTGGGGTAGGTGGGCTGGTGGCACATGTCACAAAGACATCTGAGATCCAGAGTCGTGTGAATTCCATGTCCCTGAATATGTAAGCCGCCCGGGCTGTGACCCAAATACCAAGTGGCGAGCGACCTCGTGTACCGTGTTACTTGCGGATTTTACATGTATTTATTATTGGGACACTTCTAGCCCGCAGCTGCTTCTCGACTGTGAGTTTCCGATAGAGGAAGTGTAGAAAAATGAGTACATATTGTATCCCGCGAGGGATCAGGGTATCATGTATCGTAAACATCTAGAGCGCCTGGCCCAGAGGCAAGAAAATCTTGGGTTCTCTGCCTCCCTATAGCGAAAATTCCTCCCGTCATATGGGGGCGGAGGATAATGCCGTCGACGTTTGCTGTTTCCCGTTTCAATCTGGCTTCGATGGCCGAACTGCGTGGGTCGCAGGGGCTGATTCCAGATGACGTGTTTGATCGAGGGCAAGCTGGCTCCAAACAGGTTGTTGCTGGGTATGGGGTTGATGCCCGACATGGCATGGCTGGTGAATCCCTGAAGGAGCTGTATGTTGGCCAAACCCGTCCCAGCGCCTAAGTAGCGTCACTCCCCAGGACCCGACTGCCGTTGCGGGCTCCTTTCCGGGAGACTTCTAGGTGTTGGCGACAGACGCTAGGAGCGAGACCAAGGGGGCGGCGCAACGCCGCGCCTAATAAACCGCACCCGAGACTCAAGTCGCAGCAGCCGCCCGCCTCCTCTCCTCCCTCTCCGCCTGCCGCGCCCTCAGCTTCCCCATCACACCCGCCACCTTCTCCTCGTAGCTCAGCGCAGGGTCCGTGCTAAAGTAGTACGAAGCGGGCCTCGGCTCCCCCGCCCGCGCACCGCCCTTCTCCGCCTTCCTCGCCGCCCTATCCGCCCTCCTCTTCGCCTTATCCTCAATCTTCCTCATCAGCTCCGCCTCCTGCTCCTCCAGGCTCGGCCCCATCGCCTCCCTCTCCCTCCTCTCCCTGTCCTCCCTCTCCTCCGCCTCCCTCCTCCTCGTCCCCTCCTCCCTCAGCCGGTCCCTCTCCCTATCCAGCTCCCTCATCTTCTCCGCCTCCTCCTCCTTCTTCATCCGCGCCAGCTTCTCCGCCGCCTCCAGCTCGTCGATATACCTCCTCTTCTCCTTGTCCATCGCCTCCCTCTCGGCCCTCTTGCGCGCCGCCGCGCCCCGCGCCGCGTCGTACGCCTGCCGCGACGCCGGCTCCATCAGTATGTCCCGCGCATGGCCGATGCGCTCGTAGACCACCGGGTCGAAGGCCTCGCGCGTCTTGTCGGGGTGGTGGAGCAGGTTCTGGCGCCTCCAGCCGCGGTGGATCTCCTTCTCCGGGGCGTCGGCGGGGACGGAGAGGAGCGCGTAGAGGTCGACATCGCGGGCGGAGTAGTCCTTGACTAGCGCCAGAAGGTCATTTATGTTTCTTTGCTCGGACATTTTCGGGGTGGTTTGGGGATGATGGTGGGAGGTAGGTGATGAGATTTAGCTTTGGTGATGGTTGGGAAACTTGAAGGTGCCTGGTTCCTCGATATATGTATATAAATTTGTTTAGTTGCATATCTGCCTCGACTGGATGGTTCCCGCCCTCCCACCTTAGACAACGGCGAAGAGGGCTACCCCATTGGAACTAAATATTCCGTAACTATAGCTCTAATCCTCTCCCTCTACAACTAGGGCCGGCTGCTTGGAGCATTTGGAAGATGTCATTATATATTGGGGTATTGAATTGATTTTTGTATTCTAAAACGATCGGCCGGGGTCATCAGGGGACGATGGCTCGCCCACATCCGTCTTCCAACATGCCTCTGGACATGACCCAAGTCATTCTTTAATAGAAGGCTCAAACTTAGGCGCTCTCGTACAAGATGCCCAAAAACCAGCCTAAAGGTGAAGGCAACTATATATAGCCCCATCACTGCCCTGCTCGCAACTTCTCCTTCCCCCTCTTCCTCTTCCCTCCAACCTCCCGGCCCTCCTCGATCTCCAACAGCGCCTCCCTCTTCTTCTCGCTCACGAGCTTCAGCATCTCCTTCAGCACCCGGGTCTCCAGGTTCACGCCCTCCTCCTCCCACGCATCCATCTGCGAGCCGACCCTCTCCTCGATGCCCAGCACCAATTCCACGTCCCTCTGGCCCACGAACGTGATGGCCTCACCCTTCCTCCCCGCACGGGCCGTCCTTCCCACGCGGTGGATGTAGTCGTCCGTCGCGCGCGGCACGTCGTAGTTGATGACGAGGCTCACTTCGGGGATATCCAGACCCCTGGCAGCCACGTCCGTCGCGATCAGGATGCGCGCCGCCGAGGCCCTGAACCTCCCTAGGTTATCCGTCCTCTGGCGCTGCGGCAACTTCGAGTGCAGAGACGTGACGCGGTGGTCCAGCAGGCGGAGGAGGTGGTGCAGGAACTCGGCCGTCGCGGTGCGGTTGCAGAACACGATGACCGTCTTCTCGACGTTCTGCTCCGTCAGGAGCAGCGCGTGGAGGAAGTGCTCGCGGTGCGTGACGGGGACCTTGAGGTGCGTCTGGCGCAGCGTGGCGGGGACGGCGAGCGCCGCCGTGTCGACCTCGCAGACGAAGGCGGGCTCCTTGCCCTCCTTGGGGGGCATGCTCTTCAGGGCCATGACCTCCGGGGTCATGGTCGCGGTGAAGAGGAGGGTCTGGCGCTCAGTGGGCGGGGGCAGGGCCGAGAAGCACTCCTCCACGTCCGGGAGCATGCTCCCCTTGCCGACGCCGCCGAGCAGCCTGTCGGCCTCGTCGAGGACGACGAATTTGACGCGGCGCAGCCCGCAGACGGTGTCCTCGCCCGAGGTCCGGATGTGGTCGGCCAGGCGGCCGGGGGTGGCGATGACGATGTGCGGGCGGCCGGCGAGGGCGATGGCCTGGGACCGCATGTCGGAGCCGCCGGTGATGAGCAGGGCCTTGAGGAGGCGCGGGGAGGATATGGCGCTGAACTGCTCGTAGATCTGCAGGGCGAGCTCGCGGGTCGGGGTGAGGACCACGGCGAAGATGCCGTGGGGGTCCTCGGCCCACTTCTGCAGGATCGGCGCAGCGAAGGCGACCGTCTTTCCCGAACCCGTCCTGCTGCCTCCGATGCAGTCGCGGCCCTTGAGGATCTCCGGGATGCACCCCTTCTGGATGCCCGTCGGTCTGTGGATGGCCATGTTCTTGAGGGACTGGACGAGCCAAGGGCGGACGTTGAGGGAGTCGAATGTGGTGTTCGGGTCGACCGGGGCGAGGATCTTGCCTCCCGGTTGGTCGACGGCGGGAGGGAGTTCGGGGGCGGTGGGCGCGGGGGCGGCGTCCTTGGGCTTGCGTTTTATCCGCGATGGTGCCTCGAAAGCTAGCGGGACCGGTGCCACTACGGGGGCGCCGCCCTGTTCCCCGTCGGACTCATCGTCGGTGTCAGGTTCGAGCACATCCTCGTGGTCGGTCCGGCGGCGTTTCCGGGGCCCGGGGCTATCAAGCTGATCGGACTCGGAGCCGGAGGCATCTGAATCCTCGGAATCGGACTGGGAGGAAGCCAGGGGAGAAGAGGGAGTCGGATCGGCGGACCGTGACTTGCGGCCCCCGGTGGGTGCGGCAGGCTGTGCAAGCGACGGCATGGCTTTGGGGCCCGGGGATTTTCAGGCGTGAGATATGAGACGTGGTGTGTACGTGGCTGCGTCTGTATGTGCGTAAGTGTGAAACGTCTTCACCCCCAAAATGGCCTGCTCAGCAGGAAAAAAAAGCTGTAGTCTGGGATTTTTGCAACTGGACTTTTTTTTTTCTGCTGCAGAGCTAGTGGCCAATCAAGAGCTGTGACGCCTGAGTGGGGTGCCTGAGTTTGGGGTGGAGGTGGGGCACAGCCAATGGGGGCCGCTAAAACTTAGACCGGGGACATGTAGGTATAGACGCGCGCTTGCTGAGGGGGAAGGTTTGGCGGGGCCTTTCGTCATGACAGATGCCGATCGACGAAGGACTCGTAATGCAAGGATTGACTGAGGGGCAGATCGAGGGGGGCCCCTGTGTTAGTAAGAAATGGAATGTTTGACGAGGTGGAGACAGACACCATTATGGATCGTTTCACGCTACTTAAGTGGTAACGGGCAAGATTCATGCTTCTTACAAACTCGACCATGGCCAACTCTAATACGTGCAATCTGGGTCCCAACGGTAGGAGCAGTAATATAAGAGAGATGAAGACATGCTGGTTTATGCCTTGTACTCGTCATATTTGGCTGAATGATATAGCGGAAACGCGTGGCGAATACAAGTACACGCCTTCGTCTCATGCCATACCGTTGCGCGTCCTCATTGGGCAAGCCGACCTGGTCCTTGACGCTTAAATGGTCGAATGCCGTTGAAGTGTGACGAAAAACGCCGCTCCTGACATTGAAGTACTCGTACTCCACCCACAGGAGTATTAGCCCTTTGCTCTTGAGCAACCCAACCCAAATTTCCTGCCATGAATATTACGTGTTTTATCCACGGGCGAACCACCCAACTGGCCATGCCTGGCTTTTAATCCTCAGGGGCTTGACAACTGTCGGGCAATCACCATGTCCTGGGGAGCCCGGGCGCATTCATGCTTGGCCCCGAAACAGGCCCGAAAGAGTGGAATGTGACACTGGATTCGAGTTCGGGGGTTGCATGTGTCCCAATGTGATGGAGAGTGATACTGGTACATGTAGCATTACAGAGTACGGAGGGTGGTTCCCCCTGGCGAGTGGTCTCGGAGCCCCCGGACCCTCACCAATGTCATGAGCTCTCCGGCTACTGGCCAGAGTGCGTCCAGACAGCGCTTGGCAACATTGTGTCACCTCCAAGGACAACGGGACTGGGCGAATTTACGAACCAGTCAGTGTTGGACTTTCAGGTCCAAGGAGCGCACGCACTTGTATTCGCTGCTCCCTGGGCAATACAGGTACAAGTATCTGTACGAGCACACGCACACGCACAACCACACGCACACGCACAACCACACGCACACACAGAGGGCGGCCTTGCCCCCTTCCACCCATCCCGCTTCTGCGCCTTCCCAACATCAACATCAGACCAATCTGACTCCACGACGGACGCCTCCTCTCCATCCCGCCCCCATTCCGCCCCCAATCTCTACTACTCTGGACGGAATCCGCAACTCGGGCTTTCCGTTTCTGACGTGAGGGCCGCATCAAGAAGACCTCCTCCTGCTGCGATGCGACC
The DNA here is from genome assembly GCA_900312665.1 of Cephalotrichum gorgonifer. Taxonomy (NCBI): domain Eukaryota; kingdom Fungi; phylum Ascomycota; class Sordariomycetes; order Microascales; family Microascaceae; genus Cephalotrichum; species Cephalotrichum gorgonifer. Next base: position 877,152 of record ONZQ02000010.1, on the reverse strand, counting down.
ACATGTAGGCCCTACGGATCCCTCTGGGTGTCACCTACCTCGGTTATTCATCCGAGCATCCGTATAAATGTCCCGGTGCGTAACTATGGAGTACGACGCATCTCCAATCGTGCTGGGATGGTTTTGAGGAAGCAGTATGTGTGAATTGGATCCGAGAGTGGCCGCCCTGGGACCCACCTCTCTGTTGGGTCAATGGACTTGGACAGGGGGATTTGGATGGGTCAAGTGGTCCCCACTCAAACCAGGAGTCCAAAGCCAAAGGTGTTCTGAGATGTGATGGACCGGGGTGCGGTACCAATGCAACACCCAAGGATACTTGTACTGGTACAAATAGGAAGGCGGGGGGCATTACCGTTTTATGCAAACATTCCCCCGAGGATTGATTCATCTACCCTTCAATCCTCATCCTCGCTGCCTGCCCAGCTACGCTGCTTGAAGAATTCGAAAGAGGCTCGAGACGGGGTTTGAAGAAGGAAGCTAAATGAAGGATCCAATCTGTATGGGGCTAAATACCGTTCATATACTCGTAATTCAACTAACTATTCCACATCTGGGGCGGCTTATCGCTTACGTGCAGCAGAGTATTTGTCTTTTGTATTAAGCTGTCAAAAGTATCGATTTATGCTGCACTATAATGTCCAATAATCCACCCTTGTGCGGCGGGTCTCTCAGAGCTAGCTCCATGGTCAGGTCGCCAACAGCCCGCCCGTGAGCGCTATGCAGGTCGGTACTCGGAGAGTCGTGTACCTTGTACCTAACTACCCCCCGCCTTTGACGGCGGCTCACTCAAAAGCCTCGCCACCCCTCAATCCCCTTCCCGCCCAACATCGCTCTCTCCCTCCATTTTCCGGTCGACCTCCCCCCCCCGAGCGCACCACCGCTCGCTTCGAAATTCAGCCCTTCGTTTCCGACCAACGAAATCCCCCGCAGGCGATTTCATTTTCTCGCCCTTTGCCGCCCTACCTTCGCTCCGTCTGCCTAACTACGCTACTCCGAGTTTGCTCCCCCTACTCTACGCCCTCTCTACCCAGTAGCTGCCGCGCTTCTAAACGACGATACGGGCCCCCCTGTAGCTTTGCTTCCTCCCTTCCCATACACCAAGCCAAGCGACGGAAGAGCCAGTACCACACCATCCATACCCCGCTCGGACACTTGCTCGTTCAACTCAGCCTATATCCTACTTGTCGACGTCCCACAGCTCTCGATTACATAGCAGCAACCGGACTGGTAGCTTCGGCTCTGGCACCCGGTGTCATCATACTAAGAACTGGCTTATAACCAGGGACACGGCTTATCGTGAAGCGGCTCCTGCCCCTTCATACGTGTTTGCCGGGCGATACCGCACGCCAGAGCGTTTCCCCGCGCTCTACACAATAGCTTCCTATCCACATTCAATCGTTTCTCCGCCGAAATGACCCAAGTTCCATCTCCGCCTCAGGGCGAGGCCCCCCAACCCGTATGTTTCTCCGAGGCCCTCCTTAGGGCTGCTCGCGTGACTCGTATCCCTCAACGCACATGCGACTAACACCGCCTTCAAGATCCCTCTAGCCTCCGAGACCGCCCAGATACAGCCACCCTCCAACAGCGTACCCATGATACCCGCTCCTGCTCCTATGATGCGGCCCGCACTCGGCGGTGGAAGACCCGGTGGTGGTCCTCGAGCACCGAGATTAGGCCTCTCCATACCCTCCTCACCGAGTGTCAAGCCAGTAACACCGAATGCTGCTCAGCCCGTCCAGCCCATCCAGCCCGCCCAGCCCGCTCCCGGTGGAAGGCCCGGACGACCCGCTCTGCCTTCGCTGAACGTCAACATGTCTGCCCCCGGCGGACGGCCCGGCAGGCCCCCACTGCCTACCCTAAATATCAACACGCCCGCTGGCACCAAAGTCTCACCATACCCCCCTCAGCAGGTGCGGCAGGGCAGCAGCGCCCAGCCGGGCCAGTCCGCGAGTGGCGGGAGCGAGAGCAGCGCCGCGCACTCGAGGTCTGGCAGCTTCGGTCCATTTGACGGGCGCGCCAGCAACCCTACGTCGGCCGGTTCGCAATACTCGGCCCTCTCGTTCGCATCACAGTTCGGCATCGATGTCTCCGGGAATCACGGCGGAACTCCGGATCCCGTCTCTGCTGCCGGGTCGATGTACTCGGAGCGGAGCATGGAGGATGGGAGCCTGCTGGGCCTCGAGGCTTTTGATCAACTGAGTCTTGAGAACGGGCGGACGAAGGATGTGGAGGAGCTTGATAACGAGGGGTGGCAGATAGCTAATATGGAGAAGAGGATAGAACACCTAGGGAGTCTTGGCGAAGGAGCTGGTGGAGCTGTGACGAAGTGCAAGTTGAAGGGTGGCAAGACACTATTTGCTCTTAAGGTAAGCTTCCCGACAGTTCGGTGTCCATGGCGGCACGGCTCTCTAACACAGGACAGGTCATCACCTCGAATCCGGACCCGGACGTTAAGAAACAGATCGTGCGAGAACTCGACTTCAACAAGGGCTGCGCGTCTGAACACATCTGCCGGTACTATGGGGCGTTCGTCGACCCCTCGACGGCCAGCATCTTCATCGCCATGGAGTTCTGCGAGGGCGGCTCCCTCGACAGCATCTACAAGGAGGTCAAGCGGCTCGGCGGGCGCACGGGGGAGAAGGTGCTAGGCAAGGTCGCCGAGGGCGTGCTCGGAGGCCTGACGTACCTGCACGGGCGGCGTATCATCCACCGTGACATCAAGCCGTCGAACATCCTGCTCTGCCGGAACGGCGACGTGAAGCTCTGCGACTTTGGTGTCTCGGGCGATTTCGGGACGAAGGGCGAGGCGGACACGTTCATCGGGACGAGCTACTACATGGCGCCTGAGCGGATCACGGGGAAGTCGTACACCATCACGTCGGACGTGTGGTCGACGGGCGTGACGCTGCTCGAGGTCGCCCAGCACAGGTTCCCCTTCCCGGCTGACGGGACGGAGATGCAGCCCCGCGCGGGGCTGATCGATCTGTTGACGTACATTGTGCGGCAGTCGATCCCGAAGCTGAAAGACGAGCCGGAGAACGGCATTGTTTGGAGCGACAGCTTCAAGTACTTTATCGAGTGCTGGTGAGTTCCTCTCCACCCACCCACCTTCCCCCCTTTTTCTCAATCTAGGGTTCTCCTTCCTGGGTTTAGGTGTACTTGATGGGAACTAACGTGGGTGTGTTTTGTGTAGTCTCGAGAAGGAAGGCTCTAGGAGGGCAACACCGTGGAGGATGCTGGAGCATCCGTGGATGGTGGAGATGAAGTCGAAGAGGGTGAATATGGAGAAGTATCTTTCGCAGGTGTGGGGGTGGGATGAGGCGAGGGCGGAGGCGAAGACGGAGGCGGCATGAGGGGTCGTGCTGAGTAGCTGAGAACGACTAGGTTGCCTGTGTCCCATGCGGATATACTGGGCGGCATCTCGCTAGGCCGACGCGGCCGTTATGATCGGGGTTCTCCGAGGCCAGAACTTGCGGTGGTTCGAACTCGATATAAGCCGAAGGAGGAATCGAAGCAACGAAATACCTGGCCGGCCACAGAGGGCTGGACGGAACGGCTGGAACAAAAGAACGACCGGAACACGGCGAACGCCGGAATGGGAAGTACCCGGGCGGGAGGGCCTGGGGTGGGACGGGATGAGGAATAGGGGGGGGAGGTGTGGAGGGTAGAGGAGATGCATAGGAGGGCCGGACCCCACGTCGAATTCTTCGCTCCTCGCTCCCCTTTTTTCCTCCCCAACTCTTTATCTTCTGTTTTCGGCTTTGGCTCCTTTCCCTTTCTCCCTTTTTGGCTCGGGCCGAGAAAGAAAATCCTTTACATATTCAGGAGCAGCGTAAGGTCTATATTTGCGACTGGAACTCTGTCTCTTCTTTTTTTCTTGTTTCTTTCCTTGGTAATGATTGGATGGAATCTTGTATATCGCGGGAAAGAGATTATGAATTCGACGACAACGAATTTTTTTTTGTGTGGCATCGCATACAACTCACCTTCAACATCCAAGTTCATCACTCGAGTTGGCATGATACTACTACTGCTGCTGCTTGCCGTTGGGCCTCTCGAGTCTTGAAATGGGCTCCCTATGACGACGCGGTTTATTAGGTCCACTCCTAGTTATATCCCCGTAGTCGTGTTTGCCAGGTGACGCATGAAGGTGATCGATCTCTAGTTAAATTGAGGGGGACCTGCTCGGCGTGGAGCGATGGGATGATCTTGGAAGTGTTCTAACAAACGCAGGGGATTACTTAAAGAGGACGGACGACACAGAAGGTTTCGTTTCGAGGTTAAAAGATGATAGTCAGTTGGCTCATCCATATGGAATAGATGTACGTATATGTACGACTTTGATCGTCCTGGGGAGATTGAAGGATGAGGATCTTTGTTTGTACAACGCAACATCTCCATTTCATTATCGACATCCCAAAGCAGTATAAAGGGGCACTGCGTCCGTATCAACATGTCGCAAAGGGCCTGTTGCAGATCGTACTAGCACCATCTTCCCCGGGCTAATGCATGAAGAGCGTTTCAAGTCGACGATGCCAGTCAGTGTGCGAACAATTGCACGAGCAACGTCAAGGCAGGGTCGAAAAAGAGGATAGACAGAGGCCTCAAGAGTAGCCGAAGTTGGTTTACAGTTATGGAGATTCTCAACCGTGGTGGATCTACAGGGTTTTGAAGATAAGCCCTTAATATTGAAAATCGCCTATTGTGCCTAATGACAATGCGATGTGATCACCAAACCTTAAGTTTTTGCCTGTTACCAGAAACTCAGCCGAAGGGATGAAAAGATGGGATGATTGATATTACCACCATCCTCCTTGTCCTGCATCCCCCGCCATGCATGCACAGACCGCTTACATAACCCATCCCCTGTACCAATCAGCACGCCCCGTAGGGGCCCAAACTATCTGGTTCCACCAATCACGAGCTAGGATTCCTTGTCATTCTGCATGTCATTCTCCCCTTGAGCTTGCCTCTGCTATTTCCAGAACCTGCATTTCGCTTAGACCCTTTTTCCCAATATCTTGGCTTTAATTGGAGATCCCGACAACCGCAACACACGACACAGCTTGGCCTCCATTGCCAAGATTCTCGTGGGTTTTATAGTGTTTGAACCCCTCTCATATCCTTACTCTCTCCGCGCCCTTTCCTCTCTCTCTCTCTCCTCAACCTCTGGGAGCTCATCGAATACCGTTTCCCATTTTCTTTTACATTTCTTTTCTTAGCAACGCGACACAGTAGTTAATCCCTCCCCGCCCCGCAACCATGGCATCACCAGAAAAGCCAACCTCCGAGGCGCCTCCGCCAGAGCTGACCGAGGACCCTACTGCGAAAGAGGAGGAGGCACCCGAGAAGACCCTCGCGACAGACCACCCCGAACCAACGGATACCACAGAGAAGGCCGCCGCATCTGAAGAGCCAGCAGGGCCCCGAGAAGAGGAGTCGGAGGCGCTCTCACGCTCGAGCAGCGAGAGCAGAGAGCAGGGCGAGGTCTCGGAACCACCACTCCCGGACGAGGCGCCCCCGCTCCCCGCTGAGCCCGCCCCCGGCACCGCCCCGGAAGACGACGGGTGGGACTACAGATGGGACTACCCCACGGGCCGCTACATCTTCTTCAACCGCATAACGGGCGAGGAGACGCTCGAGAACCCGCGCGTCGCCGTCTCCTCCGATCCCGCCGCCACCACTGCCACTTCCGCGCCCGAGCCACCTATCATAACGGGCTACAACCCCGCCATACACGGCGACTACGACCCTGACGCATGGTACGCGAGGCCCGCGGAGCACCAAGACACGGCGGCGGCAGGGGTCGTCGCATACGACCCCACCGACCCGGCGGAGGCGTACGAGGCCTCGGCGCTGTTCAACAGGTTCACGGGGCAGTACCAGACCGAGGGGCCGGGGCGGCACTCGGACGAGGCGAAGTCGAGGAGGCAGATGAACGCGTACTTCGACGTCGACGCCGCGGCGAACTCGCACGACGGGAGGAGCCTGAAGGCCGAGAGGGCGGGGAAGAAGCCGAGCAAGAACGAGCTGAAGGCGTTCAAGGAAAAGAGGAGGGCGAGGAAGGAGGAGAAAAGGAGGGCTTGGCTGAGGGATTGAGAGTGCTGTGGTGCGGGAAGAGTGAGGGGTGGCTTCTTTTAACGAGATTTACGAGTGGGAGGTTCGCGATACATTTCGACGGCGTTATGGGTGTTGTTTTGTTCTCTCTTGCCTGGAGTTTTCCCTACCCATTGCGCAGCCACGTCGTCGGTGGACGTGGGGCTGGGGCAAAGGGCACATCATTGCTTTAATCGTTTTTGACGCATTTGGATTCGAACAAGTTCGCTATCCCAGCCATGTCCGTCGGGGGAGGATGCACGGGGTTGGATATACCCCCTAATCCAGGAAAACTGTACACTAGCATTTCTTCCCAGGGTAGACAAATATTATATCTGCTCTAATATCCTACGCCTCTATCCTATATTTTACTACATTCCTGCCTTCTCGCTCCTCGCCCGTTTTAACGTACCACCCAGCTAGCTCCCTTCTCGAATGTATCACCACCATTCATTCGTCTTCGGGATCCGAATCAAAGCTGGCGACAAGATTCACGCTCTCGTCGTCAGAATCGTCATCCCCATCGACGGGCGCCTGGGTCTTCTCGACAGTAACCTCAGGTGGTCTTCCGAAGTTTATCTTCTTCGCTGGCGTCGGGACGGCGTCGTCGCCGCTCTTCCTCTTCTGCGCAGGCGGTGACAGGAGACTCGGCGCCTTCGCGTAAATCACCTCCTCGTGTTCTGCCTCCTCCTCCGCCTTCTTCTCTACCTCCATCATATCGCCCCCGTCTGCCCTCGGCGCAAAGGGATCAACCTTTGGAGTCTTGTCCACGACAGGTACGGCATCAAAGACATCTTTCACCGGCTCTGCGACCTCCAACTGCTCCGCAATCGCCTTCTCATCCTCGTCCTCATCCTGCCCCATCTCGACATCCTCCTCCTCCACCTCTTCTTCTTCAACATCCTTGAAGGTGGGGGCCGCTCCCTCCGAGGGGACACTCGAGCGCATGTTACTCCTCAGCACCTCTAGCCCTTGGTCGCGGGGATACATCTGCGACAGGAAGGGGAGGATACTGGGGTACAGCCGCCCCTGTTGGGTCCTGAACGGGTTCAGCACGCTGGCGAACATGGCGTCTCTGCTCCGCGAGAGGATCGCCGTCTGGTCTAGGAGCCCCCGGAGGGCAGGGCGGAGGTGCTGTTGTGGGAGGTACTCGAATGATGCCGACAGGACTCTCTCCGCCGCGGATATATGGGCGGGTGAGAGGGTCGACGCGGTGGAGGAGGAAGAGGACTCAGTTGCGCCTTGGCCGAGAAAGAGGTCCGCGTTCATTGTGACCGCGCCCTGCTTCTTAGGATCGGTCGGCGCGGGTTTTGATTCCGATAGGCAGCCTTTGTCTTGTTGGATGTCACGGCAGCACGCGCTGAGGATGAGCTCGAGCGAGGACACAGTATCCTTCGTCATAGTTGGGCCGCTGAGCGGTAGTATATCCGCGAGAAGCTGGTAGGACACAAGGCGCAGGGATGCGCTTCCGATGCCCGACTTGAAGACGCGGAGGAGGTATTCTAAGGCCTCCGACGCGATGGGGACGAAGCCGCTCCGCAGCCTTTGGCGCAGGGTCAGTAGTAGTTCGATGGCGGCGGTGTGGATGCCTGGGAGGACGCTCCAGAGCTCGTCCCTCTCGTCCCTTGAGACGGAAGGCTTGATCTCGAGGGCCTGCTCCCACGTCTGCGTCTTGGGGGAGTGCCTCGCGATCTGTGACACGCGCGAGACGGCATCCACTAACCGGCCAACGGGGATGGCGACCTGGGCTTTTGTGGGATAGCGCAGGGAGTCGGACATGAAGGCCAAGAGGCCAACTAGCCTCTGCGCGCCCGATGTTATCCCAGTCCAGGACGGCAGGGTATCGGCCCCATCGCCGCCTCCGCTGGGCTTCTCCCCGAAATCGATCGTCGAGGCCGTGTATCCCGCGGGAGGCTCCCAGGTCTCCTGGACGGCGCGAAACACCTGGTCGGCGGTGGAGTGGAACTGCTTTAGATTCCCAGATAGCAGACTGGCCCAGTCATCCGCGCCGCCGGCCTTGGGGGCGGTGAAGTGGAGGGCGATGGCGAGTCTGCGGCTAGCTTCCCGCAGGGCCTCAGGGACAAGGAAGTCGTCCGACAGGGTCGGGGCGAGATAGGGGCGGATGGCAGTTCGGATCTTGGAGACGAATGGGCGAGTGGTGGTCGGGTAGAGGGGAATGACAGCAGCGAAGGCCTCGAAGATAGTCTCGACGACTGACAACGGCACCGCAGGTAGCTCGCCCTCGGAAGCAGGCTTCACTAGTTGAAGACACGCGGTGAAGAAGCCAGGGATGGTAGGGGTAGCTATCTCCCTCACAAGGGTCTGGCCACCGTGGAGCTTGGTGTATATCCTGGCCACAGCCACGATTGCCAGCTCCTTGGACGCGATTGGGTCTTTCTTCTATGGTCCTGTGAGTACATGTACTGGTGGCACTATGGGCAGGTAGAACTTCGTACCTGGATGATGGTGAGCAGGCCCCGAACCCAGGGCTCCGAGCTGCGTAGACACTCCCATCCCCCGACGTCAATGATGGCCTTCACCAGGACCACGCCCGTATATCTGCGGCGGTGGTCACGGTCATTGAGGAGGGACTTGACGGCAGTCTTGAGCTTGTGGACGAGGACGGTCGATTCCGACGACGTCTCCCGAATCTTCTGGTCCTGGGGTGCTGAGAGAGGGGCGCCACACTGGAGGACATGCTGGGCGAGCACATGGGACGACTGCGCGAGGTGAGCCGGTGTTATTGAGGGCGAGGTGAGTTGCTGGCATAGGAGCCTAAGCTCAGGCGGTAGAGACATTCTTCCGTAGAGATGAAGAAAACCCCCAGAAAAAGGGTCAGGTCTGTGTGCCTCGCTCTCACCACCTAGTTGAGTGAAGGGCGAGAGAGTTGATTGGTAGGTAGGTGGCAGTAGATGTGTGATGATATATCTATTTGGACTGTTTCAACATGGAAATATTCCAAGAAACTAGTCCCAAAAGCCGCAACTGCTTAATTCTGATATGACTTCGAGGCACAAAATAAATCAGAAGAAGTGCATATTTCAAGATAAGGTACTGGGTGACGCTATTGTAAGACATTGTCCCTCCTCGATTACGCTTATCGAACTTTTTTTCTTTTACTGCCGTTTACTGCCGTCTTGGGCGGGGCGGTCTGGGCTGAGACCCACGTGGACCCACTTGCAGCTTCCCTCACCGAGCTGGTCGACCACTCGTGGCCACTAGCTCCTTCCCCGCCGATCATCTCCTCTCGGTGAGGCCGTCGCAATAATACTTGGTTGGATCCCGTAAACAAAATAGCTGAGGACACCCTTGACCTTGACGACGATAGCTTGGGTTTCCAGGACGTCATTCTTTGCCCAACTTTTTCACTCGTCACCCAATGCACTCGGTCAGCCTTCTGCGTTCTACGCCTGTTTGACTTCTATTCTTTCATTCTGCTGTTTCCCGCGATGCAGCCCGCGCGCTCGTTCTAACCACCTATTAATTAAGCAAATAACCCCAAAAAGGTCCCTGGAGCCCCTTATCAAAGTCGTCGCCCAAAATGAGCGTGAGTCTCCAAGCCCCCTTGCTGCCCATATCCCCAAGTCCCAACAGAGCCGCCACACTAACGAAATGCCTCGCATGTAGCCCCAGAAGGCGGCGCACTACCTAAAGGCCCTCGACGAAGCTCGCTGCGATGGAAACTGGTCTGCGATCCCCGAGCTTGTCCGCAAAGTTCGCAAGCATGCTCCCACCAGATCTTGTACAAGCACTCCACGACTCCCTGCCAACCCCGCCCCTTCCAAGACCATTGAGCAACGCGACTAACGACCCCATCCAGGCATCGCCCTCGTCGCCGAGACGGAGTGTGCCATCTCCCAGGCCACACTCGGCCAAGCCACCGCCTCGAACCGACCATCCACCGCCCTGACCCCCAGCGACCTTGCCATCTCCAACCCCCTCCAGCAGCTCCTCGACGCCATCGACAATGAGGATAAGTTCCCCGAGGACAGGTTCCAGGCCAGCGTGTGCGCCGGGTGGCTGCACTGGGCCATGACCGACTACACTGCCGCCATCTCCTGCCTGCCCTCCAACCTCGACGAGACCTACGCCGAGCTAGAGGGCGCCGAGAACGTGTCCGACTGGACCAACGTGTGCGCCCTCAAGGCCGCGTATCTCAAGGCGAACTGCGTCGCTCGGGACGACGACCGCGTCCAGGCGCTGTACATATTCGAGACGGGGCTCCCCGCTCTCACGAGCGTGTGGGCGAGCAAGTCCCCCAAGCAGCAGCTTAGGTACTGGGCTGAGCTGTTCCTGACGGAGTACTGCATGCTCTCTAGCAAGGCGCTGCTCCGGAACGACAAGTCCATCCGAGACGCCAACTCGCTAGCCTGCTTCCGCGCCTGGGCGCGATACTGGGAGATTCAGACGGGCCCTTTGGCCGGTGGGCACGGGTTTAGGGGATCCGTGCCCCGCAGGAGGGTGTGGGCCGAGTACTACATCGCTCTCTCGAGGCTTGTAGAAGAGGACCACCCCTATCCCACGGCGTACCTCGGTCCGACCCCTTCCGAACAGTCGGCCAGGACACAGCTTCGGATGGAGCTGAAGAAAGTGGAGAGCGCCTACGAGTCTCTGCTCCTTAACGAGACGCAGTTCCCGCGGGCCGATGAGGAAAGGGAGGAGGTGGAGGAGTTTGTACGGCTCGTGGTCAAGAACTGGTCCATCATGTGCGGCCGGGGGTGGAGAGAATTCGACCTCGGCCAGGGAGGTCGGGAGGCCACGAGCCGCGGCGTACTCGAGATCCTCTACCGAGCGGCCACGAAGACTTTCCATTCCACTGCTATCTTGCGCAACCTCTTCACGGTGCACCTCGCCGTAGCGGAGTTCGACCTTGCCTTTAAGGCCTACGACTCGTACATTGAAATTGTGAAGAAGGCAAGAGCCCGTGTGGAGAAGACGGGGAACCCGGAGCCCGGTCTCGACGACGACTCCGCCGTGCTCGAAACGATGTCTCAGTGTATCCTGGCCCTCTGTAGGTATGGAGACCATGACGCGATCGAGAAGGCGAGGGACGTGGCGGGTGAGCTGGAGGACATGCTGGCGCGGCTGCCGCAGATTCAGTCGGCGAAGGCCTCGGCGGCGATGCCGGAGATTAACGAGTCGTCACCCGAACACCCCCCTATCCCCCATCGGGTCCTCGCGCAGGCCTGGCAAGTCATCGGACTAGCTCATGCGAACTGGTCACGGGTTATGTTTGACTCCGCCCTGAGGATAGAGGTCCAGAACAAGGCGGTGCGGTGTCTCAGGAAGTCACTCTCCCCCGAATTTGGTCGCTCGAGGGACATCCGCGGCTTGTTCGCTCTGGGCCTTCTGCTCGCGGAGCGCCGCGAGTTGACTGCCGCCATCGACATTGTCAAGGCCGCATTGGCCGCCGGGAAGACGAACGACCCTCGGGCGGATCTGATACACGGGCGGTACTGGCAGGAGAGGTCTCTCATCTCACTGTGGCACCTTCTCGGCCTCCTCCTCAGCGCAAGGCAGGACTACGGCATGGCCGCCAAGGCCTGCGAGGCGGCCTTCGAGCAGTTCAAGGACACAACTGTATTATTTGGGCACCAGGAGCAATTCAGAAGCCACCACCTCAACGAAGCCGAAGCTCGGCGCGATAGGCAGGGCCACCAGTACGGGCGGGGCCTCGTCGATGAGATGGATGTGTTCGAGAAGGAGAGCATGCTAGAGGTGAAGATGACGCAGCTCGCGCTCATTGAGCTCGTCGACGGGCCCGATGTCGCCGTCAATGCCAGCTCCGAGCTCCTGGCTCTATATGCAAGGCTATTTGGGACCATCCAGACGAAGGCGCTGAACCCCCCCAAGACTGCCGACGTGCCGAAGACGTCGGGGACCCTCCGGAGTATCAAGGGTAGTATCTTTGGTAGGTCCGGAAGGGGGGACACGGCTAGGGGAGACACCGCGAGGGGGGATACCGCGAGGGGAGGCACCGCGAGGCAGATCAACGTGACACCGAGCGAAAGCTCCCTGTCGTCGGTCCCCACGCGGCCGCAGACGACGGCCAGTGTTGCGCCAACGATCCAGATCACACAAGAAAATGGCCGGTCCCGGGTTTCGAGCCGCGCCGGGAGCATGTCGCGGCGTAACAGCCTGCGCAAGCGGGATCCCAGCAGGAGCCGCAGGCGGGCGGCGAGCAGCGGTCCCACGACCGCGCGGACGAGCTTCACTGACGGGGAGAGCGTGTTCACGCCAGACGGGGACCACCCGGCCAGCGACGTGTTCGCGTCAACGAACAGGCGACAGGCGTCGATCGCCTCGACGTTCTCGAGGGGCAGGACACTCCCGCACATGGACTCGTACCTATCGTCCCGGCCGGAGGATGTGCCGGAGCTGCCGTTCGACTCGTCGACGATGCCGACACCGCTGCCGCTCGTGGAGTTTTCGAAGGTGGAGGCGCGGAGGCAGAGGAGCACGGTGCTGGTGGGGGTGTGGCTGACTGTTGCCGGGTTCTACAGGCGCGCGGGCATGTTTGAGGACTGCAAGGGGGCGGTAGGGGAGGCGAGGAAGACGGTACAGGGGCTCGAGGCCGAGGCGAGGGAAATAGCGGGGGGTCTCACGGGTGGTGGGACATGGGGTGAGAAGAAGACGATCGAGGAGCTGTGGGGGGATGTCTGGGCGGAGGTGAGTTTCCCTTTTCGTCTCTAATCCCATTCCGAGCAGGGTTGCCGAATTACTCTTGGAGGGTAAGTGCTAACTTTTGTGACTCTCTAGCTGGGCTATCTTGCGATCGCGATGGAGGAGTCGTATGTCGCGCGGGACCACTTTGAGTCGGCGCTGACGTACTTCCCCAACCACCCGTCGGCCATCGTCGGGCTATCCAACGTCCTGCTAGACATCTACACCGGCACGCTGCTCCCACCGCCGCCGATCCCACAGCTAGACACATCTGGCCCGATCCCCGAGTTCACTCTCAATCCGACGCCCGCCACCGCCCCTGAGACGGACTCGCAGTACGCGCTCCCTTCCACGCCCCTAGGTCTCTCCTCCACTCCCACCAAGACACCGGACCAAGACGGTGACGAAGTGGACGGGAGCGAGGAGGGCGACGAGGAGGAGGCCTCGCAGCCGACGAAGGCAACGGACCTCGCGCCGGCGCACAAGGCGACGTCGCTGCCCCTCGTGGACCGGCTGGCGGCGAGGGATAGGGCGTACGGGCTGCTCTCAGGGCTGACGAAGCTCGGGACGGGGTGGAACTACTCGGAGGCGTGGCTGGCGATTGCGAGGGCGCACGAGGAGAGCGGGGAGGCGGATAGGGCCGCGGAGGCTCTTTGGTGGTGTGTTGAGTTGGAGGAGGGGAGGGGGGTTAGGGGGTGGGGTAGCGGGGCGGGATACATTGTCGCATAGGTCGGTAGGGAGGGAGCTGGGACTGCGGATAGGAGGGAGCTGGAAGGGGGGGAAAGCGGGATGGTGGGCGAGAAGAGAGGTGACGTGAGGAGGGGGGGTGTGAGGGGCGAGAGAGAGAGGAGTGAGGATTGAGGAGTGAGATGGGGTGTTGTTGATGAGACCCTTCACCCCTATTTTTCCTTAGATATATATAGACTTTTCTTCCTTTTCACCGTTTACCTACTTTAATGGGATTTTAGACCGGCTCTTTGACCTCTAGGAGGGTTTCTATCGTCTCTCATTGTCCATGGGGAGTAGAGTCTGAAAGGAGGGTAGATAAGGGTGTAAATATCTAGGCGAGCATGAAGGACAGGGAAACTGCTTCATATTTTCTGGAGGTATTTGTCTAATGAGAAACAATTTGCCGCCGTCCCCCTTAGCAATGATTTCGGGCGATTAAGAAGTTAGGGAGAGGGCGAGATTTGTCTCACCGCCCTCAAATCTGATGATGTACGAGACAGAATAATCGGCATTTTCTCATGGCTGCTTTATCAGTGGAAGTACCGTTATCTTAGTCTGCACCACATACTCGGCAATGGACGCGAGTGGTTTCATGAATTTTTATGGGGTTTATGACTTTTAGGAAGTCGAGCAACTTTTTGATCCACGCCGCCTCGACACCACGCTCTCGAAAGGTCTCAAATCCCCCCGTGTCACTTTCTCCGTTTCGCTCTCCCTCTCTGTTTCTGTGAAAAATAAAATATACATACCTTTCATCGGATGTCGTCGAGACAGGGCACCCTTCGTTATTGTTTTCTCAATTTCAACATCGCCTTCTTCTCGCCTCCCCTTTCTCATTCTCCTTAAGCTCTCCCTTTCTCACTCTCCTCACTCCAACAAGCAATCCCAAGCGCTGAGAATCCCCGCTTCTACGCAACTCCGTCCATTAGTGAAGCGAAAAAGAGCTAACTCCACGCTGGGAGAGGAAGAAAAGAAAGTCTTCGGATACACGCGGGATAGAGCAGGATGGAGGCACCAGCAGACTCGTACGTCGACGGCGCGGATGGGAGAAAGTATTGGTCCGGGATCGACGCGGACGTAAACGGCATGCTGGGCGGGTTCCCATACATAAGCCGGGTCGACCTCCAGGGGTCGCGGGCGTTCCTGGCGAAGATGGGGGTCGGGTCGGGCGTGGGGAAGCTGCGGAGGGTTGGGAGGGTGCTTGAGGGTGGGGCTGGGTGAGCTTTTCTTTTTTTCCTCTTCCTTACTGTCCTTGCCCTGGCCGTTGCCCACTATTGCCCATCTATGATATAGCCCTACTTCTCTCTACCCCCCTGCCTCCCCTTCAACATATGTCTACGAGGGTAGACGAATGAAGCCCTCCGAAAAACAGACAGGGCTGACGGACCACCACAGCATCGGCAGGATAACAGAAGGCCTTCTCGTCTCCGTCTCCGAGACCGTCGACGTCGTAGAGCCCATCCAGAAGTTCACAGAGAACCTCCAGTCCAAGCCCGGCGTCGGGCGGGTGTTCAACGTCGGGCTGGAGGAGTGGCGGCCTGAGCCCGGGGAGAAGTACGACATCGTCTGGAACCAGTGGTGCCTGGGCCACCTCAGGGACGAGGAGCTGGTGGAGTACCTCGAGCGGTGCAGGGGCGTGCTGGAGGAGGGGGGCTTCGTTGTCGTGAAGGAGAATATGAGCACGAGCGGGAAGGACATTTTCGATGCCTTGGATAGTGCTGTGACGAGGTGAGTTTTTTTTTTTTGGTACAGACGGGGAGGCTGAGCATGACAATGATTCTGGCGCTGACTATGAGCCAGAGAGGACAGGAAGTTCAGGGAGCTGTTCGAGAGGGCCGGGCTCGATGTCGTGAGGAGCGAGATACAGAATGGCCTGCCGGCGGGGTTGCATCCGGTGCGGAGTTATGCGCTGAAGCCGAAGGCGAAGCCGTGAAGTAGAAGATGATCTGTTCCGCGAGACGGGAGCTTGGGGATGGGGGCGAGTATGGCTTCATTTATGGGCATTGGATTAAAATAATTGGAAAAGAGGGGGTCACGCTTCGTTTATAACAACATACATGCATGGCACAGTACACGAGCTCGACTTCTGAGGCCATACATACATCATATATTTCACTGGCCAAAATCCGGGAAACTACTCCCAGAGAGCCAACCCCCCTGGGCCCCCTTTCTCCCTTACACCCGACATTCCGATGGCCCCTCCTTCCTCCCCCAACACGCACACACTATCTCTCCCTACAACTCTACAACTTGTACTTGAACAGCTCCAGCCCCTCCACCCCAACATCAACCCTGAACACCGCGCCTCCCAACCTCTTGCTCTCCTCGCCGCCCTCGGCCTGGTCGTCGTTCGCGGTAGTGATGAACAGCTCGGTGCCGACGAACTGGGTGCAGGTGGCGTTCCTCGTGGGCAGCCTCACCTCGCCGACCAGCTTGCCCTCGGCGCCGCTGATCTTGAGGACCCTGGCCTCGCCGTAGACGGCGGACCACAGGTCGCCGTTGACGTCGACGCGGAAGCCGTCCGGGTCGGCGCCGTCGTGCTTGTAGAAGAGGCGGCGGTTGGACAGGGCGCCGGTGGCGAGGTCGTAGTCGAAGGCGAGGATCTCGCCCGTGGTGGAGTGGGTGGCGTAGAAGGTCTTGTTGTCCGGGGACCAGCCGACGGAGTTGGGGATGGTGAGGTCGGGGATTACCTTTGTGGCCTTGCTGTTGTCGAAGAGGAAGAAGGCGCCTTTTTGGAGGTGTGCGTGTTAGTCAAAAGTAAGCGGGAAACAGAAACGACGGGAGTTATCCCAGGCCGTCCATAAACAAGAGAAGAGCCGATAGGGCCGAAAAAAAAAACTCACCCTCGGGCTTAAACTCCCCCTTGCCGAAATCCGTCATGGTCCCCAGCCAGAACCTCCCGCTCGGGTCCGCCGCGCCGTCGTTGGTCCTCACGCGCTCGTTGTCGTTGCCCTCCTCGCCGCCCAGCCTGGAGACGTACTCGTAGGTGCCCGTCTTCCTGTCCAGCACAGCGAGGCCGTGCTTGATGCCGATGAGGATCTTGTCGGTCGGGTCGACGCCCTCGATGTCGGCGGTGACGGTGACGGGGGCGTCGAGCTGCAGGGTGGTGAGGGAGGAGGGCCCCTCGGTGAGGTTGACGGTGTGGAGGCGCTTCTGGATGATGTCGACGAAGCGGAGGGTGTTGGTGGCGGCCTCGTAGAAGGGGCCCTCACCCAGCTTGCAGTGGGGCTCTAGGTAGGGCTCCGTGACGGTCCAGACTTGGAAATCGGCCATTTTGGAGTGGTGGGTGGGTGAGTGTGAGTGTAAGTGTGAGTGTGTGTGTGGGCGAGTGAATGTGGTGGGCGGTTGGGACGGAGAAGAGAGAAGGCGGGGGCGGGGTGAGGTGAGGTGAGGTGAGCTTTTGAGGGAGCTGTGAGATTTCGTATTGGAGTATTTGGGGGAAAGAAGACGGACAGACAATAGTTATCACTAGTTACACGTACGCCTAGTACTAGTATGGTGGATTGTTGGGAGCGGGGAGGGAAGAGACGTGCGCGAGTATAAATCGTTTCCCCAGTTTCCCCGGAAGCTAAAAGTACGTGCCATTACTCCAGTTATTAGCTTGCTCCTCACTCTCGCTCTTGACACGTCTTTGCACGGCCATCTTCCGTCTTCCGTTTTAACCTCCTCCCCGCACCTACCACTACATGTACCATTTTGCCCCGAGCGTCAAATCAGTCAATCTATTTCCAACCCTGTCCCGCCCAAGCTAAACGGCTCCAGTCCCCGTCCTCTCTCTCAGGCGCGGCTCGACCTTGGCCATTGGCGGCAGATTTAACACCCAGCGCCCGGCTTGGGATTGTTATGATAAGAAGGCCCCTTCGGCTATTCTCTCCCTCCCCCCTCCTCTCCCCCCTTTCCCAATCCCCGTGCCGCTAGATGACGACAAGACTTTACCAATTGGTCTCCCCTTTCTTTTCAAACCTTGCCTTACCCGCTCCCGTACTACCATTTCAATTTCTGTCGTTCGATGTGTGCCCCTCAAAAAACAAATGGTGTAACCCCGCAGTGAACAAGTAAAACAGCGCGCCGGAGACTCCGGCCCGAGGATCCGAGCCATATTACGGACGTGGTTTGACCGCGGCCGGAATTGGAACCGGCATCTCCTTTGTGTTCCTGTTCCTTTTCTTCGTTTTATATTTCTCCGTTCCGTGCGTGCTGCCCATCCCATTATGGCAGTGGGGCCGGAGATTTTTTTGTGCCTGTCGTCATGGTTTCCTTGGAACTCCACACTCGTTTTGTCTCGATGCAACACGGTCCCGCAACCGGAGTGAGGGAATTCAAATCTCACGGCGGAGGTGATGAGAATGCTATTTGGTCTATTTCCGGGAGGGTAAAGGGGCCTGGTGCCTCTTCTTATCTTTGGAGCGTGTGTACGATGAGGACGCGAATGCCCTATCCCCTGCTCTGTTACACCCGGGGGGGGCAAAGTAGAAGCTCAGAATATGTATTATCAGATCCGATCTCCCCGGGGACAGGGTGTGAGACCCACTTACAGATGAGGAACACTCCCGCCGACTAAGCCGGGAAGGGTCCGGATGATCACGGCCCGCGCCCCTGTCTTGCCCAGGCCAACTGGAGCCATCCCATCCTGTCCACATCCATCGACTCTCCGAAGTCAGGCACCGGTCAGGAGATGTGAGTCCGGCGTAGACCAGAATAAAAAAGAAATTGTATTAAGCATGGAAATTCATGGATCGTGCATCTCGTGTGTGTGTGTGGTGATGGTCCAATATCTACCTCTCCCCTTCGCCGTCCAACTCTTACAAATATCGAAACCGTGAGATTACAGCTTCCCAACAAACTCCAGCAAGTCGACCATCAGCTTGTCCGTATGCGTCAAGTATAGCCCTGCAAGATAGTTAGCACCAACTATTCACTCCACAGTGCCCCCATCAACTCTCTATGGAGGGAGAAGGGGAGTGAAAGGAGAGGAGAGCACGTAGAACGGGGGCGAGATAGAGAGAGAGAGGGGGAAAAAACTCACCATGTCCCGCACGCTCATAAATCTTCAACTCAACCCTCGGCACCATCTCCTTAATAATAACCGCGCTCCCCTCCGCCGGCATCGACTGGTCGCTCCCCCCATGCACCACCAGCACCGGCACCTCCTCCGCCGCAAACCTCCTCATCTCCTCCTCAGACTCCCGGTTGAACACCGCCGTCGTCCGCTCGATCGCCACCCCGTCCGCCTCCGCCACGATGCGCTCGTAGTGCTCCAGCACCTTGGGGTGCACCTCGTTCCCCGCTTCCACCGCGAACACGCCTGGGAGCGCCTCGCTGACGAACTGGGCGCGGTTGTCCCTCAGCCCGTCGAGGATGGAGGCCCAGAGCTCGGTGGAGGGGGAGAGGGGGTGCGTGGGGGTCTGGAGCGGGTAGGGCATTATGGGGCCGAGCCAGATGAGACCCTGAATGCTGTTAGCTACTGCGCCTCACTTTCGTCGTCACTCCCGCTTTCTCTCCTCTACGCCATTCTTGTCTTCCCATCTCGATAGCCAGGGCATTTCCTGCCACGGCCTCGAGATCCAGCGAAGGACGATAGAAATGCATAAGAAGAAGACGAAGCAGGCGGTAGAGAACAGAAATATGGAAAAGGAAGAAGGGATAAAAGTGACTGGCTCACCTTACACCTCTCCCTCACAAACTCACTCCCCTGATACGCAAGCAGCGACTCCGTACACCCCATACTGCTCGCCACAAACACAAACTCCCCCACCCCGGCGCCCTCCAACACCCCCACCAGGTCCCCCACCAGCACATCCCACCCGAACCCCTCCCCGGCCCTCCACTCGCTCCGCCCGAACCCCCGCCTGTCCGGCGCCACGACCCGGAACCGGTGCGTCTCGCAGAGCGGAAGTGCCAGGTGCTCGTACATGCGCGACGACATGGGCCAGCCGTGCAGGAAGACGAGAGTTAGCGGCTGGACCGCGCAGGCAGCCTCCGGGGAAGGGCGGTAGGACGTCGCTAGCGGGGAGGGGGTGTAGTCGCGGTAGAAGAGGCTGGTCGAGTCGACCGGGCTTGAGATGGTCGGCATTTTGGGCGGTGGTTGTTAGGTGGAAAAGTTTCCGAATATGTAGTGAGGCAGGAGAATATTTTCTTTTTCAAGTCGAACTCGAATACAAAGTCGAAAGTTAAATAAGGTGAAGAGTAGTTTTCGTCCCAATTGTAGTTATAATGTTCTTTGCTGGCGTGTTATACGATGAAAAGAAGCCAGAGCGAGTGGTATTCCTCCACTTACATATACCCCAAGCTTAACGCATAACAGTATCCCCACTCACCTGCCACTTACACGATAATGCGACCTACCCTGTAAGCCATCGGCGTTAAGTTAGTTGTTACCCCGACACGGCGGGCAAACGCCGAAATCGTACGCCTTGGCTTCCCTTCTCCAGGGAAATTGTCTCCAATGTAGTATTCTTTACTCTCATGAGGTCTAATCCAGGGGTGGTTTACTTGTTCTTGGGGCTTACAGCGATCATAGTCCTATTACGGGTTAGGTCGGACAGTTATGGGCAGACGCGGGATAACGAAACTCATGTGTGCATTTATTAAGAGACGAAAAGAAAAAGGAAGAAAAGAAACACCCAATGCGAAACCAACGTGCAAGCTAAGCGGGAGAGCATCCAACCCAGAAAAACCTCGACCCCATCTCCAAGTCTGGCTACATGTCCCATCTCTCTCCAGTATTAGCGTAATAACCCCCCTGTCTTCCTCCATTATAACCTCCCAACTCCGAAAACGAACTGCCAAAGGATAACACGAAAAAACAAATAATCGAAGAGCACAAAACATACCGTGAAACCCCCCTTTTTCTCTCTCCAAAGATCCTCTATATAAATGAGGCAAAAAAAAAACCCAGAGGGAAAGCGGCGTGAGCCACCATGTGTCTACCAACACCTACCACCCAACCAACCCGATCTCGACGTCGCAGTAAAGCATGGAATAGGCCATATGCCGCGAGTAAGGTCTGTAAGGGCGAGGTATGGGCCCGCGAGGGAAAGGGGCGTGAGCCACCGTCTGCCACCATCAAGCACCAACGAAGAAACCAAAGTCGATCTCATGATAAACGCACAGGAAACATGCTGCCCCAAGTCGAAATCCAGGCTGCAGGCAACAGTCAGGCGTGAATCGTTTGTTCGTGAAGTCGTTAAAGTCGCAATCTGATTGTAAAGCCATGAAGTCATAATCGAAGTTGCAGCTGCAAAGGAAACTTGAAGTCGTAAATCATGATGAAAAGGAGCGTTGCTGCTGCGTTATGGCCGTGCTTATATTCACCACCATCTGGCCTGCGAAATCCGACCACCAAGAGGTAGGGATATCCCGAGGGGATTGTCGGAGAAAAAAAAAGAAGAAAAAAAGAGAGCAAACAACAAAAGTCGCGTTTAACCGATCATCTCCGAAACAGGTTCTCTGTCGCCACCGGCGGAGACGGGTTCCCAATGCGCTTCTTGATGCGCGGCTCCTCGATGGCGTGGCATACCAAGGCCAGGCCCTGAGGCGTTGCGAATTCATGAAATTTCAAGCCCCGTTCTCCGCTGAACTGATAGCTCCGGAAATCTAATGTTATTATGTACTGCGGGTGAATTTAGTTGGCGTCCCAAGGTACGCAGCTGAGCCGCTTCACTCCCATAGGTCTCGGGATGGTGGCCTGGTCAGGGCGATACTGGGAAGGAAGCTGCATCTGCATCTGCATCTGCGTCAGCGGCAGCGGCGTCCGCTGAGGCTCCCGCGACAGACGGCGCTTTTCCTGGGCCCGCTTCCTCCGCCGATCGATGCCCTTCTCGCGCTGCTCCTTCTCCGCGGTGACCTCCCTCTCTCGGTGGGCCCTGAGTTTCTGTTGCTTTTGGTCATTCCCGATTCGGTTGTTCTTCTTTCTCTAAAGTGAGGAAAGGTTAGCAAAACAGCCAACCTTGCATCTCCCACCTGCCCCTCTAGCAGTTGGGCTAAGGATCAAGACATACCTGGCTCTCGTGTGCCGGGGCGTTCGCTAGGCGCTGGGACCACGGCCCTCGTGTGAGAGAGTGCAGGATTTGTTTATGTTTCTAACAAAGATTGATTTAGAACCTGCCAACCTCGATATCAAAGTGGTATGTAGGACATGGACTCACTCGGGTATGACCGCAGACGGCCAACCACCTATCTTCGAAGCAAGTATACGCTTCCCATGTGGTCTCGCCCGACCCCGACCACCGAAAGACGTGCGGCTCGCCCTGTTGCGCTCGGATGGCGGCTGACTATATGGAAAGATCAGTCACGCTTCACGCTCGAAGACGCAGGGGACAGTAACTTACCAAGACATCCCAGCACAACATCTCGATCTCTACATCTGAGAGAGTTGTCCGCGCCACATTCTTCACCATCTCCGGCACAGTCAGCTGGCCGCTGCTCAACTTGCCCCCAGAACGATGACCCCGGTCGCCATTGCCGCCGGGTCCGCTGCTACGCCTCTCGCCGGAAACCTGCCTCCTCTCATCAACGTCAGAAAAATCAAGCACCGCCTCGAAGAGTTGGCGAACATAGAGCGTCTTCTCTTCATCGGTGGTCGGCATGGTGCGATCCTCTCTAGGGCTGATGCACCCGTTGTCAATTCCCTGCCGAGCCCAGTTGGAATATTGCTCGAATGCTTGCCGAAACTGGGTGGTACTCCGAATGTGGCCTTGGAAACTTCCGCTGAACTCGCCTAGTCGGTCAAGCAACCACTGGCTCTGATGAGGCTCTGCTTGGGCAGGGAGTCCCGGCATGCGCAATTGGACAATCGGGGAGGGCACAGGGGAGGTCTCTTCGTCACTACCACTGGAAGATACTTCAGGTTGAAGTTGGTTGGGCGGGGTGGCTGAGACATTATATCTCCCTCTAGGAGTGCTGCCAAACAAGCTCTCAAGCCCTGAGACACCATAACTTCCATTTTGCTGAGTAGTGACGGTGTCGAAGAAATCGCTAGATCCTGAAGTGTCACAGCTGCCTTGCCTCTGGGTAGTTGCGTTGACATAGAAGTTACCAAGCCCCGAAGTATCACTACTCTCCTCTTGGGTGGCAGCGTCGCCAAACAAGTCTTCGAGTTCTGAAGAACAGTTAGTACCGCTCCTTAACAATGACCTACCCTAAAATAGATCCAATTTTCTATACCGAAACTCACCAAGCTGGTCCGTAGAAGGCTGGACAAACAATTCTTCGAGCTCTGAAGAACAGTTAGTACCGCTCTTTAGCAATGGCCTACCCTAAAAGATATCCTGTTTTCTGTGCCAAAACTTACCAAGCTGGTCCTTAGAAAGCCGGACATGGTTCTGAATATCACCGTCGTTCGCAGGGCCCGGTTGCTGGCTGTCCTACAGACCATAACCAAAGTCTAGCTGCTGACTCTGCGCCTGCTGACTGAAGCCCGTGACGGGATCCATCTCGGGCACAGGAAGAGTGACACCGAAGACGTCCTCAGGCTCTTGGCCTCGAGAGAAACCCACGTCGTTTTCGGGGCCGCTATGGGAGACCGGGGCTAGCCGACGGGCAAGACAGAGCGAATTCCAATTCTCCAGTGCCGATTGTCCACTCTGAAAAACTGCACGAAAGGTCGTCATGAGAACCTCGCGTGCCGGGGCAGAGACTGCCGCATTAACCTCGACGAGATTGGGGGGAAAATTGAACTGTTCGGGTTGACGTAGAGCCCAGGCTTCAACGGCATCTGTTAAGTGTGTTAGGGAAGACGAGAGTAGCCTAGGATGGGTTAAACGATAGCGTACCGATGCATTCGATAATCAACAAGGTTCGTGGGTCGCTCGCGGCGCCCGGGGAGTATAGAACTGCGATTATGGCATCGATGTCGGCGTCCTCGGTATGATTTGCGGTGTTCATCTTAGCGAGCCAGAGAAGTCAAACTCGGGTCGAGGAGGTGCCAAGGTGTTGAGGTATGAAAATATGAAAATGTAGAAATGTAAAGCAGAGGAGGTGAATAAGAGCCCTGGAAGAGGCAGGAAGAAAGAGGCAGGAGAATTTAAATGCGTATGAGAGGGTATAGCTGGAGACTTGAGAGAAAATAGTAGAGTTGAATGCGAAGGTAGGAAGATAGATCCCAGTATTGAGAGACCAAGTGAAGATAAGGATGCTGGTGAGCATGGGAGGTTGCAAGAAGATGGTAGAGAAAAGAGCAGAAGTTGTCAGAGAGAGGGAAAGGAAAGGAGAGAAATGGAATTCTAAAGGGGAAGATGAGTGAAATAATAGAGCCATGAGATGAGGTCCTCGTTCTGCTGGACCGGGAAGGAGCACCGGGGCATGTCCCTCTACAATGTGCTTGCCACTTCCGTACAATAAGTTCGGACTTTTAATACAATAGGATCCAAAGTGACCTAGTGAAATTGAATGCTGCTGTCCATATTCCATTCACTCAAAGAATGAACGATGTCATTCTTGTCGGAACGAGGCCTATAACGGAGCACTTATTGAATTGGAGCTCGAATAGCATATTGTTTTTAATGAAAATAGGCGCTCGCTAGCAATTTCTTGGCGAGTTTTGGTAGGCTAGGTAAGCTCATACTGCAGTATTCGGTATTCGATGCCATACGCCCACACCGAGTCCCCTATTTTCCTTGTACCTGAGCGGCTTCCTCGGCCCTCTGTCTCCGGTCCATCGACTCATCGATGCTTACAAGTGGCTGCGACTTGTTATTAGGCGCTTGGAACAGTTCTGGAAACTGTTATTTTGCCCTATCCCGATTACATGGCTTGTACAGGAGCCCGGGAGCCTGGTATGTGGGTTTGGGTGTGACATGTTGATGGCGAGTCCCTTACTCCTCGACCCGCGACATGAACAAGGTCTGTCTCTTGCACACGCCTGAGATTCGACCACGACGAGTCTTCGTTGGAACCACGAAAGTATTCCTTCAGGTGATATTCCATACAATTGTTGCCGAGCGAGGTGGATTGCCGGAGGCTACGAGCAAGTCGATGCATCGACTTACACTCATGATGATACTCGAAGTTAGCTCTGTACATGCCACTCTCCACCTCCTCTTGGCTGTAGTAGGTATAGAGGACGGATGAGAGGTCTGAATAGTTTTTCTATAACGAAAACTATTGGTATTCTATTGGCATTATCTTGAGGGTGGCAATGATGGAGCAAGACTGTGAGTAAAGGCCATGGATGGTCCAGTTCTCCATTCGAGGTCTTGAAGACCACTTCCTGAGAATCGCAAATTCAGGTTAAGTATAGAGAACATGTCTTCCAAATAGTATCAAATAGCTATACCAAAGGAGGCGGGACAAAAGAATCACAGCGATATCCATAAGAACGCTGCTATGGCGAGAGCTCTTGGAGAGATTGGAGAGGTGACGTTGAAGCTGAGCTGCTGGATTACCTAAATGGGAAACAGCCTAGCAATTTAGACCAATGGACACCTTGGCGTTTCACCAAACCTGTGCTGTGTGCTACTCCGGATTTCCGACCCAACGTGCATGAGCAATGTACTAATAATATTCTCCGGAGACTCAACTCAGCCCCGACAACGATCCCATACCATCTCTTCCGCCGAGGAGGCAGGGCCCGGTTTTGTGTTTCCGCAATCCTCACTCCTTATTTAGCGACGTGAACAATATCATATCCTCGAGCCGCATCGAGGAATCCCGGCTCTTGCCTTCCGTTTTTTACTTGTTGACTCGGCACCGCTACCTGGTCTTGAAATTCACTTCCGTCCCTTTTATTTCGCAAAGATAGTCGAATGAATCGCACTATCATCACGGACCTCCCGAGCCCCCATTGAGTAGCGGATGAATAGAAACCAACCGTCGCGATGGAGTGGCCCTACAGAATCATTACCGATCTTACGCCGGAATACAAGGCAGCCCGTCGTGAGAGCCTTGACGCCTTTGGCACCTACGCCCACTTTTCTGCTCTGATCCCAGGACTCGTCTACCTTCTTGCCCGTTTCGGATCCTGGGTCCTTGGGCGGCGATCGAGTAAGCGCGCGTCCTATGAGGCCATTCCCCCCTCGGGGAGGGTTGGGAGGAGCAGCAGCGGGCGGAAACTATGGTGGTGGCTTTCGGAGCCGATGTCGAGCACCGGTGAGCTCGGCCGGAGGGACCAATGGGTATTTGGCGTCGCATGGGCCTTCTGGCTTCTCACTCTCTGTATCGCCGGGACTGGAGAAGGTCAGTAAACCCCATCGAAGAGCCTCCCTCATGCCAGGCTCGCTAACCGCCTATTCAGACTATGCGCATGTAACAAAGCGCTTCGGCATCATCGCCGTATCCCAAATCCCTGTCCAGACCCTCCTGTCCCTTAAAGCCATCAACCCCTTCGCCCGCGTCTTCCGCACCTCCCACGAGGAAATCAACCGCTTCCACCGCACCCTCGGCTACATCATCTATCTCTTCCTCTGCGTCCACGTCCTCCTCTACCTTAACCTCTTCTACCAGCTCAATCGCCTCCCCGAGCGTCTGGTCGACGAGGTGGTGCTCCCCGGCGAAATGGCAATGGTCTTATTCACGACCCTCCTCGGAACCTCCCTCCCTAAGGCCCGGCAATACTCGTACCGCATTTTCTTCGTGACCCACTTGTCCGTAGTCTTCCTCTCGTCGGCCTTCCTGCTCGTCCACGCCAAGTCAGCGCAGTTCTACATCACCAAGGCCCTGGCCGTCTTCGTCGTCGACCTCGTCGTACGGAAGATCACCACGTCCACGGCCCAGGCAAAGGTCGAGGTCGTCCCGGGGACCACCCTCATCAAGGTCACCGCGAAGCTGCCTCCCCGGAAGATCAGCCAGTTCGCGGAACGGCCTGGCGCGCACGTGTACCTCAGCATCCCCTGGGGGGCGCGGCCGCGGAGCCTGTACTCCCTCGTCTACGAGTTTTGCTTCAACCCTTTCACCGTGGCAGAGGTCAGGCAGGAGGCCGGGGAGGTTGTCCTCGTAGCGAGGAAACAGGACGGCCCTATGACGACAAGGCTTGTCAAGCTGGCGGAGGAAGGCGCAGATGCCAGGATCCCGCTCTCTATCGAGGGCCCCTTCGGCGCCTTCACGAAGATGCTTCCGTCCCTCGTCGACTCCGGTGTTGACAGGGTGCTCCTTGTTGCCGGAGGTGTGGGGGCCTCGTTCGCACTTCCCGTTTACAAGGCCCTAAAAAGGTCGAACCCGTCCGCGAAGGTGGAACTCACATGGGCCGTCCGCACTGCAAGCGACGCTGGCTGGGCCTCATCGACTGATGTGACGGTCACTAATGGAGCCGCCAGTACCCCAACGGACGTGCTCGATGACCCAGACGTCCACGTCTTCGTTACCGGAAAGTATCCTGGATCGTCCGATCATTACAATGGCACTGCATCCGCGTCGTCGTCTGTTGAGATGCTTGTACTGCCCCGTGCCGGAGAGGGAGCGAGGCGCGGGAGTCAGCCGTTGCCACACGGGCGAGGGAGACCGGATCTTAAGCAAATCGTGGACGACGTCTTCAGGGATGAGGATGTGGATGCGAAGGTCGCTGTTTTGGTTTGCGGGCCTAGGGGCATGACAGAAGTGGTGAAGGAGAGCGTTGCGCCCTGGGTCAGGAGGGGGAGGGATGTGGTCTGGCATGGCGAGAACTTTGGCTGGTGAACGGGAGATGTTTGCAGTAGTTCTAGGAAGGAAGCCGCGGAATAATTTGGCGTCTCCCTGCCTACTTACGGCCCTCGAAGATGATAGATAAGACGTGCTTCTTCATATTTATACATAGCTTAATCCTCTATACGTCGTTAACTTGACATCCGTATACTTACCTTCCTGGCTGAGTAACAAACATAATATAGCTCCCGTACGCCCGCGCCCAGAAACACGACTCTCCGGCGTTTTTTTCTTCCCAGTCATAAGTAGACAAACATCGAGCAGAACCCAAACTAGTCGTTCCTCTTGCTGTCTCCAATGTCCCCAGAGTCAGCCCCCTTTCCGGTCTCCTTCACCGGCGCATCCTTTGACGGGCCATCCTTTGACGGGCCATCCTTCAGTGTGGCGTCCGCATCCTCCTCGCCATCATCCCAGTCATCCATGGCATTCTCATCCCAGTTGTCAACCTCCTCCTCGAGCGTGGTCGGCCCGGCACCTCCCTCCACAACCCCACTCTCCTGGCCATTGCCAAGCTCGAGATCCCCTTCTTCGCCTCCCGGAACGGCGTCATAGTTTCTCCGCATCCTCCTCCTCTCCAACATCCTCAGGTGATACCACGTACATAGCCCTAGGCCAGCGCAGCTCCCAGCCACGTTTGCGACAATGTCAAAGAAGTCAAAGTTTCGCCCGTTGGGGATCACGCTCTGGAGGAACTCGGAGCCGACGCCGAGGATGCCGGTGCAGACGATGAGGGTAAGGTTGAGAGTACGGCGGCGGTTGGTGTCCACTACCCAGTAGAACACGATCGTGAGGAGGAGGAACGTGATGAAGTGGAGGAATTTGTCGTTTACGTGGGCGCCGGTTTGGAGGGAGCTTAGGCCGGCGTAACCGGCAATAAGCAGCAGGAAGAAGAACACTCCTAAAGGTTGCGAGACATTGATTAGCAGGTGTAGCAGCTTGGTGTGGAACACTAAGGTGTGGTCTGTCCGTTGGGTATCGAATTTCCGGGAGTTGAGAGGCTACGGGCCAAGATGCTACAGCTCGTCTGAGCTTGGCTTGGTAGGTGGTAGGTGGTGCGACTGCGCAAGGGAGATAAACTACTTTACCTGCGAAAGGAAGGCGTATCCTCATTGTGAGTGCGGTATTGTGGATTTAATATTGCGAAAATATGATGGGGGATAAAGAAGCGTCTTGTCAGTGAGATGGATTGACAGAATGTTGCCTGTGAGGTTGACGGCACCAATACAGATATATCTTCTCTAGCTAGGTTGCCGCATCAGTAGGATTCCAGGCAAGCTCCCCAACGGCTTGCGTCGCGCCACCCACTTGTCGTCAACGCTACTCAAGCGGGTGGTACCCAGTCGCTGGTACCATGGATTTGAGTCACGTGACATATCACTGTGCTGACCACAAGAATTGGTACCGTTCCCTGGCGCCATCCACACTGAACGGCTTCCCCAGAATTTCAAAGTACAAGCTGCCCTTTCCGATTCCCGTGGCGTCACCAGCCTGACAGCTCAGCGAATGCCGTGATCTGAATTTTCGATAGATATCTCTGTAAACTCGATGATCATCCGTATCGTAATGTATGAGTTGCGACTTTTACGCTTGAATGCCCCTGTATTTTAGCGCTCCTCCCTGGTCGTGGCGGAAGTACTAGTACCTCTTCCGCACGCTATCCGGCGGAAACACCACACTCATCACCAGAAAGAAAGCCGCCGACCGCCGCTGAACAGGGAAATCGGTACCGAAGTACACGCCTCGCCAAATCCTTTTAACCTCACCTCACAGAGACACGCCAAAACGCATCCATCGCAGCCCATCAAACCACCCACGCGACGGCCCTTTTTTTGTCAACCGATTCCGTATTCCATCTATTTCGATGTCGCTCGTTCATCAGATGCCATCTTAAGCCAATTCCACGCGACGTGACGCCGGCCATCCACGGGCGCATCCCCTCGCGTATGGCGGCGGGCTATCAACAGTCGTTTCCATCCACCAGGGGCACAAAATGTACGCTCTGAACGGTCAGAACGCCTGGCCGCCGCCCGGGAAGTCTAACGCGACCAATGCGCGTTTATTCCAGCGCAACATCGATGATGCTGCCTCGAGAAACCACACTCCCGTTGATAACTCCCCAGCGTTGATGCCTGAGGCATCCGATATCGAGGACGACCATCGACGCGCTCACTTCGCCGACCTATATCGGAAGAGCGAGGCGAAGATCGCGCTCCTATTCGCCGACGACGGTAGTTACAATGATACCGCGATCGCCGAACTTGAACGACCCGTTCTTGCTCCTACTCCCGAGATACCACCCGCCACCGACCACACCCCGGCGCAGGAACCTCCTCGCAAGAAGATTAGGAGAGCCATTGACGAGGATGACTATGACGACGACGAAGACGAAGATGGGGGACCCGAGACCGAATCGCCTTCCAAGGCCAAGGGCGGCGATGACACCGCAGTCGCCGCGCTACCTACGCCCTCCAAATCCGGTAGTTCCCCGATACACTCCGCTACGTCCCCTGGGGGGGCAGGTGATAAGACGAATAACGAGGGATCCCAACAAAGCCATCCGAAGACGATAGAAGATGCGCGCAAGAAACTCGAGGAGGCCCGAACGGCCACCGAGGAGGAGGTGCGCAAGAGCTTCCATACGCTCTTCTACACCCTCGAGAATGACCGCACCGCCATGATCGAGCAGCAGCAGCTCGAGGAGTCGGAGAAGCAGCTGCAGGCGGAGATGGACAACAATAATAAGAGCGGCAACGCCAACGACGCCAACGCCCAGAATGGCCATGGATCCCTGAGCAGCGCCAACCTCGGCGCCTCTAGCCTTACGCTCAAGCACCTCATCGCCCGCATTGATATGAAGCGCGACCAAGTGCGCGCCTCCGACGCCGAACTCCGTCTCCTCATGAACGAGGTGAGGAAGAATAGGAGCAAATGGGCGAGCGAGGAAAACGTGAACCAGGAAGATCTCTACGAGGCCTTGGAGAAAGTCTTGACCGAACTCAAGGCGCATACCGAATATTCAACCCCATTCCTGACGAGAGTTAACAAGCGCGATGCTCCCGACTACTACAACTGTAAGTGCTAAGCGTGTATTTCAACCAGCTTTTTGGTCTCGGTTTTCTAATCTTGCCGCGCCACAGTCATCAAGCAGCCCATGGATCTCGGTTCGATGACGAAGAAGCTCAAGTCTCTCACGTATAAATCAAAGGCGGACTTTGTGGCAGACTTGAACTTGATATGGGACAACTGTCTGAGGTATAACCAAGATATGAGCCACCCCCTGCGTCGAATGGCAAATGGGATGAGGAGAGAAGCCGAGAAGCTTATCCCCCTGATTCCAGACCTCACCATCCGCTCGAGGGCGGAGGTAGAGGCTGAGGAGCGACGGAAACAGAATGGAGGGGACGATGACGCTGGCGAGGACTCCGACGACGAGCCCATCATGTCCTCTCGTGGACGCAAAGCGGCTGGCGCCAAGGGCTCCAACAAATCCCGAAAGACGCAGACAAACCAGAAGGAGGGGACCCCCGACCAGAAGCCCATTCTGCAGCTGAATGGGTTGTTAGCGAAACAAGGTCGGGAGGGCTCGGAGGTTGACGGGAGCAACGGCTTCGCTACACCCATCGGTGGATCCGCCACCCCCAGCGGACTCAACGGTCACTCGGGAGGAGCCGGGAGCAATGTCGATGCCATGGATCTGGACGGCCCAAGTCTTAATGAAATGGCACTCGGCGAAGCGCTCGGGGAAGCTGCGGCGCAGGCGTACGAGGACGAGGAATACAAGGTTTGGAAGCAGGTGACCAAAAAGGATCGCGCCCTAGTTGCCAAGGAGAGGCACACCCTTTTCAAGGACAACTGCCTGAATCTCGAGGCGCCGGCGTTGCTGAGATCCAAGGCTGGCATGCGGCGGTTTTTGAAGGGTGAAAAGCAAGCCGACGCGCATGGCATACCGAATGCCTCTCAAGCCGACCCATCTGCCCCCTCGGCGAACGAGCACAATACCAACGGGGAGACACTGGCAGACGAACTGGAGGGCGAGGATATGAGAGTCATCCCGGACTATTACCAACCCCAGAGCATAGTTCCCGCTGTCACGCCCACACTTCACTGGTCTGAAGACGGCGACGGGCAGGTCATCAACCACCACGAATGGTCCCTTAGCCTGGTGCCCCCTGACTACTTCAAGGCGCCCGTCAGCCAATTCACCAAGAAGATGGATTCCAATCTTAGGCAAATCCAGGAGACGAGGCGGTTGGCAACCAAGATATCTGTGATCAAGCAAATGCAGATCCAGACACAGGTGCGTCGAGGCTACGCAGTAGACTTTCCCCGGCTTTCAAGATACTATATACTAATTCAGTGCAGATATACGCCAATCAATTTCCTCGGACGAACTACGAGCCTTTTGTGGAGGCCGATGTTGAGCAGCACTTCGTCTCGGATCAAGGTCCCGTCATGGCCCCAGATACTTGCCAGGACGCACTGAAACGCTCCGTGGGCAAGGTCTTGTACCAAGCCGGCTTCGAGGAACTACAGCCTGCCGCAGTGGATACTTTGACGAACGTAGCGGCCGACTACTTCCAAAAAATCATCCGCACGTTCAACCTATATCGGGAGGCAGAAAGGAAGCCCGTGCCGGGTTCCGAAGAAGTCCGGTCCCAGCCCCGGTTCACACCGGAAGAAGTCTTGCTCCACACCCTGGAGGAGAGCGGCTGCAGCGTCGCGTCGCTCGAGGCATATGCCTCGGACGACGTCAACAGGCTTGGAACGAAGCTCGGCAGCATCCACGACCGGATGAAGAGTCACCTCGCCGACCTACTCCGCCCCGCGCTACGGAATGATGCCGGTGCAGACGGCGCTGGCGAGTTCAAGGATGGCAGCGAGCAATTCGTCAGCGGCGACTTCGCCGAGGAGATCGGAGAAGACTTCTTCGGCTTCCGCTCACTCGGCCTCGAGAGTGAGCTGGGCCTCGACACCCTCTCCGTGCCCCTGCACCTCCTGCAGAGCCGCGTCCGGAGGCAGTTCCAGCAGTCGCAGGTGCCCGGCGTTACTCTTGCCGACCTCCTCGAGGCCCTCCCGCCTCCCGAACCCGTTACGAAGGAGAACATCCAGGGCCAGATCGGGCTCGCGAAGAACTTCTTCCTCGCAAAGCTGCACGCTAATAGTGATCAGCCGCTTCTCGAAGACGAGGATCTACCTCCTAAGCAGAGGCGCCCGAGGCCGCGTCTCGGCGCGACTGGCAAGATCTCCTCGCCGCAGAAGAGGCCGCTGAAGGAGCAGATCGCGCTCGCGCGGAAGAAGAAGAAGCTCGAGGCGCAGATGGCCGAGGGGAAGATCGGGCTGAACGGATCTCCCGAAAAGGGCGGCGCGAAGAAGCTGAAGAACATCCCCAACCTTAACGGGGTCGGGCCGAATCCGGCCGTCCTGGCGCTGGGCGCCCCGATGGAGAGGATGAATAGCGTGCAGAGCCAGGGTGGTGCGAGCCAGACGGATAAGGACGAGGCTAATGGGATGATGAGCCCAGAGAGTATTGATCGGTGATTGGAGCTTGGGACCCTGGGCGCAGCATTCGTTTTTCGGGGGCGTTTCGTCCGCGTGGGGCGAAGGAGTCTGTCTGGTTGCGAGGACATCCTCGCCGATTTTTGTGCTACCATTGTATTAACTTCTGGCATTTTTTCCCCCTCTTGTTTCTTTTCCTTTCCTCTTTTATACCTCTCTTCAGAATCCCCCGCGTTTCCTTTCTCAACGAGACCGTATCTTCCTACAGTATTTGAACATTCATTCATACGGGAAGGAGGGGGATTGAGGAATGTCGAATGTTTTTTTACCCGTTTTTTTGTTTATGCAGGGGGCTATTGGTTGGATGGAGGAGTCGAGGCGGAGTTTTGCTTTAACCTGAGGAGTAAAAGATGGATGAAGGGAGGAGGAGTGCTTTTTTTTTGAGGAGGAGGAGAGGGTGTTTTTGATAGATTAGAGCGTATTCAATCGGTTGGATTTGAGATTTACTTGGCCAGTCTGGACGGGATTATGTTCTTAAGTTCTCATCATATGTGAGTGAGTGGGAGAACGAGGCCTGCTGAGCAGGTCGCTTATTCCTATGGACTCTGCGCTGAAGAGCCAGCAGTCCCACATAAACCCAAGGGCCACCTGCCATGTATACATGCAACATTGAAATGGCAAGAAGGGCTTTCGTGGCTGGTGGACAAATGTAACAGTCTTCTAGCATAGCACGGTTGCAGGAGCTAGTGCTGGTACATTTGTCTGGCCAGTCCAGACCAACCGCGTGAGAACACTGGGCTGATTGCTGAATACCGAGAAACCAATGCGAAACGGGTTGTTCCTGGCATGGTTCCTCGGTCCAGAAATGTACCTTCCCGACAGCTGCAACTCGAGGGGGGCGCAGAGGGCGGCGGGAGGGGACCTGGATGGGAGGTAGCAACCGTGGTTACGACGAATAAGGAAGCACACTCCGAGCAATAGCTGGGTGCCGCCTGACTCGAAACAAGGAGCCGTGTAGGCTCTTATCGATAATCAAATACCGCACTAAGAGCTCAATACGGATAATGTCTCGTTTTATACTGTAGTATGGCGCAACCAACATGCCTTCTGACATTTTACGACTGAGCTCATCGTGGAGAATAGACAGGAAGTCCTCCGGATGTCCGTCCGGGAGTTAGGACGACGATGGTCCTCTCGAGAGGGGGCACTTCTGTTAGCTCAAGTTGCCACTGGGAATAGTGGGGTTCCTCGGAATAGATTGCGTCACGAGAGCTCTAGGTACTGGTGCGTTGCGACGCATGTTACCCGTTTTGTCCAAGAAGGAGTTACCCCAGACTGGCCAGGAGATACCTGGTGCCTGGAGCTCTTGGCACTAAAAGGGTCAGCTGGATACTTGTCATTCCACCCTGATGGTACTGCTGACAGAAGTACCTTTCCGCTGTTATGATTGTATCCCGCTTGGACCCACATAACGCCATCCCCAATAAGGACCGTCCTTTCCTCTTCCCGTACTTAATGCCCTTCCCACCCAGCCGACCTCTTATCATCGTCATCATCCCATCTCCGCCCGTCCCCTCCTGTCAACAAACACAACAGGACCTTACCTTCTCGTCCTTGCGTGTTTTTCTCCTCACCATTTATCCCGACCTACTCGTTCGATAAACTTATCACCGACGCTTCGTTTTGTCGATCCGCTGTTGACCATCGCAAGTTTCCAGCGGTCTTTCGTTTCAGAATCTCAAGGCTCCGACGCACCCGCTCGAAAGGCCGAAAGCGAATCAAGATGAAGTCCGCCATTCTTGCGGCAGCTGTGCTGCTCGGCTCTTCGGAGGCCGCCGTACACAAGATGAAGCTCCAGAAGATCCCTCTCGAGGAACAGCTGGTATGTTAGCCTCGCCCCGGCTCGTGTCACCCCCGTGTAAACAACCTCAGCTCTAACGCCCGTCCTCTTTCGCACAAATAGGCTTCTGTTCCCGTCGAGGCCCAGGCTCAGCAGCTTGGCCAGAAGTACATGGGTAGTCCGCGAGCTGGCGCTCGGGACCACAGCGATGCTGTCTTCAGCACTAACGTCGTGAGACCCGAGGGCGGCCACCCTGTGCCTGTCAGCAACTTCATGAACGCTCAGTGTATGTTTATCCCGCGAGCATTCCGCAGTGTAGAAACAACTGCAATACTAATACCACGCCGCTCGTCATAGACTTCTCCGAGATTAGCATCGGAAACCCGCCCCAGGACTTCAAGGTCGTCCTGGACACCGGCAGCTCCAACCTCTGGGTCCCCTCATCCGAGTGCGGCAGCATCGCTTGCTACCTTCACAACAAGTACGACTCGAAGAAGTCCAGCTCGTACAAGGCCAACGGCACCGAATTTGAGATCCACTACGGCTCTGGTAGCCTCTCGGGCTTCGTGTCTCAAGACACCCTTACCATTGGCGACCTGACGGTCAAGAAGCAGGACTTTGCCGAGGCTACTAAGGAGCCCGGCCTTGCCTTCGCCTTCGGCCGTTTCGACGGCATTCTTGGTCTCGGCTACGACACCATCTCCGTAAACGGGATAGTACCTCCTTTCTACAACCTGGTCAACGAGGGCGCTGTCGACGAGCCTGTCTTCGCCTTCTACCTTGCCGACGAGGCCGGTCAGAGCGAGGTCATATTTGGTGGCATCGACGAGAAGCACATCAAGGGTGACATTACCTACATCCCCCTCCGACGGAAGGCTTACTGGGAGGTCGACTTCGACTCGATCTCCTTCGGTGACGAGACTGCCGAGCTCGAGAACACCGGTGTCATCCTTGATACCGGCACCTCCCTCAACGTTCTTCCCTCGGCGCTTGCCGAGCTCCTGAACAAGGAGATCGGTGCTAAGCGCGGCTATAACGGGCAGTACACAGTCGAGTGCTCGAAGAAGGCCGAACTCCCCGACATCACGTTCGAGCTTGCGGGCCACAAGTTCCCTCTTAGCGCCGAGGAGTACATTCTGGAAATCCAGGGCAGCTGCATTTCGACTTTCCAGGGCATGGACTTCCCCGCCCCTACTGGGCCCCTGGCCATTCTTGGAGATGCGTTCCTCCGACGATACTACAGCATCTACGACCTTGGCAACCACCGTGTCGGTATCGCTACCGCCAAATAATTGATTGGAATGCCCGTTGCGTCGGGATTCAGCGATCGGCACGTAGCGGTCAGCAGTGTTTAGCGGTTGGCAGCGAGCGGTCGGCAACGAGCGGTTGGTAGCGAGCTGCAAACCTCCAGCGGTCCATGAGGCTGTCGTGGCAGCCTCCGTGGCGTTCAAGTGGAAATCGCGACAGGAATTAGAAGGAACTGGTTCCATTAATCCAGGCATCACTTGTACCGCAGTTGACTGTTAGCCTTTTGAGTTTCCTATATCTATTCCCACATGTTATTACCGCCTTCGAGACGCCCCCTTCTTCACAGTTTCGATGATTGTTGGCTGTTCGCAAACCGCCCTGGCTAGTTCTCCTCGTATGTACGCGGCACTATCCTTCCTTTAGCAATTTTAGTTCTACAGTTGGGAGATTGTGAGGTCGGACTGGTAGAATGGTGTGAGGAGGGCGATGGGTGGTACGGGGTGGGTCATTCGGGGGTTCTTCTGCCTTTCTGCTTTATAGCTGTATAATACAGAGCATACGGTATTCTCACCGAACCGGACGACGAGTGATGAGTGATAGCCTGGTGTTTGGGTTGTGTCCGAAATGTGCTCTTAGATTGGGACTCTAGAGACATGCAGATCATGCAACAGGACACGAATCCCTTAGGGGAGGGATAAAACCGTCTGAGACGTAACACGCGCGGAACAGAGGATTGAAATTCGGTCTATTTTTTTTTTCTTTGGATAAATGCACGTTGCGAATTGACAGCGAGAAGGGGAGTCTAGGATAGACACATTGTCCTTGAAGAAGCCTCTTAACTAGTACACCATGTACCATATGCTTAGCGCAACCGTGATGCCTGTGATGGACTTGGACTTGGAGCACCCCCACGTGACCACCAACACCTTCCCCCCACCCGAGTATTAAGTACTCGTACTTTGGTATCATGCTACAGAAAGGTGTTGGGTACTTTTCAGACCACCAATTGCAGCAGGGCCGCTGTTGTCTCGCCTCCCTTGGGTGGCATATATCCCTGCAAAACAAGTTGCTTTCGGGATTTGTGTAAATTTCAAGGCGTCGATTTCTGTCATTATCTTTGCCACCGATAGGAAGGGAAATTCTAGCTTTCCCTTCTGTTTGCCCTCCCATCTCGTGGGGAAGCCTGCTGCTCTTCCAACTTTGTTTGGTTTCCTGGGTCGCCGATGGGACCTTAGTCATCCACTTATCGTGGTTCTCCTCTTCCATTCTGTTTTTTCCCCCAGCTTCGCTTAGTTCGCACTTGTGATCAGCCAGCAGTCCAACACCTAGTCGGTCACAGGCCAGGGACCACGAAGTGCAAGTACCGACGACAACGACGCTACCGCACTTTCAGTGTGTTCAGTGGACAGGACTTCCTGACTCTGAGAGAGCCAGCGAAGCACGGCCGCACATCCCCTGGTCAAACTCACGGCAAATCTGCGCCAAAAAGATCCGCCCAGCCTTGTACCGCGTTCAACCAACAACCTTTCGTGCAAACTGCCATTTTCATCGCTGCACGTATTGACAGCTCCACAAGCTGGAAATCCATCATCAGGGGAGCAGAGTCCGCAGGCAGTACCCGACAGCCAACGACCCACCAGCAAACGGGCGGGCGTACACTCTCCCCTCCACTCCAAATTCTCCAATCCACCAGCAGACTCGGCGCGTCGCGAATTTGTCGTCCCCGTCGTCCAACAGCCAAAACGCATCGCCTCTTTGGCCGCCAGTCCCTTCCTCAGCCACCCATACGCATACGCCATTTCGCATTTCTTTCTGGTACCATCTTTAATTCGAACGTAACCTCCTCATCTGCCCTTGTTACCCTCCCACAGGCGATAACGGCTCGGACTTTTTCTCTCTCTCCCCCCGAGGGCCCTCCGTGCGCGCAAGTCTCCTTCCTTTGCGGGACGCAAGGAAATATTTCTCCACTCACTACCCACCCTTCCCATCGCCCTCGATCGCCAAAACCACGGCCTGCCCGAGTTCCGCAATATCACCACGACGTCGATAACGATGGCGCAACCCGGGGTTGCCGAGGGCAATGGGGTCGCTGAGCCTCATAACCTCGAGCAGCCCGCGCCGACTCCCCAGCAGCAGCCACACCCTGCCGACCAGTCTGTTGCCGCTGGGGGCAAGCGGAAACGCGACGACGAGACTGGCGTCGAGAACGGGGCTGCTGATGGGGTTGGCGAGGCTGATGGAGATGCAGCTCCTACCAATCGCGTCGCCGAGAGCGCGACTCGGCCGAATGAAAAGACCCTGATTCGAACTATCTATGGGCTCCTCAAAGAGTATGTTATCATCACCCATGCCTTATTCCTGCTGCCCCATCCGTACCGGGTAGTCCTCTTTCCCCGCGCGCCGTGATGACCATGTTCATTCTCGTCAACCGGCCCATCATGCTAATCCGGTCCGTCATCAGGTCTGATCCTACCCCCTCTGTTCTCGATAAGCCGATACCATCACCAGAACAGGCTGAGCCGCCGCCTTCGAAGCGCGCCAAGTCCGAGGACACAATGCCGACCGTTGCGACCAAGGTTGCGCGTGACGAGTATACTAGTCTCGATGAACTCTTCGAAGATATATCCGTCACTATACGGGCGCGTCTAGCTGAGATTTCTCCCAGCCCCAGCGCCGAAGAAGCAAAGGCGCTGAATGGTCTTCGGACTAAGGCAATCGAACTCATCAAGAGAGAATTGTCCTACCCTCAGGCCCCATACCCGACCAGCCATAGAACGAGTCAGTCGACAACCTTGACTGTGACTCCGAACGTGCAGAACGCGAGGCAGCTCTACTCCAGTCTTCCGTCAAATGCTGCTGCCGCCCGTCTTGCTGTATCCTCCGCCAAACAGCTCCCACCGGGCGTGTCAGCTACCACGCTTACATGTCGTAGCGAGGCGGTCGAAGAGAAGACTCTTGGCGACGTGCTTCCCGCGCCGAGGAACCGTACTCCCTTGCTTCCGTCGCCGGCTACTACGAAGGCCGCTCAACCGAAGCCGATCTCCAAGGAAAATGTCATCGGCTTCTATCATCCTGAGCTGTCGGACAGTTCCATGCGACGGCCGAACGGATATTCCAGTTCGCGACTCGCTGTCGGACACTACCTTGATTATACAAGGGCCACACCCCAGTCCCCAGTCAAAGCGAAGCAGCGGGAACGAGCGCAGAGTCTCGCTGGCCTCAAGCCGTCCACTTCCGAACTTGAGGTGGTCGAGATGGAGTCACTCTTCAGAACAGCCTTCTCGAGCTTTGCGCCGTGCAAGGACGACTCGGGCGCCGTTGTTCCATCAACCGTTGCTGGTCGCATGTGGTGGCAGAAGAAGGGTCAGCACGATTTTCAAAGCCAGATACGCGCCGAGTATGGTCCCGAGCAATCTGCTGACGAGGAGCAACGGAACAACGTCAAGGAGGACGAGGATGCTGAGCCAGAAGAGATCGACGACGGCATTATCGAGAATATCATCACCAGCTTTGACCCGGCCATTGTATTCCCGTCACTACGCCGTTCGGCCGAAGGAGATGTCGCCAGCGAGGAGGACATCGACGCACTCCTACTTGAGGTTGATGACCTGATTCTTACTCTTGCGTCCTCGCAACATCTCCGAAACCGCACCAAGTCGGTGACGTCGGCAAATCGATTGGCCGTCGGAGAGCCTGACATGCTCACGAACAGCCAGCTTCCCGAACCGTCTGAGACCGAGGTGGAAACGTACGAGACGCTCAAGGCCCTCCTCGTGACCATTCTCCAACGCCTCCCGCCGTACGCCATTGCGAAGTTGAATGGCGACCAGCTTGACGAGCTGCTTGTCAGCACAAGACTTCCAGTCAAATTGAATGAGTATAAGGGGTCTATGGGCGAAGACGAAGCAGCCATTAATGAGCGGGCGCGGCAGAAGATGCTGCAGCAGCAACAACAGCAGCAGCAGCAACGGATGCAGCAAGTCGGGCCTAGCCCCGCCAACCGGACTCCCGCGCATCGTTCATCCAACGCCTCTAACTACCACACGCCCAATGCCCACTTTGTGCCCCCTGCCCAATCGCGCACGCCTGTTCCCCATCCTCAATATTACCGACCCCCCTCTAGCCAGGCGGTACCCCCTAACTCTGTGCCGCGGCCTGGTCCGCCCCACATCTCACCCACGCAGCATCACGTTCAGCCCCAGAGACCTCCCAGCCAGCAGTATCGGACTAATGGTTATACGGCCCCCTTTGCGCCCCAGCTTGCCAAGACCCAGACGCCGTACGGCCACCAAGGAATGGCCCAATATACCCCTGGCGCTCGGCCCCAGCAGACCCCGGCCGCCTACGCTAATGCTCCCCCACATGCAAGCCCAAACGCGAGGTACACGAATCCATACCAGGCCGGATATCCCCAGCAGCAGCAGGTTCCAGCAGCTCACCCACAATTCGGGGGGTACACTAATGGTGCCGGCTCACCCTCTCCTCAGGTTGGTCACCCGCAGCTCCCCTACGCTCCATCTCCATACCAACAGCAGCAACAACAGATGCAGCAACACCAAGTTCCTCAGCAAGCCCCTCCGCGATACGGCACTCCTGTCAATCCCCAGGCGGCGGGCCATCCTCGGACTCCAAGCGTGCCAAACTCCCACATTCCAGGACCTGTTAGTACCGCCCCTGGCCTTACTGGATATCGGACGGTTATGCCCGAGAGCGAGCAGCAAAGGATGATGGAGCAAGCTAGGGTCCGCGCTGCGGCTCAGGAGCGAGCCTCGAGCTATACCCAACAGCAGCCCACCATCGCCGGTCTTGCCGGTATAGGACTTGGCGTCGGCCAGTCTGCTAACAGGGCACCAACACAGGCTCCTGGTGGACCGGCGACCCCGGTGCAGGGCGGACCGCCGCCCCAGCGAGGAATGATGCCCAACGGGGCTCAGAGCTCCCAGGGGCTCTCTTACGCCCCGGCCAAGGTTTCCCCAGTTCCCGTCCCGGTCATTCCCCCCCATCGACCCGCCAGTCAGCCGAACCAGGCGCAGTATTCGAATGTGCAAATGCAGCAGCCCATGCACCCTCAGCACCAAACTGGCCC
This sequence comes from Cephalotrichum gorgonifer, assembly GCA_900312665.1. NCBI lineage: Eukaryota > Fungi > Ascomycota > Sordariomycetes > Microascales > Microascaceae > Cephalotrichum > Cephalotrichum gorgonifer. The sequence continues at coordinate 836,380 of ONZQ02000010.1, read as the reverse complement.
GACGCAGCCGCCACCGCCGCAGATGGCGGGTCAGCAGCCCGTTGCTCAACCTGCCCAACAACAGTAAAGGCTGGTCTTGGGCACCGGAGAATAACGGGGCTCGTCAATACGGGGCTCTGTTGCAACGGCGAATAATGACGCTGGGCAAAGGAGATACCGATCTCCATCGCTATACTGTCCTTGGGCCGGCCGCGGGTAGTGGTTCGGCGAATGGGATAGGTCTAGGGCTAGATGCTCTACGTAGAGTGTCTAGCCCAGGGAGTTCCTGAATCAGCGGGCTGTCACCTCCTTGGCTCATCACGACTCGCCTATTTCCGTGTATCGGCCGCCTGGTTGTGAATGGTATAGCGGACGGGTCGAGACTGGATGACATGGTTCGCTCCATCCGCGATCACCAACCGGCGCTTCAAGCAACTACTGAGCCTCGCCAGGTGCCCCAAATAGCATCCTCACACCGGTTTGAATAGCCAATAGTATGTTGTCTCAACCCACGGTACCCGAGCGGCAAACAACCAGACTGCTGGACCCTCCCTTCAAACACTCGCCTGACGACTTGGAACAATGCGGCCAAGTTTGGGCCGATGCTAATGCGCACTGTTGTCGGTGAGGGTGGGCTGGTATATCACCTCCGGAGAACCGATTCCCCCCAAACCTGGTGGAGAAATTTGGATACCTTCCGATTGGTAGCATTATGCAGGGCATCGAGCCCCACGAGAGCCGGGTTGATCAACCCATCGCGGGAGAGTATAGACAATGGAGGAGGCGATCCCTAAAATGGAGCAAGAGTGTGGCTGAGAGTAATTCTGTCCGGCTGGTGGTATTAGGGGAGATAGAATGTGGCCAATCCCATTCGACGACTTCTCTGGAGGAGAAGTCAAGACCCCCCTTCCTCCCGCTATAAGCATCCTCTTCGCGGCAGGGTGGACTGAGCTGCGGTTTACGATGCTGGCACTGGGGTGACGAGCTCTTTGCGACAGACTTGTCGGTCTGTTGTCTTGTCATACTAGCTTTTTGTGTATTTCTTCTTCTTCTTCCCTTTTCTTTCTTTTCCTGTCTTGTTAAGTTGTGCTGGATTGATAAAGAGTGGGTCTAAGGGGGGAGTGTCTAATATGCAATCGGCGTTGAGGGAAATGCAATACGGTTCTACGCTCAGTTTCTTCCTGCTTTTATTGTCCTGCTTGTTTCTTGCCCTGTCTGGGGCCGGGAGTGTTGGTCGGTCTGCGAAGTTGGCTCGAGGTTCACCTCGTGGCTGCTGGTGTTACGATCCGGTGAGCGCGGGCCTGGTGCAGGGGCAGGGGGGAGAGGGAGCAAGGGTAAAAAAGTTCGCGATTGCATTGGATTGTTCTGTTCTGTACTTTATATTTCTGTAGAGGTGAGATCAGTTGTGGTAGAATCCATTTTCCTTTTTAGGGGAAACTTCCTCACCAAGGGAACCACTTTTCAAGTAATCAAGCGGAACGTTGAGACGGTTCAAGAGGGGGAAAAAAGGCAGAGACCCTGCCGTGAAACTGAGTGGTATATTCGTAGCAATCCATATTCTAAGGTATCCCGTATAATGCAGCCCCGCGCCGTCCATCATGCGTCAACAACCGCAACGCCCTTGCTTTTCGACCGATACTCCTTCCACTCCCTCCTCAGCTCAAACACGACTTCGACGGCGATCAGCAATATGATGATGACCTCAAGCCTGGTGCTATGCTTCTCGGCCGACATCTCCCTCAGCACGCTCGCGATGTCCTGCGCGTAGTCCAGCCTCTGGTTCAGGGTGCGTATCCTCACGTTGACATCCAGCGCCCTGCCCACCTGGTCGTAGTACCCCTCGAGCCCCAGGTCCGCGCGGCTGTCCCAGAAGATGTCGGGGAGCGAGTCCGTCAGCTCGGAGTAGTTGTTCAGGCGGGCGCTGAGGCTCAGAAGCTCGCCCGTCTTCTGGTGGATGAAGGTGCGCGAGAGCGGGAGGCGGGAGCCCTGTGAGAGGATGGAGGGGATGGAGCGCGTGTGCTCGAAGTACGACGCCAGGTCGCTCTCGAGGACCGCGAGCTTCGTGCTGCGCGCGAGACCCGAGGAGAAGGCCACCTTGGCGAGCGTCGTGTCCAGCCTGTCGCCCGCCGTCGAGGCCTGGCGGGTGCCGAGGACGACGAGGTCGCCCTTCATGAGGCTCGTGTCGCGGTCGGGCTCGCACGTGTACTCCAGGTCCTCGAACTCCCGGCGGGCCGTGGCGTGCGGGTCCTCCGCTGCTCCGAGGAGGCAGGTCATGACCTCCTCGATCGGGAGCGACCACGTCACCACCGTCCCGGACGGGAAGACGAGCACGTCGCCCCCGCTATCTGCCTCGCCGCCGGGTCGCCTCGCGTGGACCACCTCCGCGGCCTCGAATCCCGTCCCATCCGGGTCGATCTCGTATCCCTCCGCCTCCAGCAGCTCCGGCACGGCAGCCATGTTGAACCCCTCCGCGACGCACACGGCGCTGATGAGGTTCGGTGGCGTCGTGCCGTCCGCCGACGCGGTACTCCTGTGCGAGGGCTGCTGCGCTATGATTGCTACGCGGCGGAGCGACTTCTTCACCCCCGCCCCCCTCGCCTTGCGCTTCGCCTGTGGCGCCGCCGAGGCCTCGAGGTCCCTCGGGTCCCTCGAGTCCTTCTTCTGGAGGTAGACGTTGGAGGTGAAGAAGTCACGGCGGCGCGGGAGGTATGTGGTCGGGGTCGGGTGGAAGGCCCGGCGGGATTTCGTACGCTGGGAGGTCGAGATGGTGAGGAGCGGGCGGTGAGAGGAGGCGCTGGTGGGGGGATGTGGGAGGAGGGCGCGCGTCGGGCGGGTCATGATCATCCAAGGGACGATCTTGTGAGTTGAGGAGCGCATTGTTCGGTGTGTATCTGCCCCATTTAAGGGCGATTGTCACCGGTGGTTTTCGAGGATCGCGAGTGCTATGTGCTCGGGGGGTTCCAATCGCGGGCAGCGTCGGGTCGGAGGGGCATTGGGGGAGATCGGAAGCTCGGAGGTTCCCCAGTGCGATGTGGTGGTTGATATGGGGGATGTGGACCGAGAAAGTGTAGCTACTAACATGATCTATCTTATCACCACGTGACGTTGAAATTTCGCGCCGCTTAATGTTCCCCGTAACGCGGGTTCTTGCGATAAGTTCCGGCTTCGAGAGGCGCTAGAACTTGGTCTTGCTTCGTCAAGCCGCATCAGGTCTTTTTTGCAGATTTGTGTTTACATGTATTTTCCTTGTTATCGCTGGCGCTACCTTTCTTCTCTCTTGACCTAATCCCGAGCCGCCCAGGTTTACCCAATGTTCGGGGCGACGGAACCGGACGGATGCTCGGCCGGCGGCTTTCAAGAATTTCGAGCCGTGGCTTGCTACTGACGAACCATCGTGGTGCGCATGGGCTGGTATGAATCAATCTACTTGGGTTCGTCTGCACCACTGCTACTTACACATGTTTTATATAGCGATCTTCCGAACAGTTGAAGCTTCAAACCCGCTCGGGGTATACCGCCACAGCCGTTAGCGATGCGAGCCAGCTCCGACAAGCCGAACGAAGTGATCGAGTTACACCCATATTCGGCGACAGCCATTCCGCGGGGGGGCAGAGGAGCTGGCCGCAGAGCCTCCCTCCCTCCGAGCCTCGCCGGGGCCCCGCGCCAACAACCCTCTGGGCTACGCGGTGGCCAACAGATGCCTCCCCCGCCCGGCAGGGAGGCCCCCCACTATCTTCCACACCCGATGCTTGGCAGGAATTGGAGGACGCAGCCCGAACCCCCCAGAGTAAGAGCGAGGTTAGGCAGCATTCCAAAACGACACGGCCGGAGGTGAAGGCCCGGGAAAGCAATAGCAGGAAATGCCACCCTAGACATGCGCAGTCGAGGGTGGTCAGTCCGGCGTCGATGCTCATAGAGCTCATGAAGAACCGCGACAAGCTCCTTCCCGACGAAGAATTCCACCGGCTCGCAAGCTCCGTCCTCGATGCCCCACCACGACAAGCCATAATACTCTCACGCCTCCTCCTCATCCAAGACGAACGCTTCACGAGGATGACTCGGGAGCAGATCGTTCAGAAGGCAGTCAGTTCGGGGTTCTCTCATAGCGATGTTGAGCATTGGGAGTGGATACTCCAGGCCCCTACGTCCGACGCCATGGTCACGAGATTTGTGTCATCAGAGTCACATCAACCGGTCTGTTTTCTCAATCTCATACTCAGGCCGAACGCTATCTTCGCCCGGCGGACGTCTCTCGAGTCTCTGGTGAGATACATGGCGAAGTGGTATACGAACGCGGAAGGTTCACTCAGAGACAAAGTTGATCCCCAGGCGCTCAGGATTCCTATCAAGCGGCTTGCTTCACATTGTAGCCGGTCGTGGCCCGACCTATTTCCCGCCCTTGCCCAGGTCGTGGCACTCCACATCCAGACAGGTATACCAAGTGCCGTGAGGGAAGACAAGGTCTACGCCGCACAGACTCTGGCATACAACACATATATCCCGGCTTTCGCCGCTGCGCCTGACCGGTTGGGGCGCCAATACATGCATCACATCTGGGAAGCTCAGAGGATAATCTTGGAGATGTCGAGCGGGCTGCAGAAGCCGCTACTTCTTGAGAAGGCGAGCTTCAACGCCATCCGCTTAGTGCTAGTGGGATTGCGGAAGACTAAGGGAGATCGAGATGCAGCAGAGAGGTGGAGCAGGACATGGCCCCCTTACAAGGTTGTTCGGGATGGGCTCGACGAGCAGAAGGATCCCGAGGACGACTATACGAGGCCGATCAAAGCGGGCATAACGATGCAGGAGACTGGCTACGCGAGGACGCCGCTCGACGATGTTATTGATACCCTGGCGGGAGCGGCTCCGGATGGATCTCCCACCATACAAACGCGCGCAAATCTAGGTGGACTAGTAAAACGAGGGCACAAGATTGGGCCCGAGGAAATCTGGGCGACCAACATACGAGCCACAAGAAACGCGCACGAGGCGTGGCTTGTCTTCAAGGAGCGACCTAGCGAGGGGTGCCAGCGGAACCACAAGGTCTACGCCGAATTGTTCGCCAAGCTGACCGCGAAGGCGGCTGAGACGGAGCATTACCAGGCCGGCGACGGGCGGCACGTCGTGGAGGTACACATCCCCAACCTAAGCGACTTCGAAAAGGCGCGGCTCCAACCACCGACCGTGGTGCAGCTCTACAAGAATATGATCGAGGCCAGCATCAAGCCGGAAGGCCACTGCCTGAACGTGCTCGTGGGGAGCGCAACCCACTTCGAGCAGTTCTACAAGTATCTGCGCGACAGCACGCTGGACAAGGAGCTTGTGGAATGGTTTTCGGACACCTCCAGCATGAATGTGTCCCAGGTCTTCGACCGCCTGCCGTTTGGCGTCTTCCACTCGTACATATCCCTCCTCTGCCGGCTCCACCCCTCGGCCACAGCCGACAACCCCCCCGCCGGCGTCGAAAATCGGATCTTGGAAGCCATCCGCCTAGTGTCGGAGTACGCGGATGCGGCGAGGGCGCAGGGCAGACAACACGCTAGCCTCCTGCCCCTCTGGGTCACTCTCCTTGGCCGGCTGAGCCAGCCGAAGGGCGTCTATTCCCTGGAGCACGCGTGGACCGGGATAGGGTTCGCGGCGCTACTGGTGTATATTGACGTGCTGGGCCGCGCGCGGAAGTCTTGCACCATCGAGCGCGAGGTGTTCTTCTACACCGCGAGGGCGGTGCGCAACGCGGTAACGGCCCACTACGTACCGCTCATGAGAGAGCGCAGGGCCAAGGCCCTCCACTTGGCGGATGACCCCGAGGGCTCCACGTTTATGAAAACCCATGCAGAGGCCCACGCGGAGGACCATGCGGAGGACCATGCGGAGGACCATGTGGAGGACCATGCGGAGGACCATGCCGATGACCTGTCGTCCTTTGAGGCGCGCTACAAGTCAGGGGAGCTGAAGCCCGAGGACGTCATAGCTCTGATGGGCGATATCCTCGCGAGAACATTCGTCGAGTCCACCAGGCGCGTTCCTCCTCTCATCGGCGAAGACGGCACGGAGTACTCCCTCCCGCAGACATATCACCAGCTGCGAGGGACCGAGGCGCATATATACATGCAGACGCTCGCGCACCTCTCGAATTACCCCGCCATGCTCGATCTACTCGAGTGGATCGCGGAGGAGTGGGAGAAGGATGCGTCGCCGAAGAATAGGTTCCACCTGAAGAGGGCGGTGGCTGCGTTCCGAGCGCTAGGGGAGCCCGTAGGGGCCGGCGAGGCTCTGGAGCCGCTACACATCGCGAAGCTGAATGAGGTGAGGGAGAGGCTGCAGGGGATGGAGGCATGGCCGGAGGATGAGGAGGTGGAGGCGTACGTGGAGGTTACGTTTGCGGCGAGCTCGCTCCTGGTGGCGCTGAGGGGTTGAGATGTTATATATGTATATGTGTGTGTATATCATGGGCGGGTTTGACTTTTTGCGGGCATAGATAGAGTGGGCGGGCTGGCGTTAAAAATGCATATACCATTTAATTCTTGATCTAAAAGAACGGGGGAGGGGACCGGGTGAGGCTCCTATCTGCCCCTGCATGAGGGGGGAGGCCAGCTCGGGTCTGGATAAATCGAAAGCGGGATAAGTGAATAGGTACACGCCCAACCGAACCGGCATAAAGCCCGGTCTGCCCGTCCCTCTCCCGCTCACTCCTTTCCTCGTCCCATTTCGTTTCAGAACCCGTGGCTCCTAATCCTGATAGTCACTCACGATCCCGCACCATGATTGAGCCAGAACACGACCAGCCTCAACACCACGGCACGCCCGAGAGCGTTCAGGAAGCCGCACCGCCTCCGGAAACAGCATCCTGCTTCGAACGCCATTGGACCCAGCGATTCGCCCATGGCATATATGACTGGGCGCTAGAAAACCGCATCACGGCCCGCGAGCTGGCCATGCTCCGGGTCATGAACTCGATAACGGAAAAGCCCGGCTGGGAGACCGAGATCTTTGACGACGAGGTTGCGGCCTCCTGGAAGGCCGAAGCCGTCGCCAACGAGCGGCTGATGAGTCTAAAAGCTTGGAACTGGTGTCTTCGGGAACTACGAGACAAAGCGACTAATTTTGCCCGTACCGGTCGAGTACTGGTGTACGATGTTGGACCCACGATATCAAAATCAAAGCCCGGCGAGCTTGTGGGCGGAAGGCTGAAGTCCTTGGTGAATGATATCGTTACCAGCACCGATGTCTGCCAATCTGACTGTCAGCTACACGAGGGCGACCAGGTCGTCAACATCGTCGATCCCTCTCTATACTCGCTGGCTTATGGGATCACCAAGGTTCTTCCGAGAGATGAAAGTGAAGGAGGAGGAGTTGACCTCCACCGTTTATGGGAGAAATTTGGGAAAGGAACGCAGTCCGTTCTTATACCCCACGAAGATATATTTCGTCAGGCGAGACTAGACTCCGAACGGGCGCCGGAGCTCCTTCGAGATGAACTACTAGAGGACAGGCCCTGGCGATACTCCAACGGGTCCCAGTGGCTCCCGTGCGAGGCCAAGTTCTCGAATCCGGACGGTAACGACTGCAAGGTCAAGATCGAGAGCTATATCAATAATCTGCACCCCACATCCCACCGCCAAATCTACTCTGCCGTCGAGGACATTATCTCGGCATCTATCCAGCCTTGGAATGATACAGTGACATTTGCCGTACCAGGAAATAGGAGTTGGCATCGCAACAGATTAATTGTAGGAAGTGGTAGGGCTGGTCTCCGAATCCGACTTTTTGAGCTCGCCGAGATGACCCCCCTCTCACCAAAGGGTATCTGTTGGCGTGAAGAAGGCAACTTCTTCGGGGAGCTGCAGGGGATATCGGACGCCTGGGACACCCTGGCTCCCGAGACCCGGGATAATGCTCTCCAGGATGTCATCGCGAGAATGGAGCGCGCCGAGTATGTTTTGGTCAGAGGTGGTATGCCAATTGGCCTAGACAGTTATCGTGAGGAGATGCAGGACAGGCTCGCGCCATTCCTCCACCCAGACGCTGGGGTTCTCCTATCATACGAGGACTGGAAATCCAACGTGATACCACCCAGGACAATCCCATGGGATGAGAGAGTTCCGTCTTACGACTCCTCCGAGGATGAGGATGAGAGACGGCCGGATGACCTCGAATGGACTCCATCTGGATCCGAGGCGACATCCTCTGAGCAGCTTCCAACTTGCCCGCACTGCACATGCTGGCAGTCCCCCGCCGCATTGATACGACTTACTCGTGGAAAATACGCGAGGGATCTAGAGTCCAACCGCACCTTGAATCGGTTCGACGACGAGAACCGCCAGGCTCAGCTCCAACGCGATTTCAGGAACCAGGGCCTCCAGGTGTACGTCAGGATCCAGAGCATCCAGCTCACACCTGAACATCCACGCTACGAGGGCAGCGACTGGGCCGTCGAGGGCATGCTGAATGAGCGAATAGTTGCCAGCTCCGTCTACTTTTTCGACATGGAGAACGTAAAGGCCGATTCGGCGTCCATGTCCTTCCGTGTCCAGGCCCGCCTCACCTCGACATGCCACGCAAGACCTGGGTCTGAAGACCGCAAAAGTTTAGTCTCCCTCTTTGCGATTGACGGCCTCGTCAGTGTCGAATACCCCCCGACCCCGACCTTCTCCCTTACGACGACGAGATTTTGGAGGAGTTTCCTAACGATGACCCCCCTAACCCGGACGACCGAATCCCCCATTTCCAAGAGCTCGGTTCAGTGCCTGCGGTGGAAGAGAAGCTGATAGCGTTTCCTAACACGCTACAGTATCGTATGGGGCCCGTTGAGCTCCGCGACCCCTTGAAGCCCGGGCACGTCCGCTTCCTGACTCTGTGCCTGGCGGACCCTAACTATCGCCTCGTCTCTACGAAGAGAGTCGTTCCGCAGCGGTTAGACTGGTGGATGAGGGACGTCTTCCCCTGGGCGCATCTCGTGAGAAAGGGCTTGCCGGCTGAGCTGGTGTGTCAAATTGCGGAAGAAGCCACGGATCAAGTTATCGCACCACAAGAGGCCAGAGAACTATGGTTCCGCGCCTCGCGTGAGAAAGAAAGGATGATGGCGGAACTGAACAGCGTGGAGAACTACCTCGCTTTCCCAGACGGTCCGATAGCGCACTGATGGCAGATACCTCCTGGAGAAGTACTTAGTAGTAATAGCAACGAGGGCTAGGATGGACCTCCGTCGCCCTCGCCTGGCCTGTGAGTGAACCTCGAGACCGGGGGTGTACCCCCTGCGATAAGGGTGGTGAACAAGATGTTAAACGCGTCCTAATCCTTTGGCGAGTTCATGCTAGACTCTTAGATCCTGGCACCTATGCTTTAATTTGCTGGTGTGTTGGATATGGAAACCTCTATAAGGCTGTGTCTGTCCTATGTGCCAATGCATGTACTTGGCACTGTATTACCTCGCTAGGTGTGGTCAGGGGGTGCCGGCAGCCATGAATGTGGATTGCATTGCACCTACCTGCCTGCCAAAAACGGAACCCGAAGCTCCTCCGCCATAACTCATCTCATGCTGGGGGGAGGAAGGAGCTACGCGTGATGATTTCAAGCTCTCACCAGGGTCGCGCTTCCCAAACCTCTACGAATACAGGCAATTGCCTTGCTACTGGCCGGCATTTTCCTTCCCACTGTCTCCGTTCTATTCAGCTTCTTCTTCCTCTTCACCCTTTTCACCTCCTTCGTCCCATATTCCCCAGCCGCTACACCACATTCCTCAGAGGTCAGCTCCACTTTGTTCGAAGACCGGCATGTCATAACATCTCATAATTTCAAGTTACTTTAATCCTTGAAACGAGGCACGGGATGGGATGCATCTTGGGAATCATATAGAGATCATTTACGCGTTTGGCTTTCGGAGGACCTTTTTTCTTTGGAGTTTGGCTGGTGGCCGCCGTTTACAGCGCGATAACACGGGGGGATCTCATACGGAAAGGGAGGCTCGTGCCACTTGCACTTTCCCATTCTCGACCTTTCTTCCATGGTAGACCGTCTGCCTGTTTCGTCTCGGAGCTTTTCATTCTTATTTGTATAGCTCGGATATGCCCGCTTCTGCTCTGGTACGTTTGGTTTACCCATTACTTTTTTCTGGCCACGATACTCACCTATCTGTTAGCTTCTCGGACCTCTAGACCTTTGGCACTAGCTTACTCTAAGTCTTCAGGAAGCCTAGCCCGGATTGTCATGACAAGGGACTCTGGATGTTACTTGAGTATACCAGGCTTCTCTCCACACTCCGTTTGGGCTACGGGCCGAGATGGAGCCTTCCTTCATAATCCCTTTACCCGCGGTCCCGGCGAAACGCCCCTACCCCTATGAGGACGAGGACAGGCCGGAGCGGGAACATCGGCCCGTTGACTACGAGCAAACGAATAACACTCCTCCTACCAACATAATAACTTCAGCCCCCTCTGATACCTTTCCATCGGACTCCGATACTGACGAGGAGGATGTGCGGTTATACGATACCGCTGGCGTTTCCGTTGGTGAACTTCTTCCAAGGTGCTGCCCCTGGCCCCTGCAGACGCCTAACGTCGTCAGTGTCGAAATTCCCGAGACAACACTCGTGTTTCCAGAATCAAGATACGAAGGATTCGTCCCTCCTGCACACGTCGTATCCGAGAGGACAGCTGTTGACGCCCTCCGACGAAAAATCCAAGAGATAGCCGCGGCGTCTAAATCCGGACTACGAGATGAAGAGGAAGAGGAAGAAGTCGATGAAGAGGAAGAGGAAGAAGTCGATGACTTTCAAGAGATCATCCTGGAAGATTTCGCCATATACTCAGACTCGGGCTTCAGCGCCCTGGAGATGCGCCCACTGCAGTACCTTAACGCAAAACAATTCGGTCACTCGCAGTACCTATTCGATGGCGTGCTACGGGTGGGTGATGAAAGGTACTTTGTCAACCAGGTTCCATTCCAGGAGCTCTCCGTCGGCAACTATGGCCATGAAAACGACTCAGTCGACGGGGAAGTGTGGATTCGTTCCTCCCGGAACATGGGACAGGAAGTCTACTACAGGCTCGGACGACCCTCGAAGTGTTATTCGCGGTACTTCTCCAATTTCGTTTGGATAGCCAATCTTGCAAAGTACTTCGTCGACTATCTCGAGGAGTGCGATGGCAAATCTGTTCGGTTACAAGACTTTCGCAGAGATTTCTTCAAGAGCACCTTTGCCCGGTATGGAGCATCTCCTGCGTTCATCAGGTGGTTTGATGCGTATGGAAAGGAAGACTTCGGGGTTCCAGTTTCTGCCAATATAGAGTTTCTCTATAAGGAGGCTTGTGGTGTTCTCTCTGTCCAGTCAGCCAGGTTCCACCCGATTTTTCGGGAGATCATGACCTTCGACGAGTATAGGCCCGTACCTCCTAATACTCAGAGCAAGGGTGGCTCAGACTCAGACGACGTCCCTATGACCATCGTGACACCATACATCGCCCACTGCTTCGGCCACCTTCCCTGCGGCTCCGTGATCTGGTCGATGGACCTCGACCCCAAAGTGGAGGCTCTTCGGAAAAAGGTGGCGGACCCTGTAAGTTTGGAGTTGACCAAGAGGGCGGTAGAGGGGACGACAAGGCTGCCACCGCCAACTCCTCCAACAGTAACTGCAGGTTCTCCTGCGGGTTCTCTCGCGGGATCTGCGCGCTCTGCCATGCTGGACAGCATCAAGCCGGGTGATACTATCTCTCTCCCTCCCGACCCCGAGTCCTTGAGCAAGTGGTCTCGCGAGGTACCTCAAGGGGGCGCGCACGGGAACGACGATAAGTGGTACGGACTTGTCCAGTCTGTGAACCTGCATCGTGGATCCCGCACTTTTCACATTATATGGTACTACAGGCCGGTAGATACCGTCTGCGGTGTTATGAAATATCCCATCCAAAACGAGCTCTTCCTCTCTAACCACTGCACGTGCAGTGATAGCGCGCCTATCTACGAGGATGATATCCTCGGAGTCCATTCCGTCTCCTTCTGGCCATCCCCCCTCGAGCAGTCCGAGCTCATTTGCCGCCAGACGTACAATATGACTGAACGGCGGTTTACGACCTACAGCGAATCGGATAGATTCTGCATTTGCAACAGGCCCAAGGGAAACCCCCTCTTCACGGAATTCACGAGCAAGTACCGTGTCGGCGATACGGTCCTAGTGCGGAAAAAGAAGCAACTCGAACCGTTCGAGCTTGTGGATATCGATGCGGTATCTGGAAAGGTCACGCTCCGCTGCCTTTACCGCAGGTCCGACTTCGAGGAACATTGCGAGCCAAACGAAGTTGTGTACACGGACGACTTCATCACGTCCCTGTACACGACTATTACAAGAAAGTGCTACGTCCACGTCGCCACAAACCAGAAGGTCCCGGCTCCTTATAATCGTGGGGGCGGTGGGGACCTCTTCTTCATGACGCACTTCTTGGACGGCGAGCAGTGCCATTCCCTCGTCCTTAAGAAGAGAGATGTTCCTTCCTTCAACATGCCGCCTACTGGAGAGAAGTTACTAGGACTGGACCTATTCTGCGGTGCTGGAAACTTTGGACGCGGACTGGAAGAGGGTGGGGCTGTGGAGATGCGGTGGGCGAACGACATCTCTGACAAGGCTGTTCACGCCTACATGGCGAACGCTGACCCGTCTCGTGTCACTCCGTTCCTCGAATCCATTGATACCTTTCAGGAGAGAGCCATCAGGGGGCGATTCGACTCTGGTATTCCAGAAATCGGGGTAGTCGGGTTTATCTCTGGCGGGAGTCCATGTCCGGGTTTCTCTATCCTGACGAACGACAAGACGACACCCCGTCAGAGGAAGAACCAATCCCTTGTCACTGCCTTCGCGTCGATGGTGGATCTATACCGTCCTCGCTATGGAGTGCTAGAAAATGTCGTCGGGATTGTGCAGAACCATCGGCAGAAACGGGAGGATGTGTTCTGCCAGCTCATTTGTGCCTTGGTCGGTATGGGATATCAGGTCCGTATGCTCTTCCTAGACGCCTGGTCCTACGGCTCCTGTCAGTCCCGGAGTCGCGTGTTCCTCGTCTTCGCTGCCACGGGAGAAATGCTCCCGGACGTACCCCCTCCCTCACACTCCCACACGCCTGACACGAAGAACCTTGGTCTTGGTATTCTGGGGAACGGCGAGAGAATGGCTGCGCGTGTGTTCCATGATGCGTACGCTTTCCCGTTCCGCAGTGCTGCGGCGGCTACGGCCGACCTCCCGGACGTGTACGATACTAAAACTGACTATTGCATCCCGTTTCCGGACCACGTCCCGTCCGCCACCTTTACGACGATGATCCGTTCCCAGGTCAAGTGCATCCCGCACTACCCCCCGGGTATGAACTTCGGCCGCGCCTGGAAGTCAGGGGCCCTAACACCCTCGGACCGTGCACTCTTCCCGGCCCCGGGCTCCCTGAGAACAAAAGACGGGGCGCAAGGGTGGATGCGTTGCCGGCCGAACAGGCTTTTCTCTACGATTACAACGACCCAGGCTATTACGGATATGAAGCTGGGTCCGCAGTTGCACTGGAGGGAGGAGAGGCCGCTTACGCTAATGGAGGCTCGACGGGCACAGGGGTTCCCCGACGAGGAGGTCTTGGTAGGGGGTCTGAGGGATAAATGGAGGGCTGTGGGGAATAGTGTTGCGAGGGAGGTGTCGCTTGCGCTGGGGCTTGCGATTCGAGAGGCTGTCTTTGGGGGTCGAGAGGGCGCGAGCGGATCTGGTCCGAAAAGCGTGCCGGTGAAAGTGGTTACTACGGCGAGGGCGATGGGGTGGACAGACACCTTGAAGGTCCCACCCGTATACGGCTCACCTCTGTCGCTTAACTGGAAGTCTGATGGATCGGCCGATAAGAGCGAGTCGCCGTCGATCGACATGAGAGAGGGGCATGCAGCCAACAGAGCAGCATACGCCAACGAGACGGGATTGACAAACGGGAATGGCAAGGATGGCGGACCGGCAGTGGTGGTTTCGGACATGGACCTTGACTCGCCGCAGACATAGAATTCGCGGCGGGGAAATAGGATCAAGTGCGAGACTTCCTCTGGCGTAACCGACGAGGTCGATGGCTGCCTTTGCATGTAGGGGGCCGAAGTTGGCGGCGCCAGGCGCATCTCCTAGCCTAGAGAACGATCTCTACTTGCCCAGAGCGACTCGCCCTTGTCTGCATTGATTCGCTGAGCAGGCACTCGGCGATAGGTCACAGCTACGGGGTTGTTAGAGTATTCACTTTTTACCGGGGTTGATACTTGCGCCATCCATGGGCAAAGATTGTGGCCAAGTTCACGACCCATTCTCACCATTCGGGACGAAGAATATCTCGGCGGGGGACGGTGCAACCCCTGGAGAGGACACTCCCGGGAAACGAAACTTATGTCTACAACCCAAGCGACAGGGGCATTAGGGGCAGGGGAGCACGGATACCAGGCGGTCCTCAGCACCACCTCGATATTTGGTTCTGGTTCGGCGGCGCGGACACCGAGAGCATGCGTCTCTGCTTTTTTCCTGGAAGGCCCCGCATCTGATACAACCGGCTTGGACTGAACTCAACGCTCTTCCAGCCTCATCGGCTTCACGGCTGTGGCGTTGATAACCCATTGATCCTTTGTCTTGTCGATTCCACCTCTGCTCTGGGATTCAGGACATTTTAGCTACGTCTCGGCATCCCCGATTTCATGCTCGGAACGACCCTGTCGAGTAACGCTCCGGAACTAGAGTCAAGACCTGTTGCTACCGAATCGAGGGTGGTAGTGATTTTTTCAAGGCGATACTAGCTTGCAAGGCGATGATATCCGATACGGCATCGTCCATATCTTAGGGGCGACCTTGGGTCTTCTTGGCTTTTGTTTATACGGAGCCCAATTTTTGCTTTCCCTCAAGGGCGGTTTTGCGATACAGCGTGGGTTGCTTTTGATGTTAGAGAGGTGGGGATACCAGCATATCTCTTACATCTTTTTTTTTCTTAGCTACTCCTCTTACATTAGCATCCATCTAGCTTCTGGATTTGTACGTTTACATAAAGAGTCGAGCATTTTCTGCGGATTGGGTTCTGGGGGAGGGAGCTTTTCCCTAGAGGAGATAGAAGGCGGGTAATAGAAGAAAGAAAGTTTCGAATCGTTGATCATCAATGTCGTTGTGACTAAGGTTTGTGCTGCCTTATGATTCCCTTCCCTTCCCTTCGACCCTTGGGTATGTCGAGTGTGATGATGAAATGTCCTCTAAGCCCTTGCCATGATACTTCAAACACCAGCCCCCGTACATATCCAACGAACCACCCTGGCCTTACAGCTCTACCGCAGGAACTACCATTAATCTACAAGAAGCTCAAGCCATGAAGAAGGAAGCCCAGAAGAGAAAGGCTGAGGCAAGGTTGGTTCGTCCCATATGTACGCGCGGGGAAGCATAAAAAATATAAAATAGGGGGCAGGGGCGCAAAAATATGATCTTGGCAGGGATCGAACCTGCAATCTTTTGATATGCTGCCGTACTCTTGTACAGTCGTAGTCAAACGCCTTGCCATTGGGCCACAAGACCAGTCGTGCTATTTGATGTGGTGACTAGGCCTAGTCCGGACTTATGTGCCTTTTCCACAACCCCGCTTCACGATTCACGAGTTGGCATGATCACACTCACTACATAGAGGTCCGAACGATGAAAGATGATTCCCAGAGCGAGCTTTAGGCGATAAAATCCTCCCAGCTCTAGTAGAGTGCCAATATGAGAAAGTAACTTGGCATTGTCATAGAGACATGTTCACTTGCTTCGAGACCTTAGGAAAGGCATATATAGAGAGGTATATACTCTTCATCCTCCACATCCAGACCAGACTCCGAGCTTCACAGTCAACACCATGGCAGCGAAGGTCAAGATATCAAGGTCCCAAGTCCACAAGCAAAACCTGCAAGGCAGGACAGGCACAGATAGACCAGGAAATCACATCAGCACAAGTCCATATAACCCACAGACAAACACCATCACGCTCAGCAGGCCGGCCCAATACACCCACAGTCCCCTTCAAAGTAAAAGCCCCCATTCGCAATGAGTGTTATAAAGCAGAAACCCCATTATTTCTCCCCCCTTGCCCCCAAGACCAGACTTTGTATGATGTGCAAGGTAACAAAACCCATCTTAATAATCCACTGAGACTCGAAAAAGAGAAGAAAATGAGAAGAAGAACAGAACCCGGCAAAAAAAATTACGACGACAGTAACGACAAAAGAGGAAAGAGAAAAAAAAGATACAGGTGTACAGTTATGGAGAGGGACCCCTCCTCTTCCCCTCGGTCCCCAACTCCAGGATCACCCCCTTCTCATCTTCCCTTCCAGTAATTCACCCCCTTCCGTCTTCCCTCTAGGACTCCTTACATGATGAAGCCACTGTATCCCCAGGCTCTACCCTCCCAAAATATGTATATCACTCTTCAAACCCAGGCTTACATCCCCTCGAACTCGCCCCCGAGGTCATCGTCGTCCAAGTCGCCCTCCTGTATCTCATTCGCCATCTCCCTCTCCCTCTCTCGTGCCTCCTGGGCGTTCTTCAGCTCGAGGCGGTGCTGGTTCATCGGGAAGCGCATTGCCTGGAGGTTGAAACAAGGTTAGCTTACTTTTCTTCTTCTTCTCCTTCTTTGCTTGGAGCCAAAGCGAGACCGGGTAGAACAAACCTTTACACTCTCGTCGTGAAGCCCCAGGCATACCCTGATGCGCTCGTGGAACGCCTCGCCCGGCTCCCGCGTGGCGTACACGTCGCCGACCTCCTTGCTCTTCATGAACCCCCTCTCGCGGTCTAGCGTCGCCTCGATGACACCGTCGCGGATCGCCTTGGCCACGATATACTCGGCCGACTCCTCGCTTCCCAGGTGCAGCCGGATGCAGATGTCGCGGAGCGAGATGCGCGAGTACGAGAGCGACATCATGCGGATACCAGTCTTGATAACGTTTTGCCTCAGACGGAGAATGAGCGTGTAGGTGCCGTCACGGCGGAATGCGTCGGCGTGATCGGCGATGATGATCTCGAAGTCCTCGAGGTTGCCCACGCGCACGGCCTGCACGAGCCGGAAGTACGGCTGCAGCGCCAACTCGAGCGCCGGTTGCCGGAAGGTCGCGCGGTCGGGGATGTCGCCCATGAGGAGCTCCACCACGAGGAGGTGCTTCGTCGCCGTTTGCGAGAACCCGACGGCGCACGCGCTCGACGGCGCCTTGCGCGTGGCCGCCGTCAGGTGCGCGTGGGCCTCGCCGTAGCGGAGCTGGATGGCCCTGATCCGGCCCAGGTAGTACAGGTACCTCGCCACCTGGTTGTTGGCCGCGTTCTCGGGGAACTGCGTGTGCGAGACGAGCAGGTCCGCCTGAGAGATATGGGAGGTGAGGAGGTAGCTCCGCAGAAGGAGGACGATCACCGACGCTTGGGTGTCGACGTCCTTGCGGAGGACGGCCGTCCGCAGCGCGCTGAGGAGCGTGGGCCGGAGCGCGACGACGGGCGACTGTGACGACGGGGGCAGCGGCGCGAGCTGCTCGCAGAAGAGGCTGTAGTAGAAGTAGGCTTTGGCGGACAGGGAGTCTAGCGTGCGGCGGTTGAGCTTCTGGATCCTGTCGGACAGGTGCTTCGAGAACTCTGCGCCGCGCTCGTACTGCTTCGAGTCGGATAGGTACACCTGGATGAGGATGCCTAGGAAGATGTCGATTTCGGGGATCACCTCCTTGACCTCCTTCTTGGCGCCGTTCTTCGTCTTGGGCTCGTCAATCTCCATGTCGCCCGCTGAGGTCCGGCCAAGAGATAGGTCCTGGCGGCCGATAGCGAGTAGGAGAGCCTTGCCCACGTTTGCGGACGCTCCCGTGGCGGGGAAAGTCTCGACGATGACCTTCCCGATGATTTCCGGAGTCAGGCGTTTGCGAATGAGGGAGATGGAACGGAGGGCTCGGAGGGTGAATCTGGCGTCGAACTGGGCTACGGCGCGCTCCAATAGCACAAAGTTGTTCTTGATATCTAGACGAAGATAAATGATGTCAGCAAATGCATTCCCCGTCATCGCCACTGCCTCAGATCGTCACGGCAAGACGAAAGGAGATATAAACACCTTCCAACCCCCCTCCGACATCTGCAAACTTACCTGTCACGGTCTGCACAACGGGGTCAACCTTGACCTCATCGACCTTCTCCTCATCCATGGCCACGTCGCCATCGGCATCGGGCGGCGCCGACGACTTGACAGGTCGCGTCTTCACGACGACCGTCATCTCTTCATCGCCGTCCTTATTATTGGCAGCCTTCTTTCCCTTCCCCTTAAGATCCTCCTTCATATCGATGTCCTGGTTATTCCTGATGCCGTTCTCGACGGGTTCGTTCCCGTTGCTATGGGGTGTCTTGCTGGGCATTTCGTCCGGGTTGTGTCAGGTTTTGGTGAAAGATCAGGAACGAGGGTAGGTGTGAGGAAAAAGAGGAGGGCGAAAAAAAGGGGTCCGGTCGGATTGTAGGGTTTCCTAGGAAATAGAGTCCAGGTAAGGATGGATCGTCGAGATGATTAGAGGTGGTGAGTTGCTCTCGATCTGCCTGGTTCGATGGATGGAAACCTGCCGAGTCGCGCTTTCCCCCGGAGCGAAGCAGGGCTGATGACGCGAGCGAAACGACGGAAAGAAGTGGCTCGGGCAGGAGTGGTGGATAAGGGCAGGTTCGAAGCTTTGATGGGCTGCGGAAAGGTAGTAATGGGAGGCCAGGCGCCGCGTTGTCGCCGGGTTCGTTGTTGCGTGGTCGTTCTTTTGCTTTCTTGTGTTGCTGGAGATTTTGGTCCGGGAGGAAGCAGCAGACAGAACCTGATGGACGACGACCTCTGCAGCAGCAAGGTGCTGGTCACTGCTGACAAGGGTGACCGATGTGGCGGATGTACCAGGTACTTTTATATTGCGCTAATGAATGCAGTAGTTGTTAGTCTTAGATACCCATATCTTCCGGGTGACTTCGGCCTGGCGCAAAGCTAATTGGCCACCCCTTCGGCACTGTACGTCGCTACTGTACGAGCTACAGTGTGTCTTGGGCGGCGCTTGGGCACAGCTTGGGTGGGCTACCACATCTACCGTCATCGGAGTTCAGCGCCTACGCCATGCAGGTACCTGGTACAGTGAGTATCTGCAGGCACCATCGTTATGAGTATGTATCCCGTACATTCCACTCTTGAGTCGCGTGTTGCTTGCTCATGACGTTACCTCTCGGTGCCTGCTGGCTGCCACGACACACACTCCCAAATCTCCAATTGCGCCCGCCTTCGAGGAGCAGCCGCGATTCGATTTCTTACTAATCGCGCAATTATTCACTCACTACGGGGACACGAAGTTATGCATGCCAGCGGAGAGAACGCTCCTTATCAAATTTACAATTGGCTTTCGCCACCGGACATCGTACAGACATAACATCTGAGATCATTATTGGACACTCATTTGACGTTCAGGGAGGCCGTCCCCCCCCCTTCCCCTTTTCTCCTCCTCCTTTGGAGGATGTCGAAATTCGTGAGGCTATCACGGTCCATTGAAATGTCGACTTCCTGAGAATGCATATAGATATGAACCCGATCAAAGCCACAGCGCTATCAGGCTCCTTACAGATGACTCGGAGCATCACGGGTATCTTGCCCTGGTCACAATAAATCAAAAATAAAGTCGAATTAGCCCCTTCCCCTCCTCGCCGTTCCCTTGCATTCCCTCCAACCCAATATCATAATAACAACCGAGGAAACCGTTCGCCTTCACTGTGTACACCTATCTTCCCCAACGCCCCGTAAGAAGAAGAAAGGAGGAATAAATTCCCCTTCAAGAACAAACCTCCCGCCCCCCCGCGCTTTCCCCCCTCAAAGGAAGAGAAGGGGCCCCTTCCTGTCGAGTCTCCTTCCACCACAAATAGGCCCAAATGGCTCGCCTAGTTTTACTCTCCCTTGCCCGGCATGACCTTGGCGGCCTGCACGGCGCTCATCTTCTGGATCCAGTTCGCCGAAGGCTGGATCTTCCGTACCGTCCGCAGCTCGTCGGAGGAGAAACCGGGGACCCGGATGTTGTACACGCGCTCGAGGACGAGCTGCAGGTCACGGATCTCCAGGACCTTGGACCCGCGCTCCTTGGCGTTCCTGCAAGCCGTGATGATGACGTTGTCCATGAACTGATCCGCGAGCATAAGCATGTTCTAGTTCGGCGTGAAAAAAGCACGGTCAGCGTTTGTAGTCAAACAAGGAAGGTGTGACCCGGTACGGAACCACATGGTCAAGTGAAAAAAAAATATGGATGCCGCTTACCTCCTCCACCTCGGGCGCCATGAGGTTCTCCTCTTGCCCCTCCGTCGTACCGCCACACACCTGCCTCACGAGCTCGTCCAGCTTCCTCTTGCTCAGGACATGCTCACCCTCCGCCTCGTGGACGTACATCGGGACCTTGGGAAGCGCCGGCTGGTTGACCGCGCCTCCCGCCGTTCCAGTGCCGCCGTTGTACGTAGGGCGACCAGGCCCCGCGCCGCCAGAAGCGGCAACAGGCTGGACAGGCTGGGTGGCCTTCTCCGGGAGCTGCTTGGATATGGGCATCTTCGCGGGGAAGGACTGTACGGTCTGCTGTACGGGGACCGGGTGAGCGTGGGACTGAGCGGTGGCAGAAGGCGTTAAGCCGCCGCCATTAGCCGAGGCAACGAAGCCCCCGTTCATGGGCTGTCCGGGCATGGGAGTTGAGGGCTGCACGACCCTGTCGTTGGCGGCTTGGACAGCTGCCTGTAGAGAAAGTGGGCGCGCGTTGCCTGGGACGGGAGTCGCGGATTGGGGTGTGTGGACTCTCGCTGCGGCTTGAACCGGGGTGCCAGCTGCAGGGTGCTGCTGCTGTTGTGCTATCGCTGCCTGGGTATTGATCGGTGGGGGGCGCCCGCCGCTTGCTGCTGTTGCTGGGCAGGTGCCGCCGCTTGGGGGTTGGCCTGGGGTTGAGGGCGCGCCTGGGGAACGTTTTGATTTTGTGGTGTTTGGGTCCTGGCAGCTTCGGGTGCTGCATTTACCCCCACGGTGTTGGGATGAGGACTCTGCAGCTGGTTGCCGTTGGCAGGTTGATTTGGAGCTTGAGCCTGTTGCTGTTGTTGTTGCTGTTGAGGAACTTGGCCATGTTGCTGAATCTGGCCTCCTTGAGCTGGAGACTGAATCTGAGCTTGCTGGCCCTGAGCCTGGGCAACACCGGCACCGGCCGCGGCTGCTCCAGCAGCCTGGGCTTTCTTCTCTGCTTGTGCTTTGATGAGCTCCTGCTGCTGCTTTCTAAGCTGCTCTACAAACTTCCGGGCTTCATCATGAGCTTTCTGCTGCTGCTCCTTGTGCGTCATGATGCTTTTTGTCTCATCCGCAGTCAAAGGGTTACCCTTCTCCTGCCTATCTTTGATGAGGTTATCAAACTGTTGGATCCGAGCCCGAGAGTTCTCCATCGTCATCAATGCACGCGCATATCTAAGGCGCAGGTCATTTGTGATCTTGCGGACATCTGTCCCCGGAGTGAGCACCTGGGGTGGAAGGTGAAATGTCATCCTATTGACATGCTCAAGGAGGTGGGGCGGAATCTTCTGCACCTGGCCGGCCTGTGCAGCGGCAGGATTGTTGGCGGCGGGAGGTGATTGCTGTGGGCCTGCCTGTCCAGTTCCCGCAGCTGGGGCTATATTGGGAGTGCCTGAGCCCTGCATCTGGGCACCCTGGTTTACACCACCGCCCGATTGTTGGGCAGCAGCTGCAGCGGCGGCAGCACGCTGTTGCTGTTGCTGCTGTGCTTGCGCCTGGGCCTGTGTCTGTGCCGCCTGAAGCCTAGCTTGCACCTGTGCCTGAGCCTGAGCCTGTGCCTGTGCCTGCGCTTGTGTCTGACCCTGGCCTTGACCCTGTGCCTGTGCTTGTGCTTGTGCTTGTGCTTGTGCTTGTGCTTGTGCTTGTGCCTGAGCTGCCTGAGCTTGAGCTTGAGCTTGCATGTGTTGGCGGTTCTTCTGCTGCACCCGTATCATCAAAGTCCGAGAGACCTCTCGAATCCTAGTATGTGTGGCCGCGGCTTCGGCGGAATCAGGGGCGAGCGAGTTGAACGAGTTCCATAGCTGGTCAAGCCCGGCCTGGTATTTCGCCTTCTCCTCAGGCGTCAGCCAGGGGATCTTCTCGATCGAGGCGGAGGTGAGGAGCTGCTGCTGCTGCTGCGGACGGTTCTGGCCGGCGACGGCTTGGCCTCCGGGGGCGGGTTGGTTGGGCTGCTGGCCGGGGACCCCCCCGGGCTGGCCAGGTCGAGGAGCCGAGCTCATGGCGGCGCGCGTAGGTCGTCCGGGAATGAGAGAGGCGATCTAAAGCCCCGGCGAGGTAGCTAGGTATCGAGCTGGTAGCTACGGTTGTACGGATAAATAGGGTAGTTTTAGCGCCGAGTCGCGGAATAAGTGCGAAAGCACGGCGTGGTCTGACTTCGATGACGGTTCGGTTGTGCTCGATGCGACAGTTATGCGGCGAGATATCTAAGGCGATTTGCTCGAAAGCCGGATTCCAGCTACAGGATTGGGTCTTGGGGCGTTTCCCCTATATAAGAGATTCGCTTAAGCAAGAGAAAGACAGTGGTTCGTAAATTTTATGGGTGTTGATGAACAGATGAACCCGTGGAGGGGATGAAGGCGATGGGCGTTGTCGCGAGCTGCGTCGCGATGGAAGACGCAGACAATGTTCCCTAGGCTGGTCGTTTAATTGTCGGCTAGACTTACAATTGTATCACTGTGGTGGAGGGTGACGCCGAAGATATTCCAGGTGTTGACAGCTGATGGCAGCCGGATATTTTGTATGTTCCTTGTCAGACCTGTCCAAGGTCAAATGTGTAAGTTCACAAGCGGATCATCACTGCAAACAAGACACGAAACGCTGGTGGGTTCTCAAAAGGAAAGCAAACGAAATAAGATCGAGCAATCTCGGCCGCCCGTTCATAGGAGTTGGATCCTGGGCAGACTGTTTCAACATCACACTATTATTCAGCTATGTGGCTCAAGCCGCCGCCTCTTATGTCCACTTATATCGTCTCTCATTTACATCGAGGCCACGGTCCGACCGAATTGCGGCCAAAAGTTGGCTAGACAGAATATACGCTCGTCGGTTCTACTATTACCCCTATTTTCCTTCTGCCAGTATCTTCTCCTCCGCCAACACAGCCTGAATAGCCTCCCCAGAGACCAAAGCCGCGCCCTCCTCCTTGTCCATGGGCAGCAGTGGCCTTCGAGGAAGCTCGCTGTGGCCACGAACCTTGTGGACTAGCATCTTCAGTCCAGCGATCTGCCGCGCGTTAGAACGAACCCCTTGTTCATCGTCTAGGATCGGTCTCATCGGATAACTCACCCCTATCTTCTGACACGCCCCATCCGCCAGCGCCAACAGTCCCTGTAGCCTCTGGGCCTCCCGGTAGTCATCCGTGCCTGGAACAGAGGAG
Source organism: Cephalotrichum gorgonifer (assembly GCA_900312665.1). Classification (NCBI taxonomy): domain Eukaryota; kingdom Fungi; phylum Ascomycota; class Sordariomycetes; order Microascales; family Microascaceae; genus Cephalotrichum; species Cephalotrichum gorgonifer. The sequence goes on along the minus strand of ONZQ02000010.1, from coordinate 812,974 downwards.
CTGGAGAGCTCCCATAGCCTCACGCAAGTCCTCTGTGTAGACGAGGACATATCATTAGCATTACTAGGGTTTGACTCGACGGATTTAAGGTCTCTCTCTCCCCGGATAAACCTACAGGAACGAAATTCGGCAATCCAGAAATGGCCTGTAGATCGATCAGTGGACAAGTCCCAAAGAACAAATGGCAAGGACGCGATGTAGATCTGGTATCTACTCACTCCTGCAGCACCACTTGCGATAGACGGAAGCAAAATATCGATGAACCCATCAATGACCTGAAATTCTTGGTCCGGCCTCCGTCGCGGATATTTCTGGCGGAACGCCGGAGTCGAGACCACGGCGTTAATCCTTGTGATCTTCCCAACAGAAGCGCAACTGTTTTTTTTTCCCGTTTCAGTGTAAGTCAGTTCTCATATTTCTAATAACGACGAAAGAAAGAACTCCCAACAGAGGGGAAGAAGAACGGGGAAACCCACGTAAGCTTAACCCCGACCACATTCCCTGACGCTTTCATCACATCCACAATCATGTCGCTGTCGATGTCTATCCCCGCCGACACGCCGGGAAAGTTGTACAGCACGACGGGAATCGGGCTCGCCTCCGCTACATCGATTAGATACTTCCTCAGCGGCGCGCCCCCCCTCCCGGACACTTGCCCCGCGTAGTACCCGGACGGCAGCACCATGGCGTAGTCCGCCCCCGCCTCCGCCGCCCCGTGCGCGAACCGGATCGTCTCCCGCGTGCTCGGCGCCCCGACGCCCGCTACCACGGGGACGTCGCTCAGGCCCCCATCGTCCAGGGCCTTCCGCGCGGTCTGGATTAGCTGGGTTCGCTCCGGCGACGTCAGGTGCGGGGCCTCGCCGGCGGAGCCGATGACGACGGGGATGGTTCCGGCGGCGGCGACGTAGTGGACGTGGGCGGCGAAGGCGGGGATGTCGAGGTCCTCGTTAGGAAGGAAGAAGGTGGGGAGGGGGGTGTAGATACCCTTCGGGAGAGGGCGGTATGGTTGAGATGACATGGTGCAAGGGTCGGGGGGGTGTGGGAAGAAGGCTTGGTTCGGTGCAGGGATTGAGGAGGAGTGAGGGGGGCGTTTGGTACTTTATTTTGGTCCTTCTTAGGTAGAATGAGGATTAACAAATGCTGGGTCCCCGGGGAATATATCGGGGAAGGGTATCTGCCAAATACTAGCTACTGCTCGCCCCATCGGGCCCACATGTGGTGGTATGGGAGGTCCCAAGATACGATACCCCCCTGCATCGTAATCGTACCCCGCCGCTCTCCAGCGCCGAGTAGTTCCGGAGCTCATGCCGCCGAGCTGCCGAATAGACTAGCCTGCTAGCGCCGTGTTAGTTAAACGGAGCTGCAACTGATAAAACAGAATCTATGATCATGTAAGTGCGGCTCGTGCTTCTATTCATCGCTTCCTAAGGAGGGCACACCCAGGTCTCCGGCATGACGAGCATAGAGGACGGTGGCTCCGGACTCGAGTTACTCTACTGTAGAATACAAAGTCTCTGACTTAGCTATCACGACCATAAGATTTACTTGTACAAATTATTGAAATTACCTTATAACCTAGGAATACCTAAAGCTAGCTCCGCAGAAAACGAACTTATGGCCGCAGGCCATTCCGGGGGTCACCTTTCAAGGCACGAACCAGATCCCCTCCTACACCCCCTTTCTAGAAGAATTCTTACCAGCCCTTACAAAACATAGCGGTACAGGGGCGAGTACTCCTCCATCTTGCTCAGCTCCTCAGGAGTATGCTCCGCAAGCACCTGCTCCCGATCCATCCCCTCCTTCCTCTCGTTATCCCTCTTCAGGAGCCACCAGTGCACCGTCGCGGGGATCATGGCACCCAGCACCGTAGCGCCGACAGAGAACCCGAATCCGAGGGGGTACGTCGGCGCCTGCTCCTCGAGGTAGATGTTGGAGCCGATGCCACCGCCGCCCACGGACCCGAAGAGCATCAGCAGGCCGATGGACGCCGCGCGCTTCGACGGGTTGGGGATATTGTTCGAGGCCCAGGCGCCGACGATAGGCGCCTGCGCGCTGTATCCCGCCGCGGCGACGAAGATGGCAAAGTACGACACGCCCGAGACGCTCGGGTAGTGCACTGAGACCCAGAGGGTGATGATGCCCGCCAGGCCCACGCAGTAGCAGGTCATGATGGAGACGTAGCGGCGCTGGAACCGGTCGCTGAGCCAGCCGTTGAGGACGCAGACGATGGTGGCGAAGATGTAGGGGGGAGTGGTCATGGCCTGCGCCTGGATGGCGCTGTAACCGAGGTTCTTTACCATGGTCGGCAGCGTGTAGGAGAGGGAGTAGGTCGGGATGGAGCCGCCCCACCAGAACATCATCATCATGAGCCACGTCTTGCGGTCCTTGGCGGCCGCAAAGACGTCCGACCACTGGAACTTGTAGGTGGGCGCGTCGGGGCCGGCGACATACTTGACTCGGAGCTTGGCGTACTCGAGCTCGTCAGGGGTGAGCCACTTGGTCGTGCGTTTCTCGTCGTACTGATGGGGGAAGTGGCTATGGACGGGTGTTAGTGGGGAGCTCAAAAGGTTTCCAAGTATGGGGTTGAGGGGGAGGAGGTAGGGTAGGTAGGTAACTCGAGGGGGGCTACTCACGGCAGGAACATGAATGTCATCAGACCGATACCAATAGTTATAACACCCTCGATGATGAACAGCCACTCCCACGCCGAAAACCCATGCGCGCCGTCGAGATGCCCGATCCCATACGCAATGACACCCGAGAAGGCCCCCGCCGCCGTGTTGGCGCCGTAGAAGATGGCCATCCTCGTGGCCAGCTCACGGGGCGTGTACCACATGCTCAGGATGAAGTACGACCCGGGATACAGCCCCGCCTCGGCGATGCCCAGCGCCAGGCGAACGGCGATGAAGCTGCCGAAGCTGCGCACGAGGCACGTCAGAACGGTGATGGTGCCCCACGCCGTAACGATGACGGGGAACCAGATCTTGGGGCCCAGGCGACGAAGGAGGACGTTGGAGATGGGCTCCCACAGGCCGTAGCTGAAGAAGAAGACCATGAGGCCCAGGTTGAACTGCGTGGGCGTCATGTTGGCGGCCTCGCGGAAGCCGAAGATCTTGGCGTTTCCGGCATTGGACTTGTCCAGGGAGCAGAGGAGATAGAGGACGCTCAGAGTGGGCAAGAGGCGCAAGTCGACTAAAGAGGGTATGTTAGTCGATGAGATGACATGCGCTTGTGGGGTTTGAGATGAGAGGTCCTTACGCTTCCTGAGGAGCTTCTTCTTCCCGACCCCTTCGAACTGCCCGTGTAAGTCCAGGTACCGGCCATATTCCGGGTTCGTGGTTGTGGCAACTCCCTCCGCCACACTCGTCTTCTCAGAGTTGAATGTTTGGCCGGGGAGACCCTTCTTGTCGGCGTCCCCGACGGACGAGTCATCATGAGAATGTGAGCTCATGATGACACCTTAAAAAACGTAATAAATTAAGAAAGTGAATGGGTATCCAGGGTTCGAAGTCTCAAAGTCTCGGTGGGATGAGTTCGGCGACTGCTCTGAGCACGAGGTGAGTTCTCGTCGTCTGGGTCCCGATCGACTTTATGAGCATGTCGATCAGCGGTGAGACAGCCACCACGACCATGATGTCTTGATCCGGTATCTTGAAGGGTAGGACATCCAATATCCGATATCTTGGAAACGGAGCTAATGCGGGCAAAGGCCGGGGCGCACATGGCCATCACTGATAGCTTTGCGGGGAAGCCTTGCAAACAAGGACGCGTTTCTCTCCGTAGTGCGTCGACCTCAGCGTTAGTTCGTCCCTTATCTCAGAGGTATGAGTATTAACGGATTACACTATTAGTTATGAGCTACTAGTGGATGTGATCATAGTATTCATTATCTTAGCGTCCACTTGGCGGATTCGGTGTGTCGGCGTTTCGGTGCCTCGGCGACAAGTGGGTCGGGCGACTCGGCGCTTGGTCGACGAGGGAGGGTGAGTGTGACCCTCCATCTTCGGTGCTTCGGCCCACTTGGCCAAGACGACCTCCGAACCGATACGCCGTAGGGGGGGCGGAGGGTAATCCGGAGGTAGGAGTAGAAGATTCAGGCTCCTTGGTTGAATGGCCGCCGAGGTCGGCTGGGTTTCCCCGGATCTCCATCGTGATCGGCGATCGACCTGAGTTTCTGCCATCGCCGTATGAGTAGAGTTCTTGCATCCGAAACTCATCTTCATAGCCCTATATATGATCGTGAGTTTCCAAGATCCGTATAGAAACATCGCCATCCGAATAACAATCAACATCCACTCGCAACAACAACACATCCAATAAACCAGTCAACATCCGCTTACAACAACTTCACATCCGCCAGAGCAGTCAAACTAAGAAGCAGAACACACCCAAGCCTGCCAGACAGTACCAACACACCAACGCAGCCATGCCCGCCGCAACCGCCACCGCCACAGCCCAGCCCGCGAGTCTCCTAACGGAGAAGCTCGCCACGCGCCCCGCAAAGGGCGACGGCGAGCCCCTCTACCCAGACTACATGCCCCTGTACGACCCCCTCGAGAAAGTCGAGGACATAGGCACCTTCGAGCACTTTGACCCCGGCCACCGCGCCGACCCCTCCTTCACTAACCTCCTCTCCACCGCCACCAAAGTCACCAACCTCTCCCCGCACGTCGGCACCGAGATCGAGGGCGTCCAGCTCTCTCAGCTCTCCTCCGCCGGCCTCGACGAGCTCGCCCTCCTCGCGGCCCAGCGCGGAGCCCTCGTCTTCCGCGACCAGGACTTCGGTGGCATCGGCTTCGAGCGCCAGAAGGAGATCGTGAGGCACTTCGGCCCGCTCCACATCCACGGCTGGGCGCCGCACCCGGCGGCCGGGTCGGAGGAGCACATGGTCATCTACGACCACAAGGACGACCTGAGGGTGCGGAAGTCGTGGAAGGGGAGGAGCCCCGTGCAGTGGCACACCGACCAGAGCCCCGAGCCGCAGACGCCCGGGACCACGTTCATCTGCATGCTGGAGTCGCCGGCCGCCGCGGGGGGTGACACGCTCGTCAGCTCGAGCGTGCAGGCGTTCAAGTCGCTGAGCCCGAGGTTCAGGAAGAGGCTCGAAGGCCTGACGGCGATCCACACTAACAACGACGGCGTGACGCAGGAGCTGAAGAACGGGGAGAATGCGGTTATGCGGAGGGCAGAGCTTGTTCAGGAGCACCCCGTCGTCATCGTCCACCCAGTTACCAAGGAAAAGGCGCTGTGTAAGTTTTAATCCCATGGGCCTCCCCGCCCCACCCCCCGTTATTGTACCATGCCATGAAGGCTGGCCTGATGCGAGAAGAAGAAGAGAAGCTAACACAGACCCATAGACGTGAACCCCGTCTACACCAAGAAGATCGTGGGATTCGACCAGGAGGAGTCCGACTACCTCCTCCGCTTCCTCTTCGACCACATCGCCAAGCGCCAGGACTTCCAGTGCCGCGTCCGCTACGAAGCCGGCACCGTCCTCGTCTGGGACCAGCGCGTCACCAACCACTCGCAGACGCTGGACTACCCGGCCGGCGAGCGCCGCCACGCCTTCAGGCTCACGCCGCTGGCGAACAAGCCCATCCCCGCCAAGATCGAGGAGGACGACGGCGAGTGCGAGAAGGACTTTGGGCGGGCGTCGCTCGGGCTCTGCTGAGGGAGTGGGAGGAGAACTAGGAGGAGCAAGGAGCTAAGAGTAATGATGTTATGTTTAGATACTATGTGTTTAGAATGTGAATAAAAATACATCTAGATATTTCCTGTTCAATATGTTTAGATACTACGTGTTTGGAATGTGAATGAAATTACGTCTAGAAATTTGACGATATGTTTTGTTAGAAAGTGAATAAAAATACATCTGGAAATTCGGGCGCATTCCAGTTTTGGCTCTGCCACTCTTTCCACGTATCGGGCATCTCTTCCGCGTCGTCAACGTCATTGTAATCGCCACTTACACCGTCATCCGACCGCTTACACGCCGGCTGAAGCAAGCTAGACATAGACTGCTGCTGGAGGGGATGTGTATCTTCAAATGGCATAGCAGGCCCGGTCATTTCCATTTGCGTCCCAGCGTTGAACTGCGACGGTGGAAGGTCGCCTAGGCTAGGTCCAGGTCTAACCGCCCCAACGGTACCAAGAGGTACTGACACCCTCGAGTCTTGCGTCATGGTCGTGCCCGGACCTAGCCTGGCCTCCACACCGGCTTGCCTTGGGCGGCCTGCGTCAGGCTCCCGCGCCGAGTTTATCCTTGCCGACTTCTCGAAGAAATGGAGGATCGACTGCGCGTTCGGCCAGTACTCCGCGAGCCGCTTCAGTGACACGAGCGCCGAATCGTACCTCCTCAGTGCCGAGATTGCCAGGAGCGGGTTGGACAGGCGGATCTCGGTGCTGAGCTGGATCAACGCCGTGAAGAGGCAGTTGATCGTCGACATCCAGAGACACCTCAGGTTATCCGACTGGCAGAGGCTCTGGAAGAGCGACTGCACCGCGCTCGCCGCCGCCACGCAGATTTCCGAATTCTCGTCGTGTTGCCTTTGCCCCGCAACTGCGTCCTTGGGGCCTGGGTGCGGCGGGGATCGGTGGAGGAGTATCAAAGCGGTGTTATAGTGCACGTGCAAGTTAGCGCTCCAGATGTCCGAGCCCGAGGCCGTGGTGAGATGCAGCTGTGGCAGGAGGCGCAACGCCCAGCTCGCCAGCTTCTCGTCCGTCTGCCGTAGATCGGCCGCTCGAGCCTCCGCATTCACGGCCCGCGCGCGGGCCCTAAGTGCCTCGGAGATGATGACGGCCAGCTGCGACATCTGGATCATGTACTCGGGCCGCACGTCGTCCCCGCAGTCCACGAAGTCTGACACGCCGAGCTTCTGGACGTTGGAGTCCTCGAGGTGTATGGACTGCGGCCTGCCGTACTGCAGGCTCGCCCAGACGTCGCTCTGGAACAGGAGCCACCAGACGCGCCGCCACATGCGCTTGTTGTGCGGTACGAGGGTGCTGCCGTCTGCGTCGCGGTGCATCCCGAGGCCCATGGCCGTCCGAACAGCGACGCCGAGCCAAAACCAGACGTTGGCGGTGACGTCCTCGGGCCCGTCCGTGTGCCACGTGAGGAGCAGCGCGGCCTGCACGGTCGTGTCCCTGTTCCGCTCGAAGCCCGCGTCGAAGAGGGTCTTGGCACGCCTGAAGAAGGCGGCCTTGCACGAGTCGCGCTTCTCCTGGTCGCGGCTGTACAGCACGTGCGCACCGACGACGAGGATGGCGTTCAGGAGAAGCAGGGACGGCCGATTTTCCGGGTCCCTGGCGCGATACTGCGTCACGAAGATGCGCTCGTCGACGACGGGGAAGCCCGGGTTGACGTGGCGGAAGTACGCGTTCAGCAGCTGGTCGACCGTGTCTTTCGGCGGTAGCTGGAAGGCGTCCAAGGGAAGACCGTCGGCTAGCGAGCGCTGGGCTATCCGGTTCGTCGGGTAGTGGCAGACGTCCGAGGCCGGGAGGCGGGCGCCGAACTGATTGCGCACTAGGAAGTTGACGTTGGAGACGTCGGTGCCGATGTAGGTCATGCGGGCCTTGCTGTCGATCGGCCGCTCGACGAGCTCCGGCTGGTCGATGAACTCGACGAGGTGGCGCTTGTAAAGGTACTCGCCGTCCTCGGCCGCATGGATGTCTACTCCCGCCAGGCCGGCCGAGGCTGGTGTCCACCGTAGGGACTGTCTGTCGTCGGCGGGGGAGGCGGCGATGGGGGACTGTGGTGATGCTACCACATTTACAGTGTTTCGTGGGCTCGTCGGTTCCCCGTTTGTAACTGAGGAGCGAGCCAGGAGCCTGGGGCTGGCTGAGACGAGGGAACGGGCTGCCGACTTGGACGCGCGCTTGCGCTTCTGATGGATTCGACAGTCATCCCGCGACGCAAGTCTACAGCTGGAGCATGGTATTCCGACATCATGGGCGTCACATTTGACCTTCCGCTGGTGGCATGCTGTGCACGCTGCTCTAGCTAGACTAGTGTCAGACTATTTCGCATGGAAGGATAGTAAGTGCGCAAGTACTTACTAGCAGCTTGAGCGCGCGTTATTCTCTGCATTACGAACAGCTCGATATTCACTGGAAGTCATTAAGGGTGAAGGGGCCAGTCGAATAGAGGTCAGCTTGCTCAGGGAGCTCGAATGAGCAGTCTTGAGAGCAAAGGAGAGGTAAGCATCTCCACCGTTCTGGAAGGGGTCCTTCGGTAGCTAGAGTAGCGCCAGACACCGGAGAGGGACATGACGAACAACTAATGCACCAAGATAAAGAATAAAGGAGAGTGGTTATCGCTTGACCAACCAGGGACTTCATATTTCAGTGACTTCCATTACTCAACCACAGTTCGCTAGCATTTCGAGAGCCTAGTGTCGCTAGTTAGTTCGAATTCAAAGTACCCATTATCATCCCTGCATCCCAATCCGAACGTCGGGGGGTTTTTGGAGAGAGACAAGAACAAGGCGGGGTGAGAGATTGTAGGTTGTGGATGATGGATGAATGCTATGTGGGGACAACGGGATAGCAATGTCCAATCACCATCGTGTCCCTCAAGCTTGGATACTTCCATGCGCTGTGGCTCGAGGTATTGGTTAGATTTTCGGTGCTTCTTATTGGCTCCAGGTCGCCGGCCTTGAGTGGTGACCGCTCGCTTGCATTTACCACGGCGCTTTATCTTATCGCGGACGAGTACGTACAGATCTTATCTTATCCTCCGAAACCCGGCCGATCCATGTGCCGTGCCCGCCGAGTTGGAGAAGCCGGACAGACACGGCCTGCACAAGCTCGCTGGCTCTACCATGATAACTTACACTAGCTCAGCTCCTACGAGTACATGGATAGTGCCAGGTGCGATACCGCCGATGACAATTGACAATTGGCAATGGCCTTGATTAAGGACATGGGTTATTATGTCCGGGATCGTCAGTCACAGACGACTTCTCTCCCCGAAGAAGCACTCACGAGACCCTCATCAAGCGTTCAAAAATGTCAGCCCTAAACACAGAGTATGACCTGGTAATCACCAATGGCATATGTGTAACAGCGAGTGATGTCGCAGCATGGGATCTCGCGATCAAGGATGAGAAGATCGTGCTTCAAGCCCCGTCGGGGTCGCTTGCCCAGGCGAATGCCAAGCGTGTAATAGATGCGGAAGGGGGATATGTCATGGTCAGTTCCTAGAGCATCCCGAGAGGGACGGAGTATCCGTCAAGTCCTTGAGATGAAACTGACTTTCTGCGTAGCCTGGAGGCATAGACTGCCACGCCCATCTCGAAGAGCCTGCCATCTTCATCAAGGGCTCCACGGGCCGGTCCGCAGACAGCTGGGAGACTGGCACCCGATCAGCTGTCGCGGGAGGAAACACCACCGTCGTCGCCTTTGCGCCGCAGAATAAGAGCCAGCCCTCGCTCCTGACGGCCGTCGCGTCGACCCATGCTCTGGCGACGGGCAACTGCTACACGGACTACGGCTTCCACCTGCTCATGTCCGACCCGAACCCCGAGGCCCTGGATGAGCTAAAGGCCCTGAAGGAGGACGAGGGCGTCTCGTCCGTAAAGATCTACATGACCTACACGGCCCTGCAGCTCCGCGACGACCAGATCCTGAGCGTGCTGCTGGGCGCGCGCCAGAACGAGATCCTAACCATGATCCACGCCGAGAACGGCGACGTCCTTAACTGGCTCACCGACCAGCTCGAGGCCCAGGGCAAGTTCGCGCCAAAGTACCACTCCAACTCGCGCCCGCCCATCCTCGAGGCCGAGGCCACGAACCGCGCCATCGCCCTCTCCTCCCTCATCTCCAACACCCCCATCCTCCTCGTCCACATCAGCGACCCCTCGGCCGCCTCCCGGATCCGCGCCGCGCAGTCGGCGGGCCAGCCCGTCCTCGCAGAGACCTGCCCGCAGTACCTCTTCCTCACGCGCGACGACCTCGACAAGCCGGGATTCGAGGGCGCCAAGTGCGTCTGCTCCCCGCCGCCGCGGAACAAGGCCGACCAGGACGCCATCTGGACGGGCCTCGAGAACGGCACCTTCACCGTGCTCAGCTCCGATCACTGCCCCTTCAGGTACGACGACGCCGTGGCGGGGAAGAAGTCGTGCATCACGGAGGAGTACCCCGTCGGCCGGTTCAGGTACGTGCCGAACGGCCTGCCGGGCATCGAGACGCGACTCCCGCTCGCCTTTTCGGCAGCTAGGCTGGCGCTGAATAAGTTCGTCGAGGTGTCGTCTACAAACGCGGCTAAACTGTACGGGATGTATCCGAAGAAGGGAGCCATGATCCCAGGCGTTTCCGACGCGGACTTGGTGATTTGGTATCCTGAGGACGCGCTGGGGGAATTGTCCGTCACGAATGACATGCTGCATCATGATGTGGACTACACGCCCTACGAAGGCAGGAAAGTGCGGAACTGGCCAAGGTATACCATTCTCAGGGGTAATGTCGTATGGGACAGGGATGGAGGGGGTATTGTCGCGGCCAAGGGCGTTGGCCGGTTCCTGAAGAGGGGGCCGAGTACCTTGGGCCGGATATGGGAGACTGTTCGGGAGGAAGGGCCTCTGGACCTGGAAAGCTTGTAAGGGACTGTGGAAGGGCTTGAGATGGGGGATAAGCGGATGCGTTTCAGAAGTCTTATTTCTTTCTGTGGTCGAGATACAGATTCCAATATATCATCCACCGCGTCTACCGTAACCACACCCTACCGCCTCCAAGACATATTTTATCGGTCCTTTAATCCTTTCGTATGCCTCTGATCTGCTGATGATGTCGTTCTTGATGGCCGCGATCTCGTTTGATAGCCTCTCATGAGAATCCACATTCGAATGAAGACTGCGCTGGATCAAGGAGCCCAATCTACAACTGATATCATCGTTAACTACGCGGAATGCACAACTCAGAGACATCGGGCCCCGTGGAAACATCACCACTGGCACGCGGGAGACCTCCGCGCCAACCCTATATGCAGAATCAACTGCCGACTGCCCTCTGACCCCACTATCTCCAGAGGACTCTTGCCCCCGCCGGTGACGCCTAACCAACTCCAGACAATATGATAGACTCGCATCCAGAATGAATGCGACTGGATATTCTTTGGATATTTCTATCGATCTCATTGGGAAATAGTGTATATCCGACTCGTACCAGCCCAAGCTGTGTTCAGTGTGGAATTGCCGTCCATTCCACCAAAATGCAAGTGGAACTTTTTCCCCTAGATCGGGTTCTGATTCCAGTAAAATGTCCAGTATACCGTAATACCAGCCGCCACTCCGGAGCATTGAAAGGTTCTCTCTATAGGAAAGACCAAACAGAACGTGCATCCCTAAGGCAGTCATTTGTAGCGCAGGCTCATCTAGAGGGAAGGAGCCTAAATCCAACTGATCACTCCTTAAATTGAGGTTGGCTCCGAGCGCGAGAAGGGATCGAATAAAGTCGCAGGTCATCTCGGCTTTGTTATGAAAGAAGTGTTTTCCGGTAAGATTCCACAGGAACTGATGCCTTAAGACATCAATGGCAAGGTCACCTGGACGAGGAGCTTCGCTAATCGCCGACAGAGCGAAACCCTCAAAGCCACGTGCCGCTATCACGGATAAGGCGTGTAATTTGGACCTTCGCTCGAATAAGTTGCCAGAGTCATAGAATCTGCAAGCCACTCGGAGGACTTCGTAAACTTGTGGCTGTAGGGTGGGTGACATAAATAGTAGAGAAGAGGATATATCCCTAAGCTGGTAGGATACTAGTCGAGAACAAGCCAGCGCCCCCCGAATTAATCGAAGGTACTCGACCTCCGTCTGACAGTCGTAGAAAGAAAGAATTTCCTTCCCCTTTTCGGACTCAGTTAAGAAGTCGTAAGCAGTCCGGTGAATAAAGGCTATACGGGAATTGAAGTGGGAGTGGCCATGTCTCCGAGACTTCTTGTCAGAATGCTGTACCTCCAAGAGCCCGGCACATCGCCTTTGTATCGAAGCCACTGTCTCCTGGCACAGGTTGTCTATGGCCACTTTGCTGATGAGAGTGTGAGAATGGGCCTGGAGAGCTTCATCCAGAAACGAGGGTGTCGTGGCAGCCATGAACTGGAACACATTTCCATGCTTAACAGCTTTCCGCAAGACGTACTTCTCCGAGATGGAATGATTGAGTAACTCAGCACTGAGCATCAAATGAAAGTATTCCGCTGCAGCCCTCCGGTAGATGAGACAGTTCTCGCTGAGTCTATCCCACATATCGGTGTAAAGTTCTGATAGCTCGCTTGGCAGTTCCTTGAGGCGATGGGCGAGCTCATTGGAGCTATCACCATTCTCCCACCCACGAAGGAGGCTCCGAGTAGCTAGATGTAGTCAAAGGAACACCCCTTCAGCCTTGTAGATAATTTCTTCTATTATCTTGCTTGGGAACTTCTCGCGGGAAGTAGTTTCACTGTGGCTATCCTCATGTCGATTCGCGATTAGAATCGCCTTGGCGTAAGTCCGCATATCTCCCTCGGTTAGGTCCTGAAGACGTAGGTTCTGGTATTTACCTAGACAGCGCAAGAAGGGCGCTTCTGGCCTGCTGGAAACGCAGACCTTGATATCTATGAGACCCTTAAGATCCTCGACCAACTCGAGCAGAGTAGGCACCTCATCTCGACAAACCTCATCTAGCCCGTCCAAGAAGATGCATGGACGGATATTTTAATAAGGTAGCCAGACAGAGTGATTTCAGTTCCGTAACCGACCAGTCCGTATCGTGATCTTTATCTCCGTACGCTTCTGACCGGGCGAAGATGTCATCCAGGGCGGTTGGCGCGCGAGAGAGCCCCTGGTGGAGGAGAGTGCAGAACAGACCCTTGAGACTATTCTGCATTTTGTTCCCAGGCTTCCAGAAGAAGTGAGAAAGAATTATCGCCCCTTCTCTCCAGCGGTCCAAGGCAGCCTGAGTGAGGTTATTCGTGACCAGAAACTTACGAGGGTGCTTTTGCCAGACCCCGGCTTCCCGCTGATCCAGTAAATATTGCTGTCTGATAGTAGCCACTCCTGAAAGCCATCCCATCGTTCGCCTGCATTCGACCCGTGAGTGCTGGAGCTAAACTCGGACTCCTCCCAATCTGAGTCCGAAGACAGATTATACAACCACATAAAGGTGCCGTGGTGGGAATCTTTGATGTTGTTGCGCCGCTCGTTCATGGCAGTGAACTTGAGACTACTAAGGAAGCGCTCTCGCTGCCTGTCGCTCAACCCTTGTGTCTGATGATGCATGATATTGTGGGCAATAGCTTGTGTGGCATCAGCCTTGGCTGTCACCAATTTTGTGATGGACTGCTCCGCCGAGGAAACTTCTTGGGAAACATGGCTAGCGACGACGACCTCAATTTTACGTGCTTCCTTAACTGTGGTCTGGTTTATCAATCGCATGTTCGAATCAATGAGACCGGAAAGAGTCTTTTGGCCAGCTGCGTATTGCGAGATGAAAAACTGGATGGATGTGTTGAGGTTCTTGAAAGCTTTCTCCTGCTGGGCATTGATAGCGTCGCTTTGCTTGCTGTTCATCGTTAGAATAATTACCTCGACATAACGCTTATGACCGGATATCTGACCACATACCACACACGGGAGAGTAGATGTGATTCCATCGCCGTTTGGTACCGACCTAGAGACGCCTCCAGCTTTGCCGAGCGGTTCTTTCTCCAGAGCGTCTTGACCGCCACCTTCAGGGTGGCCGCCAAGTCACCCTGGGCGTGATGTTTCGTGGCAAATCTGACCTCCTCCTCCAGCGCTCGAGCGGCGATGGCACATTTCTTCGCTATGCCTTCGAGTTCCTTGTCCTGTGTGTTGCTCGCCGCCGAGTAGTGACTTTCAATCCCAGTCGATAAAGCTTGCAGTGTAGTCGCGTGCTCTCCCAAGTTGTCGTCCGGTGCTCGGCCTTTGTAGATGTCATTACAAAGGCGAATAGTGTCAGCCGCGAAGCCAATGACTTGGAAGATGTTCGCGACCAAACTAAGGACCTCGACCCCAGACATCTTCGGAAGCTAAAAACGGGACCCACAATACTCGGGTCGCCGGGCGGTTCCGGGAGCCTGTCTCCGCCGGAGCTCTTTCGGTGAGATCCAAACTATTTTCGTAGACCGCTCGGTCACTGAAAAAAATAAGAATAGCGCTAAGTCTTAGGAGCGGTTCAACTTATGCTCCACGAATTATCATCTTTGACGACGAGTAGAAAGCGGGGAAACCAAATGCACACCCCAACACCCTGACGAGGCTCGGAGAACACCACAGCCATCGCCCCCGGCGTTCAGCGTCATCCAGTCCAATTGATGCAGTCACCTGTTCCGTTCCCTGGCCCAGAAGCAACACCCACCCCAAACCTGTGCCCATGGAAATTTCCACATCCAGAATATGTACTCTTCTTGAGAAAGCTTGTATCCAATCTGAGAAGCTACGCCAAGAGTAACCTCAAGAATCAGATGAAACAACATATCACCTGCAGTAATTTGTGCAGTGCTGGGCGGCGATGATTGGTCTTGGCCTGGCCTGTCAACCCCATTGCGCCCACCTCTTTCCCTTTTCACTGCCGTACTCTTCTCGGCTGGCAGAATCAGGCAAAGATCTCAGCTTGCAACAGCCCACACCCCATCCAGCCAGCGAGATCGTCCCATTCTTCAAAAAAGAGGCGGCCGACTTGCGCTCTCAAAGGAAACCCTTGGCGATGCCAGACTTTGGCGATGATTTTTTTTTTCGAACCACCCCCTCCCCTTCAGAGAGCACGGCTCAAACCCTTGCCACAGTGCTCAAATGCTACTCATATTACTCGGCCATCACATACTTCTGAAAGAATTTGACCGCGACTAAAGAGCCCAAGCGGATACTCGCGCTCGGGTTCGCAGCCAGAGCGGAGCATTGGGCAAATCGAGGTAACGGCTCGAGTCCAGAGACCCGCACGGTAATGGAGCATTGCTGCCCAAAGTCTTGTCTGCGCATGCCCGTCCCGCATAAGCCGATGGGTCATTATTCCCGCTTTTCTCCCCTTGTTGCCCTTCCACTGACTCATCCCTCCTCTTTCTCACCCGCCATGCTGGTCCGCGGCCGTTTTCCCAGGCTGTGAATGGATGCCACGCCCATTGTGGGGTTTTGTCAATCAGGGCGCATACGAGGGCTTCCAGGGGCGTGGTTCCTCTCAAGCCCTTGGGGGCGTATCGAGGGTAACGCTAATAATGTACAGATGTCGTGTCGTTTGCCATGCTTCGGTTTCGGATTCGCGGTTCATTCCAAGAACGAGGATACCAGGAGGAGATATTTGGGGCCCTACGTATATTAGTTCGGGCTCTCAATATGTGACTCAGGGACCAGGACCGACCCGCCCGCACATTCTGAAGCTTGCTACAAGTACTTGCCCGTAACCGTCAACCATTCCCGTTTGAACCAAGCGCCATCGAACTTGCCTTTAATCTACAACGAGCGAAGGGAGTATCGAGTATTATCCTTGTTACGGAAGGTTCGACTGTTACTGCGTTGGTATTAAGAAGGTGCAGCCAGAATTAAACTCATCTTGGTGCTAGATTTTGGGGAAGGTGCATCCCTCCCTGCTCCAGTGCCGGCTTCCCGGGTCTTCCTTCCTGAACCCAAGTCCACCATTTTTTTCTCGACCAGCCCAGGCTTTTTTTTTTCGTTTCCCTCCATTGCTTCTCGCTCTTGGTTATCTCGTCCCAGCCCATTCGCATATCCTTAATCCTCCCAAGAGCGCCTGTTATACCCAAGGACGCCACTCCAGGCTCGCAACCCTGCAGTCATCGCACTTGCGCATTCGTCGCAACCATCTTCGTCCCTCCCTCGAGCACTACTTAACACACGAGCTTGGTCGTTTCGTCAATCATATTTAACTCCCGCCCTCCAAGTGAGGTTTCACACGCATCTTGTGTAATTCCTCAAAGCCTTCAAGCCATTCCATTTGCGCAGAGGAGCACACTCCACATACAAGTACAAGAATACAAGTACGCATTCGACCCTTCGCGCACCCGCGCACATCACTTCTCCCCGCAGCTCAAGACTCGTACTCGTCGCTGCGCGCACGCCCACGTCACTTGTATCTGCACCCATATATTCATTGATATAGGTGGAAACCAGCACCTACCCCTGCTTCTCCGACACTGCTGCTGCTCCCTCCCGGCCCTCCATTGTCGACCATTTCTTGGAGCATTCCTGAGATTCCCCGTTTCACCTCTCCATCAGCCCTTTATTCTTTCACTCCACACGACAATCTTATAATACAACTTATCAATCTTTTCCTACCTGTCTTCAGACGGGGCTATCTCCGTCTCGGAGAACATTGAGGCCAAGAAACTAAAGACAAAAGAAAACCTGCAACAACCTGCAGCTGCAGCTGCATCTCTACCTGCATTATAATCCCACCCTTTCTTTGCCCCTCACCCGGCCCGGCCCCGTTTGTGTTTGCCCCTCTGCCATCACTGTTTGATTCTTTTTTCTTCCACCTTTTTATTTCTCCTCAGACGGGACGAATACCGAGCAAAAACCTCGATTTCTTTCACGTCCATCTCCGTTTCGGATCCCGCCGCCCACTTCTTAGCCAGTCTTTAGGACATTATCATGATATCCAACCTGAATCAATTTTTATGCCCTCGTTGGAGGGTTTCGCACCAGTTATCGGGTCCTTGATTCCTACCCTGCCCGGACGAGAATAGCGCACAGCTCAATCCCAGCCTTCATCCCTTCTTATCCACACCAAACTACATTCAGAACCCAGACCTTCTTGACGAGCTCAGAAACATACAACGGGAGAGCTGTTTTCAAGACGACATTTTCAAAAGACACAATCGGAGAACCGGGGAGAAGAAAACTCCCCAAGAAAGAAAGAAGAGGCGGACAGCAGAATTAGAGAGAGAGAGAGAGAGAGAGAAGAAAAAAAGCAAGAACGAGTCCAGCTTACAACCTCTCAACCCCCGCGCCAGCCCAAAGTATCCAACGTTTTCTTCATTACCCCACATCCGGTCGGCCCCAATTGACGAGGGAAGATTGCATCGAGTTGTTAAAATCGGATTATCCATTCCCTGCCGCGATCGTCAAATAGCAACACACCTATATTTCGTGGACAAGGGTCATTCTAATCGGAATCTGAGCTGTCCCTTTCGCATCTTCCACGTCCACTTTTAGACCAGGACAGGATCCGGGGTTATCAGTTCTCGGCGGGGCAAGAAGATGGGACGTAAATTCCCAAAGACTGCCCGCAAGCCGTCCGCAGCGGATTGGGACTGGGACCTGGGCACGACTTCCCCCCCAGAAACACCAATGGCCTCCCCGTCCGCTCGCCGCAAGAACAACAACACCAAGAACAGCAATAAGAGGAACGTTTCGAAAGTGCGACCGATTCCGAAAGAGCAACAATCTCACCACCACGACGACGTTCCTCAGATACATACCCGCAGTACGCCGCCCCCACATCCCGCTGCGCCATCCCCACCCATCTCGAGCATCGGTCTCCCACCTCAACTGGACTACTCCCAGATATCACCAGCATCCTCCCTTTTGTGTCCATCGGACCGCGAATACCCCGAGAGCGAAAGCGAAAGCGAAGGAGAAAGCATGGAACCGTTATCGAGCGAGGATTCCGAGTCCGATTCCGGCTCAAACCCCCCCGCTGGTCCGAGGCGGTGTGGCCCCGCTCATCCCGCCTCATGTGCCGACTTCTCGGACGACACGGATTTCAACGTGGAGGAACTGAGCGATCTAGACCCCATGGACAGTGACGAAGAAGATGCTATCAGGCCGACAGGGTACGAATCTGCACTGTCGGACCAAAGCCGTCCTGCATCTAGGAGCGGCTGGGCCACCAACGCCCCACCGCGTCCAAGGGGACTAGACCGCGAGTTTATGGACGACATGCAAAACCTGACCTGCAATAATGACTCGGGCGATGAGATTGATGCCGAGGCCGATGAAGTGCAAGAATTCATGCGGTGGCAGAAGGAGAGGAAGAGGAGGCACCGGATCACTCACGGGAGCAGTGTCGGAAAGAGGACCGTCAGCGAGAGGGGGGAAGACTCTGACCACGAGGATCTGAGGCCGTTCCTGAACGGAGAGAGTCCTGTGAGTGATCGCAGGATGAGGAGGAGGATCGGCGAATGGAGGAGTAGTATGCTGTTCCCAGATCATACACCCGAGGGGATCCCAGAGCTGGACGAGCCGGATAGCGACGAGGTTGACGAATATTTCGGCGAAAACCTGTCCAAGGAGTTGCCCTACTTTGACTTGGATGACTTGGAGGTCATGGACATGGATGATTGGGACTAGGCAGCCTATGATCGGCAATATCGCCCACCCTGTGGTGGCTAACACCAATATCACGATACACGACGCACGACAACACGACACCTACCTATTCCCGGCCGAATTCGAGAAACACACACGAAAACGCGCCATCTTTCTAAGTCTTGAAGCCATTTATTTCATTGATAGAGGAGGAACGAGCCCAGGCTTTCCTCATTTTCTTACTTCTGTCTCACCTGCAGGGCTTTTTGGTTGCTTTTTTGGTTGTCCTTACTCCCCTTGCCGTCAATGTTCTGCCGGATATTGATACCTTAGACCATGGTTGGAAGCGAGCATCCTTTTACTCTTGAATCTGCTTCTAGTTTTCGGTATATTCTTTTTTTTTCATAGCAGGTCGGATGGGCAGGAAAAGCCGGATTGGTATTGGGGTTGTGTTTGTGATGATGCGATGACTGATGACTACGGGGGGAAGGGCTATTGGACGGGAATTTGGTGATAAAAAGTTTGGAGATTGGAGGTATGGGCAGGGGAGTATGGCGGTGTGGTGGAGGGGGTTGTTTTATTGGTTCCTTTGGTGGTATTTGCGGATTCTGGTTTCGTCTTGATATTACATATAGAACTCGTTTTTTTCTTTTTTTCACCATTATGTCTTCTGGGGTTTATCCAGGCTGTTAGTGAGAAGCGGGATGATGCTTCGTCCGGGGTGAGCGAATCCGTGGTTCCATGACTTGGGAAAGGCGGCTGGGTTGGATAGCGTTGGAAACGGGCAGGTCTAGGGCACATGGCTACATGTCGACAGCAGATAACACGGGCTCCTCACTCAAAGATATCCGTGCACAAGGGTGATTCCTTGGCAGTGGTTAGAGGGTCACATGGACACCGGACACGGTGAGAGTTGCGGGAAGATTGAGGTGCAGGAAGATGTTGTGCAGGGGTGGGGGAGTGGGGGATATAACCTTGGTTTTTGGTCTCAGGTTACGGAGTAGTGAGAGGAGGGAGGGACGAGAGACTCGGTGATACTGCGGTGGAGTATCGACGGTAATGGATAGTTTGTATGCTGGATGGAATATAAGCACCTTGACTCGATTCAAAGGAACAGACTAGAAGGTAGAGTAGGGAAGAATGAGCTTCCCGCTGTGCCGTGGGGGTTGGGATGTTAACCATCACTGCAACACATTGGGCAAGGGTGCAAGGATAAGGTGGCATGCGGGGCAGTGGTCTTATCGATAAGAGCGGGGTACAGCTGTCGTCGGCCATGTCTTGGCACCTGGCAGTGTCATCGCCAGGTTGTTTACTTCTAGCCTGAATGTAGTAGGTTGAGGTTGGTAGATGCAACTCGCGACATCCTAGCTGCCTACCCTCACTTTGTCGAGGGAAAACCCCTGGTACATTTTAATGGTGGCGGATCTACGCTATTGGGATCGTTCACCGCAATTGGCCATTTCTTGCCACGACTACCGACGCGAATCAGCGCCGCCAGCCAGCACCCGCGCGGGGTATTGATGCCGACCGACGACCAGCACAACTTCTAGACGCTCAGCAAGATGTCACATCTTGCGGCACATCTCGAGCAGATTTCCTACTCGTGCGAAGGCATCAACTCCCTCCCGTACGTCTTCACTCCACCCCCCACCCCGGGGGCCCGCCTCCTAGCTCCCACTAACTTGAGTACCACCAGCTTCCCGCCGCCCAAAATCTTCACAAACGCCCTCCTCTCGAACCACGACATCACCTCCCTCCTCCGCGACACGGAACCCCACGAGCGCGCCCTCTTCTCCGTGCCCCCTCCCCCGCCGCCACCATCCGCGCCCCAGCCCTCTCCCAGCTCCACGCGCCCCTCCACGCGCCGGCAGACCGTCTTCAACGTCTCCTCCGGCGAGGTCACGACGGGCGCCCCAACCTCGCGCGCCGCGCCTCGCAGGAACGCTGCCGTGGCCGCAGTGCTGGGTGGGGAGATGCACGAGCGCATACAGAGGGGGGAGGGGAGGGGGGGCGAGGTGGACGTCGAGGTGCTGCTGCAGGGGGCGGAGAAGCTGTGCGGGGTGTACGAGCTGCCCGGGGCGCTGAGGCGGGTGGCAGAGCTGAGGCGGCGGAGGGGGGAGATTGAGGGGCGGATGGAGTATTTCGAGGAGAAGGTCAGGGAGCAGGGGGAGATGCTGGAGGCTATGAATAATGACTGGAAGGAGGACGAGTACGACGACGAGGGGGAGGGGCAGGAAGTGGAGGCCGGGGTTGTGACGGAGGAGCAGCTGAGGGCGGAGGAGGAGGAGGTTAGGGAGCTGGAGAGGAGGAAGAGGGAGTTGCAGGAGAGACTGAGGGCTATGGAGAAGGATTTGGGTGGGTTAATGTATATGTAGATGCGATATCGCGAAGGTCGCCTAACCCCTCCAGCCGGCCGCAGTCGCCTTCGGCAGGGAAGTCACCTAGTAATGAGCAATGATTTGATGTTATGCCATCTTATGTACCAGCTCGTACGCGGACCTTGACATGGCAAGATCCCAACTAGGTAAGTTTCAAGCAGGACGTCTATTCATGCATTCATATTCTAGTATAGGGCAACTCTTGTCCCGACCTTCTAAAACCCATGGTATCTCAAAAAGCAAAACCCCCCTTAAACTCCGTTAAATGACACTCTGAGGCTCAGGAATAACATCACCGACCCACGACCAAAGGCGCATACCCCACCTCCCGATCCCACGCCTCCACCCTCCCGAACGGACTCCTCAGGAACGACCTGAGCTCATGCAGGAATAGCCGCGTGTGCCGCCCCAAGTACCTCTCCAGCAGCTCCTCCCCCGCACCCGACGATCCGTGAGGCCCCGCGGCCTTGAGCACGGCGACGATATACTCCAGCCTGAAGGCGCGGGAGCGCTGGGGCGAGGCCGCGGCGCCGCGTGGTAGGAGGCCCTCTGGGCGCGGGAGATCCGGGTCCAGGGCGTCGAGGACGAGGAGCTCGCGGCGGATGAAGGCGCGCGCGCGGGAGAGGTGCGAGGGGTCGTGGAGGGTCGCGGGGGTGAGGGGCCGGTAGCCCGTGTGGGGGTTCGAGCCGACGTGGAGGGAGAAGCGGGAGTGGCGGTAGACGTCGAGGCGGTAGCGGGGGAAGGACTCCAGGGTTGCGGCGGGGGCTGGTGGTTGGTTCTGTCGGCGGCGGGGGCGGCGGCGGGCCGGGAGGGGGAGGTTGGCGGGGCGGCCCCAGAGGGAGAGGGGGTCAGCGCGAGCGGCCGGCGGCTTCGCGGGGACGGTGTAGATGGTTCGGAGGGAGGGGCCGGCGGTTACGTGCGTGACGGGGGTCTTGCAGAGGGGACAGGAGGGGTTTAGCTCGAGCCATTTGAGGAGGCAGTGGCTGTGGTAGGAGTCGTGGAGGCAGGGGTTCGCCGAGGCGGCAGAGTCGAGGGTGTCAAAGCAGATGACGCAGTCCTCACGGGGAGGTGGGCGCGCGGACGATGTAGGCATCGTATTATCGGATGAGGGGCCCTGACGGCTGCCCAAGGGAGTGGTACTGAGTTCTTTTAGCATCGCGGTGGATGCGCTCGTCGAGCTCGGCGCAGGGCGGTCGGGAGGCGGGGCCATCAGGGGACGACCGGAAGTGATGATCGAGCCATAACCCTGCGGGTTCTGGGCCGGTAGGTAGATTATCTCGGCGTTCTTGGAGGGTAGAGAGGGAGCCGCTTCTTCTCCCCTCCCTTCGAACCAGAGGTATGGCTGGTTAGAGGTTGATGTCGGATGTGTTCCAGGGTCGGTCGGATGTGGCTCGGATCCATGTGCGGTGGAGCGTGTTCGCCACTTAAAGTTGGTCACGTGAAGGCGTGTTCAGTCTACCACGAACTACTCGGAACTTTAAACTCACGTCGTGAAGCGTGCCTCGACAACGATCATGGATTCATCTAATCCGGGAAATCCCGACGAGGAGGTTTCTCTAGTCCATAAAGGACTTGCCACCTTTCTCCCCCCATTAGTTGTCTGTTCAGTCCTGCACCGCAAGATGTCATGGGCATGCATCATGTTCCTCCTCCTATGGTAGTCCCTCAGCCCCGAGTACCTTGGTATCCTTGAAAGACGATATGGGGCCTGCAATCTGAGGTACGATGTCCAAGTGGTCGAGGAACAGGGCGGGTATCGTGGAGCAAAGGCTTGGCTTCACGGTGCGACGCTTAGCACGTACCAATGACCGCGGGGTTCGTTCATGATACTCCCACGCTACTGGGAACGGCGGTTGAGGAGCACCCCTCTCGGAACAACAATCCCATGGTGAGGGTATACGGGGCTACAACTGGTTCCACGTAGATCCGGATCCGGATCTCGACGGGGAAACTGGAGGAATAAATCGACATGGCATTTATGTCTTGTACGTCCCCCTGTTGAGGAGCGTGATGGGAAGTGATCGGGTACTAATGACGCCCGAAATTGGGTCTATCCATCTTTTCCCTCCATGAAAGTTTCCAGGCGGGGCTTCTGTGTTACACCTTCGCCATTGATGTGGTCGCCCAATTTGTCCTCGTGTAACAGCTCTGCGTTGTCCCAATTCTTACATTGGGAGCCTTACGACTATACGGTGCAACATAAGAAGGCGACAGTTCCGCCGCAAGTTACGATGTTAATAATTTGCACATAGTCTTTAGATTCCCTCAAACTAGAAAGCTGCCACGGTAACTACTATTTCTAATGGCCACCCAGTATCCCATCCTTGATAGCCAAACCGCCGTAGATCGGTTATATCCACCTACAAGGAACGTGTTCACGCCCGAAGAAGATCAGCATCCATGGCGGGCCGTACACCGTCAATCCTTCTCGTTACCGCTTCTCAGGATCAGGGATGGATGATACATCAGCGGAAGTAAAAGGGAAATTGTGCAAATAGAGACTCGGGAAACCCGGCCTGTGGCGGGGTATCGCCGGCCCCACTCCGAAGCTTCCGTCAAGACACTTTCGGGTCCGTCTTGCAAGGCGGCGGCCCGTGCCGCCTCCGACCGGAACCTTACCCGGCGAGGCGGCCAGCCATGCCCGGTCTCCCTGTCTGCGAGGATGGCATAGGATTTCAAATAAAAATACATGGAGCAGCAAATAAACGGGAAATCACGATGTGAACGGATTCGAAGAGGTCATCAAGGGAGGGTGGACGTCTGTCCTGGGTTCGCGACCTGTTTCTTTCCTTCTTTTTTCTTGATTGCTTTTTCTTCTTCTTTTCCCCCATGGCAATATTCGAGACAGACGGACTCATTCTCTGATGTGGGATGCAGGACATGAAGCCTCCTTTACCCACCTAGTGATTATGAGCTGACACGCAACCATTGCTGCGGGAAACCAAAGTGTGCCTGCCCACCCTTCAGTGACGTGCGCTGCTTAGCGCAGGCGCGCAGGCACAGGAGGGAACATGTATTCCAAGGTATCAGTTAACTCTTGCCTATGGCACCCCCTCGATCCCACCCCGTTCTATCGGTGTCATGCGGTGTACGGCCCTATCCCCGAACTACACTCCTAAAAGCTGCAAGCACCAGATCTCTTCAGTCATCGGCTAGTCAGTGACGGGTAGCGCGATACCAATCTGAATAGCCG
Organism: Cephalotrichum gorgonifer; assembly: GCA_900312665.1. Lineage (NCBI taxonomy): Eukaryota > Fungi > Ascomycota > Sordariomycetes > Microascales > Microascaceae > Cephalotrichum > Cephalotrichum gorgonifer. Next base: position 789,152 of record ONZQ02000010.1, on the reverse strand, counting down.
GCTCATTCACATTGTTATTCTTATACCTGTTGCGCCTGATATTAGCCGCGTGTTTTTCTCTCGACCGTGAGAAAGGGAATGGAAAAGATCCGTACGAAAGAATGCCAATGCCTCCCGGGGGAAGCACCATGTCTACTGGTAGGTCCACGGGGCAGTTGAGCCACCTCTTGGCGAATACACGCAGGATGTGGCCATGTGCGACCTACAAGAGTAACGCTGAGGTTAGCCTTTATTTTCTCCCTAGTCTTCTTCTCACTCGAGAGAGTCGGCTGGGAACCTTACCACGACGACATCGGCCGCCTTCTCTCCCTTCATGGCCGGGCGCTGGATATCGCGGATCTGGGCGATCAGCCTGTCCAGCCTCTCGGCGATTTGCTCTGGGGATCTTCGGGTGGAGCACGTGTGCAATTAGCAAGATGACTCCCGAGAGCTTAACCGGAAGGTTCAGCGAGGGGATAAATAGGGGATACGCACTCCCCGCCCTCACTCCCATCCTTCCAGATACTCCACGGCCTCTCCGCGTCAAGGCCCCTCGACTTCCGCAGCGCATGGATCTCGGCCGTCTTCAGCCCCTCATAGTCGCCGTAGTCCCACTCGGCGATATCCTCGGTGACAGTGACGCTCTCGTCGGGGACAGAGTTGGCGCCCTCGAAGAGAAGGTGGAAGGTCTGCTGCGCGCGAATGCGCGGGCTCACGAAGACATGGGCGAGGCGCGCAGGGTCGAGGAGCTTCTTGGCGCCTACTAGCTCCTTTGCTGAGGTATGAACTTGCTTGATGCCGTAGGGGGTGAGCTCGATGTCGGTCTTTCCGGTGTGACGGCCGTTCTTTGCCCACTCGGTCTCTCCTATATGGCGGGGGCTGTTTAGATGTTGCTGGGCCAGCGGGGGGGGGGTCACTAGGCTTGGAGGGGCATATGGCACTTACCGTGGCGGGCGATGAAGACGCGGGGTGTCAGGGCTTCGGCGTCGGCCATTGTGTAAGATTTCGACTTTGGTTAAGGAGTGAGTAGAGAGAGAGAGCTACGCTCGGGGCTGGTGGTGGGATAGGCGGGGTCGTGAAGGCAATTGGAACTCGGGACGAAGAGAGCTACTATTTATCTCTCCGCTCGCCTCCATCTCGATTGCACAATCTTCTCCCGACTACGGAGTACTCATGCCCCGCTTGGCACCCCCTTGTCCCGTTGCGACTGTGGTCTAAGTGGGGGGAGCGGGCGGCGGGGCACGATGGTAGTTTCTGAACGTGCGCGTATAAGTGGCCATTCTTAAAAGAAGTTGCACTTTAGCCGTACGAGCAGCCTTTCTGCCACCTGTACCCGATTGGCGTTGTCGTAATACCACCTGTATCGGATTGGCGATACCATATCACCTGTATCCGATTGGTGGTATCGTATTGTGAGTGATGCTCAGTTTTTGGCGCTTACATTTTTATTTTTACTCCCATGAGACGGGAGGGTGGGGTGGGGTTAAGTGGGGGGAGTCACTTTCAAATCCAATTCCAATTATGGTTGACGCGTCGCGTAAAAATGTAAGTGGGACGGGACTGACGTCGGAACGCGACAAATTGAATGGGCCAATGCGGGACACTTCAAATCAGTCGTCTCCACCACCACCACTTGCTCCTTCGACACCAACTAGGCAATAAACGATATTCCGATCGACAAAGACAAAGCAGAGCATAGCAAAGCATAAGCGCGATAGTTACTACGACTGACTTGCTATGCACTTTCTCGAGCTCCTTTAATCCTTTCCCCACACCAAAACCACAATGTCTGTGGACGCGACGAGGCAGGCGGCACTCGAGAAGGAGAGCCAGGCACTACGTGCGGACCTTAAGGCCTGGGAATACAGGTGGAGCAGTCAGAATGGCGGTGCGAAGCCGTCGAGAGATGACATTAAGAGGAATCCGGATATCGGTATAGCTTGCCTCCCGTACCCCGAACCGACGTGTCCAAGACTCCCGACAAACCGACACCTGGACTATCCTCGACTAACGTCTACCAGCCAAGAAATACAAGGAATATAACAGACTACGTGATGTCCTCTCCGGAAAGGTCAAAGACGAGCCCTCCTCGAAGCGGAAGGCCCCCGAACCCGTCCAGACACCCGTGAAGCGAGCGCGCTATAAGAACATCCCCGAGACCGAGGCCGAGCTACCCCCCCCTTTCCCCGTCATGAGCACCCCGTCGGTCGACAGGACCGCCCCGAGCCCGGCGCCACCCACTTCGATCGGACCTACTCCGCACAGAGACGGCAAGGTTCTAGGACTATTCGCCTTCCTGGACGAGAATCCCCACGTGACGCCCTCGAAGACGACTTCGGCCACGGACGGGTTCACGGTAGAGACGCCGAGCAGGGCGGAGCAGGAGGATCTGGACTCGTTCAGGCTCGGGAGGACGCCCAGCTCGGTGTCGAAGAGGCGATACTTCGACAACATGGTCACGCCCCTGAAGCCCACGGACGGCAACGCTCAGGTCCTGAGGACGCCGACGTCGGTATCAAAGCTACAGTTCGGGACGCCGTCGTTCCTGCGGCGGCGGACGCTGCCCGCTGTGGACGAGATGCCAGAGTACAAGTCCCCCGAGCAACTCCGTCGGACAAGCCGGCGCCCGTTCGCAAGGGGTCTAAGCGCCATCGTGGCGAACCTACGAAAGGTGGAGGAGACGCAGTTTGACGACGACGAGGAGGCCATGCGGGAGATGGAGACCGGCGGCGCGCCCTCGGCGCCCTCAGCGCCGCCCGCCCTGCCCGCGGCGTTACCGCTGGTGCCGGATAGTCAGCTCGCGCCAGCTAGCCTGCCTCCCACGGGACTGCTGGGCGGGTTCGACGACGAGGCGGCGTTCGACGGCCCCATCGAGGAGGACCTGGACCGTGGGCAGCCGATGAGGCTGTTCAAGAAGAAGGGGCAGAAGAGGACGACGAGGAGGGTGAACATGAAGCCCACCTTCATCAGCCGGCCGGCCGCGGAGGCCGACCCCGAGGACTTCGGGGACGGGCCGGACGGGGAGGACGACGTCGTTCCCGAGACACAGGTCGTCGATGGGCCGGATGGCGACTTCGACGGAGATTACGACGATGGCGGCGAGGCCGGGGGAGCGGCACCGGTGTCCAAGGGCCAGAAGCGCAAGAGCCCAGACGAGGACAAGGGCGAGGGCGGCAGGGTCCGGAAGGTGGCCAAGAAGGTGAATGAGCTTGCGCACGCGAACTTCAGGCGGCTGAAGATAAGGGGGGCCGGGGCTAAGGGCGGGGGTGGGTTCGGCAGCCGGTTCAGGAAGAGGCGCTGAGAGGGAGGCTCCAGCTCGAAACTTGTGCTGGGTTTACTTGTTAAGGCTTACGATCATCTTTTGGGGCGTTTGGCTAGGGCGGCTGGTGCGTGGGTGCATTAACATAGCGTGTTTTTGAACATAGTACATGATGGTTTTTTCTATCTCTGTTCTACTTTTAGACGCCCGTTTGTACAAGCGCCGTGTTAGAGCGCGACTCTGCCTATGTTCTGTAGAACAAAGAGGCACAGCTGCCTGTAAGGACCTGTAAAATAAGTTTTTTTTGTCTCGGAGGACCTCCCATCGCGTACATGCTAACTCTGGCGTTTAATACCCCGAGCGGCTATTTTGTTCCATCCCGTTTTTCGGCCTCCCATCACGCTGTCCGGGTTCCTGCCTGAGACGATGCGCAACCTATGGAGCTCGAAGGAGGTTAATACGGGTACGCTCCCTGCCAGTCCCGCATGAAGAATATTCTAATTCGGGAAATCAGCTCTCGGGCTATTTTTCTCGTATTTCGATTTTGCGCATGAGCTATGCCGGGCACCAATGAAGGCTTGCTCGTCCTTGCTTATTTCCCCAAGCGCCGATGTCCCGATTGCGAGCTTTACTCTAAGAGACCTAGAAAGAAACGCCGGCCTATTGTTGGGCCAAAGGTCAAACTCCGCTTGTACAACACTCCTTGCCCAGACATTCTAATACTGTAAGGCGTTGCACTACGAATACAACCAGAACCTATTGTTTCAATTCCGCCAGATCAAGCCCGGGTTGGTGGTGTACTTCAGGCATATTGGGGAGCTCCATTGTTTGGGCCTTTGTTTGACTTAGTACTTAGATTTTTGTTTTGTTTTGATGCCATCTTGAATACATATGGCTCTTACTGCAATCCGAAAAAAACTGACCTCTCAAGCTCCAAAGCCATTCAATGAAAGGAAGTCTCCCCTCATGTTAATTGTTGTCTAAATTACCAGGGGCAGGTGCCATGGGAGTGAAGCTCCTGCCCAGAAGGGGAGCTCAGCTCTGGACCAATCATTGGTGCCGCCGGACCCGGGGGTGCCCAAGTACCACATCGCCAGCCAATGACAATCCAGGGCGTCATGAAACGTCCCCGAGTTTGGAACGAGCGGGGCGGCCCTGGCAGCAACCCCACAAAGAACGACAAACGACCGCCATTCAACCACCAACTTTGCAGAGGCGCTTACACGACTAGGACCTGTTTCGGTTTCCCTAGGCCATGCGACCTTGCTGTGGCCCACGAGGCTGCTCGGGTTTTCCTGCCGGATACCTATCCCTGGATGTCAATTCTGCTTGCGAATAGGATGATGGGAGAGTGATGCGACGGGTTTCGTCGTCTCATATTGATTTTCTTCGTTGTATGGGAGGGACGCGCGGATGGGTAGTATTGGACCTGGTGCCGCCAGCCGGACATCGTTTTCTGACACCCTAGCTTTCTTCTTCTTCTTTGACCATTGTCACCTATCCTTTGTTCTCCGGTGCTCGACGGCCCACACGCCCCCCCCCCGCCAAGATGTCCGACTGATGGCTGGTGGCCGGCGGCCATGGCCATTCATCGTTAACTCCCACCTCCCACCTCTCGCAGTGGGGGATTATGCATGGATATCTGGCTTCGGTCCAAGCCTTTGGGTTAAGCCTGGTGCTGGGCAGTTTCATACATAGCCTCATAGCTCCCACTCCACTCCTACCCTCCTCGACGTTGTCATTGTCCCCTTGCGTTTCCTTGTCGATGGTTGTGACTTGAATACCCTCTCTCCCCTTGTTCTTCCTTTCTCACGTCTTTGCTTGTCTGTGCATCTCCTTTGACTCCACCCTCTTGAATCAACAAACCCCCCTTTTCCCTTCCCCAGTCCTTCCCTTCTTCTCCTCTATTTTCACTCGGAGTGTTCCTTCGCATTGATCTACAATCCTTTGATCCGTAGATCCCGTCGATCATTGGTTTTCATGCCATCCGATCACCAAACCAGGTAGCTAGCCTCTCGGGTGATTCAGGTTCCTCCTATTCAGCAGGCCTGAATAAAGCTTCTTCCTATTGTTTAATCCGCCGCCTCTGATTCCCCATTCATCCTTTCTTTTTACATTATCCTCTTTCCTTTCATCCCCTTCTCTCAACCTTCCCCCTATTATCGCTCTACGAGCGTTCTTTGGAGGTGCTTTGTGTCGAGCAGGAAAGCCATACCTCGACTTCTTTTCTGCATATAATCAGCCTCATCTCTCGACGATACTCAGACTCTCGGTTTCTCCTGAAACCGATACTGCTCTGCTACTTTTCTTTCCTTTTATTTTATTTTCTACACACTACGCCTCTTTTCAAGATGCGACTTAATATTTCGACTACTTTGGCGTCCCTCCTGGTTCTCTCCCAGGCGGAGGCTGGCCCTCTCCGGATTGGAAGGTGAGATCTACACTCCCCAGTTGACTCGAAGGCGTGTACTGATGTGAGAGAGCAGGATTTTGAGGAGGGAGGGGAGTGACTCTATCTCTACTACCGCTACGGCAACTGTTCCCAGTGCAAGCGCCAGCGCCTTTGGCGGCGCTTCTAGCGGCAACGTCTCTGCCGACGGACGGGGAGGATTTGGTCGGGGAGGTGGGGAGAATGAAGAGAGCGCGGGCGGGATAACCGACCCCCAAGAGTTCGTATCCCCCCCATCCAGTTGCCTTTGATAGGGGAGCTCAGGGCATTTTCTAACCCACTTGTTAGATTCCCCGATGAGACTCCCAGTCCTGAGATTACCACCCTCATAATCGACCGCACCTCCGAAGCGCCTCCACCTGAGTCGACTGCTGATGCTTCATCGACTGCGGACGGGGCCGATGAGACACCTGCCCCCGAGACGACAGAGGAGGCCACTTCTACCAGCAAGCCATCATCAGACGAGCCCTCCAGCCCTCCACAGGATGATAAACCCCAAAAATCGACCCTGTCCGAGACGGCCACTTCGCCACCAGATTCGTCGGAGACGCCAAGTGACGCTTCAAATACTGACGACCCGACTGAGACGCCTTCTTCCGATCCCGAGGCGGAGCCCACGCCCACCAAGCAGGACCCGGATACTGAGGAGGGCACGACGACCGTGGTGGAGAGTTTGACCACGACGGCCACAGAAACCGTATCCCCCACCGATCCCCCCTCTCCCGGGAGGGGCAAAGGGAAAGAAACTGCGACGAGCGCGGAGGAGACTGGGAGTGGTTCCGCTTCGGATGGACCATCTTCCGCAACCGAAACCGCCACTGGCGCTGAGGAATCCGCGACCGGCACATCAGCCGACTTTACTTCTGTGTTCGCATCCTCTGCCACTGATGAGACCGAGACGGGTACTCCATCGACGACTACTACCGAAGCCAGCGCCGAGAAATCCGCAACCGATACGTCGGCTAGCTTTACTTCCAATCTCGGATCCTCTGCCACCGAGACGGGTACTCCATCGGCTGATACCGGAGCTGGGGCCGGAGCCGGAGCGAGCGAGCCCACGGCTACCCCGTCGTCCTCCGACACGCCTGAGCAGTCCGCAGCCCCCGACAGAGCAGGCGTCATCCCCACGCTAATCGAGAAGCCGGCGACCACCTCCGTATCTCCCGAGACGCTGGCCACCCTCATCCAGCTGTCGAACGAATACAACCGGAACTTCGCCAGCCTGAAGCCGGACAGCCCCTGCCAGGGCACCCAGGTGGCCTGCGTACAGGGCAACATCGGCAGGTGTCAGAACGGGGTCTTTGCCATTGAGCGGTGCACGCAGGGGAACCCATGCGTGGCGCTGCCAATGCCGGACGCGCCTGTCGTCGAGCTGCGGTGCGCCGACAAGGCGGCTGCAGACAAGATTTTGAATCCGGAGGGGACGGCGCCTGCCGAGAGCGGTACGGAGACGGGGGGTGGTGGTGCGCCGAGGGTGACTGTCACGGTGACGGTGAGTCCGCCCACGACGGTCATCATGACGTCCGAGGTTACCGTCCCTGCGTCTCCGCGGCCCTCGGCGACGGAGAGTGGGGGGGATGAGGCCGAGCCAACGCCGGAGCCCTCTAGTACGAAGGAAAAGCCCAAGGAGACGCCTAGTCCCACGGTGACGCCCGAGGTACCGGACGACGATACGCCGGGGGCTCCCTTGCCGTCGGAGCCGGTGGTCCTCCCGTCCGATGTCCTGGACGTCATCCCCATTGGTGAAACCAAGGCCCCCGAGACAACGGTCGAGACTGCGGTGCTAGGCGGTCCCGATGGCGGGCTGGTGACGGTGTCTGTCACGATCGTGAAGGAAGGGCCTACGGTTACTGTTACGCAGACTGTTACCGAGACGCCGGCGGCGGCGTAGAGTTGTTATTAGTTCTGCTAAAGCATAAAAAATACAAAATGTGAATAAGAGGGAAGTTCATCCTGCTGTGTTTTGCCGAGTTAGGTGCGGTGATCTTCGTTCCGTAATAAATGACAGGCTACTTCTCATCCATAGGTGTATAAGACGTCCGTAAAATAGAGACATTCTATCCCCTTTAAATCCCCGAGAGTAATTAGCGAAGTAGAGTAGAACGAGACCCCGAGTTTGCTCGTCCCATCAGTAATGGTGGTTACCACTTCTAGTATGGTCTATGCGCACACCGAGACTCACCGAGGCCTCTGATGAGGTAAGCACACTCTATCGCGTTCCTCCACGACGAAGGCGCGGTACCTGCCAAAGGTTTGCTTGAGGCACTCGCAGTTAGCTTCCGGTTTATCTACTTTCGAAATACGGAGGTGTTAATACCGAAATCTCACTTCAAAACCCATATATTCACCGTGCAACGAATGCCCATCCACCACCTCCCTACTTCGATGACACCGCACTCGCTACAACCCCTCAACGCCAACGCCAACCAGCTCCACACCCATCCTCGCGCCAATCCTCATCCATACCATCTCTCGCCCAGCTGCCGTGCAGCGTAGAAAATTCTCGACACCCCCTTCCCCTCTTTCATCCCCCCTTACTTTATGCCTCCGGCAAAGCGCAAGCGGCAGAACAATGACACCGAAGACGGGACTCAGGCTCCCGTTATAACGCGCCGAGCAACGCGTCATACCCCGAATCCGGGACCTCCGGCGCCCGACCCCCCCGGAAAGGACCCCGCGACGGCATCTGACGCACCGAATACTAGGCGTGGACGACAGGCAGCTTCCTCGATGAAAGCACCTGCTGCTCCGACGGCGACTAAGCAAACCAAGGCGAAGGACACGACCGCGCCAGCGAAAATGGAGACCAAGGCAAAAACGAGAGCGAAGGCGAAAGATATGGCTGCTCCTGCCAATTCGGGTGCCGCGAATACTCCGGGCGCGTTGTCGGGACCTAAGTATACCCAGACAACCCTCAAGTGGAACGTCGCAGCCGACGCTCATCCGAAAATCGAGCAACCCGGGACCAGCGACGTGACGATGGCGCCAACTGAAGATGTGAAGGCCCCACGCCAAGCCCCAAGTGCGAAGCCCCGCCCTGCCCCGAAACGCGGCGCCGCGCGACCGGCGCAGAAGTCTAGTGACAAACCCGCACCGTCCAAGACGCAGCCACCGGCAAAAAAGGCCTGCGTGCCTTCGACTACCGACCGCAACATCGACAAGGTCGTGTTGGGGGACATATGCTTCCGGACGTGGTACCCGTCATACTACGGCAAGGACGTCCTCGGGGACACGAGCAGCGGCGGGGCGGGGGCCGGGGCGGGAGCGGGGACGGGAAAGCATGGCCAGCCTCGCAAGGCGGACCGTGACGCCTGTCCCGTGCTGGACCGCCTGTATGTCTGCCCCTGCTGCTTCAAATACTCGAAGGAGCTCGTGACGTGGTGGGAGCACGTCCGCGTCTGCGAGAGCAGGGGGTTCGTGCCGGGGAGGAGGGTATACGTCCACCCGAAGACGAGTCGGACGGTGCCCCCGGCCCCAGCGGAGACCAACGGGAAGGGTCCGAAGAGGAGGAGAGGCGATGGGGGGGGTGTCGCTGCTGTGCCGCAGGCTGTGCAGGATGAGGGGGAGTGGAGTGTCTGGGAGGTAGATGGGGCCAAGGAGGGTGTACGTTTCCCCCTCCCTCATATTCATCCACTACATTATAGATTTACAAGCACCAGGGGGGCAACTAAACTAACCGATATTTAGCTCTTCTGCCAAAACCTCTCCCTCTTTGCAAAACTCTTTCTCGACAATAAGTCCGTCTTCTTCGACGTGACGGGCTTCAACTACTTCCTTCTCGTCTTCTCCCGCCCGCCGTCCTCCCCCGCCTCGGAGCCCAAGCACCAGATCTGCGGCTTCTTCTCCAAGGAGAAGCTCTCGTGGGACAACAACAACCTCGCCTGCATCCTCGTGTTCCCACCCTGGCAGCGCAAGGGGCTGGGCTCCCTCCTCATGGGCGCGTCGTACGAGATCTCGCGCAAGGAGGGGATACTGGGCGGGCCGGAGAAGCCCATCTCCGAGCTGGGGAGGAAGGGGTACGGGAGGTTCTGGGCGGGCGAGATAGCGCGGTGGCTCCTCACCACGGGCGCGGCGGGCGCGGATGGCGGTGAGCTCATCGTCGACGTGGGGGATGTTAGCGACGCGACGTGGATCGCGCCGGAGGACTGCCTTTCCGTGCTGAGGGACATGGGCGTCGTGGAAGACGACGGCATGGGGCCCAAGAAGTCGGCTCCCGCTCCTGGCGGCGATGCCCAAGGGGAGGACGGAGAGGCGACTGACGGCGCGGGTGCTGATGCCGCGGAGGTGCCGGAGCCGGAGCTCGTGCCCCGCGTGAGAATCGTCCTGGATGCCGTGAGGGCGTGGGTCGCGAACCAGCGGATCAGCCTCGAGAAGACGTGTGATCCGGATGGGTTCGAGCCGTCGTTTGTCGAGGAGTTGGAGCGGAAGGCGGTGGCTGTGAAGAACTGTGGTGCGGACTAGAGGGGGAGAGGAGGCGCCAGGGGTAGGAGGCATGGGCGGAGGGGAGCTTGCTACGATTATGCATTATTGGTTAGCAGCATTTGCTCTTTTGTTTCTTTCTTCTTGCTTGATACCCTATTTTATTCTTCCCTCAAGGTAGCTCTATAGAGATGAATGCCCAAATGCGGCTCTAGCTCTATTATCGTCAATATAATCCCCGTCAAAGGTGGGAGCCTCTTAGAGTACTCGCTCGTTCGTCACCACATGTACATGATTTGTTCATCCTTTCATACGCAACGTACTACTACTCCGCGTTCTCCACCCGCCTCTGCAGGATATGCCTCGCGTTCGCCGGCGACAGAATCTCAACGCCAAGCTCCTCCAGTACCTTCTTCGCCTCCGTGTTATCCGTAAACACCCTGTCGCTGACCGCCTTCAGGTCCGGCCCTCCCGCCGACTCCGTATCCGCATCCGCCTCCGCCTCCTTCGCCACGGGTAGGGAGAGCAGCCTGGCCCCCTCGAGGACGGTGCTAAGCGAGGCCGAGCCGCCAGGGATGTACTTCTCCACGAGGGATGAGATGGCCTCTAGGTCGCGCGAGAACTGGGCGGCCCCAAGGGCCGTGAAGCTCTGGCGCGTGAGAATGTCGGACCAGAGCGAGTCCTGGAGTCTCTCGAGGGCCAAGCGGAAGGTCTTGCGGAAGGGGGCGGTGCCGATGGCGCGGTGAAGGAAGTCGAGGTTGCGCTTGAGGATCTGGGGGATACCGAGGTTAGCGCCCCGTTGGGTGGGGGGGTGAGGGAGGGCTGGTTACTTACGCTTAGAGGCTCGTCGAGTTCCGCGGTTATAGCCATCTGGCTGGGGTCTGCGGACGATGTCAGTTTCCAAAACCCCATAGATGGGAAGAGGTCTACGCTGGGTACAAACCTGGGATGGGATCGTCGCCCGTGGGTGTCCAGTGCGTCCTGCTCAGGTACGCCCGGAATGCCTTGCTATGGGAGTCGGCGAGGGCGGAGACGAGGAAGTCGCCCGCGGCCTTCCGCCTCAGCTTATATGCCGCAATCGTCTCGTCGAACAGGCCCCCGTCGTCCGAGTCAGATCCCATGGCGTTCGAGGTCCTATCCTTCACCTCCTCGAAGGTCAGCTCGGAAGACAGCTCCGGCTGCTCCTCGGTGCCTTTGGTCCGGGATTGCAGCTCATCCCATAGGCTAACAAAGAACTACGTGGGGTATTAGTATGGGATTTCTCAAGGTAGGAGACACGGCGGTGGGGTTTTCTTACCTCCTCATTGCTCCAGTCCGTAAGCGTGACGACGATGTGGTCCGCGCTACCGAACACCTTGCACAGGGTCTCCAGGGCGCCGATACCTTCGAGGGCCGCCTGCTGCTCCTTGGTGACGCCGTGGAGCGTCCGGCCGACGGTGGAGGTGATGGCTCCGTACGCCTCCAGAGACCCGCGTAGCCGGTCGTGGAACTCGTCGAGGACGTCCAGTTGGATACCGATGAAGAATCGTAGCTTGTGCTTGAACTTGGTCACTCGCCGGTACTGCGACGTTACCGACTTCAAGAGGTCCGTCACCCTTGTAGCGCCGTGGGTCGGCTTCGTCTTGCCCACGCCGCCGTAGTTGTAGTCGATACTCCTCGCGTCCGGAGATTCCATGATGGCGCGGAACCGCTCTAGGGCGAACTGCTTCTCCGCCTGGAACCACTGCTCGAACCACTCGTCCAGGACCTCGGAGGTCAGGCCGGGCCAGCCGGCTGGGTCCCCACCGTCATAGCTGAAGTTACCCCGGATATTGTCGTCAAAGTCCATCAGCTGACCGAGGAAGCTGCTCAGGAACGTGGGGTTGCGGGCAGCCTCTCGCATCACCGACCTCACCTTCTCACGCATGACGGGCATCATGGAGGTGATGAAGGCGCACACGGGATCCACATAGACCATGCGCTCTGCGGCCGGCGTGTCGTGGAACTTGGCGGCGAGGAGGTGGCCGAGGTTGTCCCTGAGGAAGTCCTCCCACTTGCTGATGGTGCCGAGGAACCACGGGAAGCAGTGCGTGTTGGTATTCTGCGGGTTGCTTGTGGGCTTGTCGCTCATGAAGTGGAAGCGGAACTCGGAGATGAAGAGGCCGGACATGACGTCGAAGGGCAGAAGGGAGATGGTCGACTCCGTGTACAGGAGCTCCGGGAACTGGAGGTCCAGGAGCTTCTCGAAGCAGGCTAGCCACTCCTCGTCCATCTCGGCGTGGGACGGGTCTATCTTGTTCGGCCAGCCCCGGGCGCTCAGAATAGACTCCATCTCTCGAGACATGGTCTTCTTCATCTCGTCCCACAGCATGTCTGTCGCTACAGTGACGTGCGTGACGAGGTGGACCGCCGCATCATCCGCGGGCTCCTGGAGCTCCCTCAGCCGGATCGCGAGCTTCCTCAGCTTCGTGTACGGCTCCAGAGCGGCCTTGGGGTTCTGGGGCAGGTGCGAGCGGGCCTCAGTGCGTAGGTTATCTACGTCCTGGAGAAGACCTAGGTACTTCTGGGCAATCTTTACCGCGCGCAGCTTCTTCATGGGGACCTTGAGGCGGGCTATGGCTTCGTTCGGGGCATCGGCATCGGCGGCGGCCCTGGCCCGCGAGTCTATGCTGTTCTGGAGCTCCTGGAACTCATCTATCCGCGAGACGAGGGAGAGCTGGCGCTCGTCGGCCGTGCGCTTGGCGTTTGCAAGCTCTTTGGTAGCATCGTCGAGCTGAGACCGTAGCTGGACCTGCTGCAGCTCGACCTTGGCGAGCAACTCGTCGAGAGTGTCGAGGTCGGTGGTGGACTGGAGCTTGTCGTCGAGGTAATCCTCGACTCGGAGGTCGAGTGGGCCATCGTGGGCACGGTTTGATGCGCTAAAAGGACTCATAGCCGCCATAGTGAGTTGGTGGGAATGCTGTGTCGCCTGAACAACACCTACAAGCACGTAGTTGGAGCTTGCATTCAAGAAGCTGCCACGAATTGGCCGAATGGTCCCCCACCACAAACGGGGCTCCTTTTAACGCTCTAGTGTAATAACCCCGGTAGTTGCATTGGCTCCTGGACGACGACCCACTTCCCCGCTCGACACCACGATCCGCGTATCCGCGCTTTACTCAACATCATCCATCCGCTCCTAGGTCTTTCACCTTTCTTTCATCCGCTCCTAGATCTTTCGTCTTTGTTCCGCCTGATTCCGAGCGTCTCTCCCTAGAAACTACATAACTACCTAAGAATACCTATTGATTCCTCCTCTTGCCGCCAATTGACCCTCAGAATGTGATGCTTCCATATCCTGCCAATAGACCATGGCGGCACCGCCTATGTTAACCAAGACCACCTGGTCTCTCTCGGAGACATTCTTCCTCCACATTACGGCCAGTTAACCTTTAGCACCACGCGTCCCATTTCCAAGAGACATCCCTTGTGGTACCCAGAAACGCAGGGTCCTTTGCTGTGCCACCCCCTACGCTATCGGTTGTTCCGCCTAACCCAATGGGCATTTGATCTTGGGCTGGCTCACACTCTGGCACGCTTCGTCGGTATCAGCTCTCTCCAGTGCGAAACAACTTCGAATACTGGCTAGGTGGTTTATCTTCAGGTGGTAAACTACGAGGTATTCTATCCCTCTACTCCTCCCTTTTGCATCTCACCGCTTAACCCTCTCTTCTCCGGACTTTAGCTCCTGAGAACAGGGCAATACACTTAGAGACAGCATCAACTTGATGGACCGCGCAAGGACCATCTTCTTTGGCTACCAGGTCGGCGGTTGTAGTACCATCAACTACAGCTACACCGACTCGCCCTGGAGGCTGTTCGCCTGGGACATCTACCACTTCTTCCGCTTAGTATGGTCCCTACCGTGGATGGTTATCCCCATTCGGCCACAGGATTCAGGGGCCTTCAGCGAGCTTGCACCCACCCCAGAGAACATTCGATGCCTCGTTCTTCACACAATCCTGATCTTCTGGCAGGTGGGGTTCCTGCTTTGCATACCATGCGCCGTCTTCCTTCCCATCTAGGCGGTGGTAGTGGGGACTACCGTCTTCGTTGCGGTGAATCGAGCCTTTTGCCTGTTGCTCAACAAAGGTTGCACGAGGCTATACACTTCTGACATGAAGTATGCTATGCCATTACCGGAGCACGCCCACGAAGAGTGGATCTTCGTAAACGGGATGGCCGTCGGGTAAGTCACTCCATCAGACTTCATCTGAGGGAGGAGCTTCTGGACTAATGGTATCTTTCTCTATAGTGAGCACTGGCTGCAAAACAACCTCAACCGCCTAGCTCTCACCTTTGGACGCCCTGTCATTGGAATTCACAACAAGACGAACGGTATCGTTTTCGATATCATTGAGTGCCTCGTCCAACGCAACTTGAACTACGCCACATGCGACACCCGTGCCTGCTACCGGATTGTGAAGCAGAAGCTGTACGACCCGAAGCTCAGCAAAGTCATCCTCATCCTGCATTCCCAAGGAGGTGTCGAGGGCGGGCTTGTGGTAGATTGGATTCTGCAAGAGCTCCCGCTGGATCTGCTTAGCAAGCTGGAAGTGTATACATTCGGCAACGCCGCGAATCACTTCAACAATCCGCATCGCCATGCGGTTTCTCAGCAGCTTGCCCAGCTCAATCCAACCAGGGCAATCGAGACCGTGACTCGGACCATCCCCCAGTCATCGCCCGTTAGTACCACCACATCGGGGGAGTCCTCACGGCCTCCTTATCGCGACGGTAGACGGCATTCCTTGACTTCGATATCCACCAAGACGCATCCCGCCGTTCAGGACCGTGCCATCTCACACGTAGAACACTACGCCCACACGACAGATTTTGCAGCATTGTGGGGCGTCCTGCACTTTGCGACATCACCGCTGGCATCGCAGACCGTGCCGAGGTTTATCGGCAGGCTCTTCATCCGGGCGTCCAACAGCGGGGGCCATCAATTTTGCCAGCATTATCTGGATGGAATGTTTCCACTCGAAAGGAACCCTGAGACGGGGGAATTTGTCGGGGCGGCCGAGGATAACGAGTTTATGGAGAGCGCGGTGCACGTCGGAGTGGAAGGGGATGCATCCAGGCATGTGAGGGAGGCGTTCGATATCAGCTGGCGTGGAAGCAACGGTTTCGGGAGCGGAGTCGTCGTCGGTGATGTTGACGTCCACCAGGATGGCGACCAGGTGTCGAGGCCACTGGATGGCAGTGTTGTCAGGGTGAAGTATCTCAGTCGACTCTGGCAGTACAGAAACGGGCGGGTTCCGCATGACGTTTCGCCTCTTCTCACATCAGGTCAATTGGGATCAATGCGATGAGGGCGGGCGGGCTGCGATGTCTGGCTGTTTGTTGTTCAGATTGAATGACAATTTTCGTTCGAACTTCTGCTTCGAGGCTGGTCAATGATCGACGCTTTCCAAGTGAGCTTACCTTCAAGAATCATGGACGAGAACGAAGCCGGCACAAGATGTTTGGTCGAATCGGGTGATGAACAAAGGTAATGTAGCGATCGAGAGTTTCCCCTCCTCACATGCATCTATATTTTTCTATCCCGTCTCTATCCCCTCTATGATGGATTTTTGAAATTATAGAAATACATAGTGACCCGTTGGTACACAATTGGGGGGATAGGCCTCTCGGACCCATCTCAAATCCATACTCCTAGCGGTGGCGGCGGGGGTTTGAAGGGGGATGCTATTCCCCTTGTGGATGTTATAAACAGTTCTCCCATCCACAGGAGATATGCGCGAGGCGCGAGTGCGCGTTTAGGTCTGGGCGATCCGGTCAGCAAACCCACGGTCCAAGGCAAGAACATGAGTGGAGAAGTGGAGGGTCATAAACTTACGAACTTGGCCATGAGGGCAACCATGAGGTCGAAGAGACCGATGGCCTCGACGAAGGCGAAACCAAGAATGGCATACGAGAAGAGCTGGCCACGGAGGGCGGGGTTGCGGGCAACACCGTTGATGAGGGCAGCGAAGACGAGACCGATACCGATACCGGCACCGGTAAGACCGATGGCGGCGGAACCCATACCGAGGTTCTTGGAGACCTCAACCATGGCCTGGGCGATCTCAGAGGAGTAAGCGCGGCGACCCTGGACCTTGGTGAAGGCCTGGCGGGTGGTGGCGTTGATGGCCGAGACGCGCTTGGTGGCCTGGAAGGGGCTGGTCATGCCTGTGTTGCTATGTGAGCTTGCTGTTCTCCTTCACTCATTCCCATTCTTCGTCTTCTCAAAGCGAGAGCTCTCGAGAACCCTCTTCCCTCGACGCTGATACGCCAATTGGAACGCGGTGCCCCATTGGCGAGTGATATTCGTCGAAGCAAGCTCCAGGCTCTCGGTCGGTGGCGAAAAGGGGATGATGAAGGGCTTCCTTACCGGACATGGTGCGCTTCGAGGCGATCGAGGCGAACTGGGTGCGGGCAGCGGGCCTGGCGGCCGTGGCCATGAGCTTGGTAGCGAAGCGAGCAGACATCTTGATGGTTGGTTGGGGGTTGATGGATGGGGTTGAAGAGAAGAATTTACAACGCAACGCTCACACACACAAGCAGAATGGGATAGAGAGGATAGAAGAGGAGAGGAGATAAGAAGGAGAGAAGAAGTCTGTGTAGGAAGGAGAGAAGAGGAAGATTAGTGCCGGTCAGGAAGAACTGTGGAGCTGCGGGAAATGGGAGCTTGGGGGAAAATTTTTCTGGCCCCCGTTCGGTTTCCAAATGCCTCAGGAACCAACCTTCCCCGGGGAAGTGGAGGAAGCTTTTCGTCTCGTTTATTACGGAGTACAATCATCTCCGTTGAGGATACAACGGTCTGAGGCCGAGCCTCGGGGGCGGGTCCTAGGTTGGGAGCTTTGGGGGACGTTGATAGGAGGATGGGGGTCCGGCGGTCCTCGGGCCATCTCGGGTTGAGGTTGACAAGATGAGTGAGGCTCAATACGGAGCTGCAAGTCCAGGTAGTGTCGGAAGCTTGGGGGCGACGAGTAGGGGGGGTGTGGGGGGTGTACCGAAGGACGACCCCCACGGACCCTTGTCCCTTGTCGCCCGCGTGGGCTACGAGATATACTTGGACGAACAACCAGATGACATGACTGTCTGTCTGAGGGAGGGATCCACTTCAGACAAGGTTCAGATGGGAAGATTTTTGTTCCGTTTTAGATGGGGGGTGTGAATGCTGGAACGAAGGTGTTTTCCTTTTTCGGCAGGGTCCTGCAAGGGTGTGTGGGCAGGGGTTATATTGTACCGAAAAGCTCTGCAGGCTCACTCTCGTGCGACGTGTTATGCAGCGTTTTTTCCCGAGCTGGGACTGCTGGGATTGCGGCGACTGCGGCTTTTGAATACTTGTCACTCGTACTCACATGCTGACGAGGGCTCATTCAAGGGGTTCACAGAGGGAAGCTGGTGAGCACTTTCCACAATTAGTTCCGAGACCAATGCCTCAGCCCGTTATATCTTCCAATTGGGGGCGTGGCACTTCAGCTGTCCACATTCCCACCGTTTCTACCTTGCATTCCGTTTTATTTCAATGGTGCGGTGCCCTGGTGGAGCAGAAAAGAGAGGAGAGAGGTTTCCGCCGCCCCCGTTTTCCTTTGCATCTCCAAGTCATCAGGGGATGTTGAAAGTTCTGCCATGTGGGTCCGCGGCTCGGTGGCGCGCGCCGCAGGGCAATCCCGACGTCGTACCAGGGTAACTGGGATTATGAGCAGGGGGGGAGAGGTTCGTCTTCATATGTGTCTTTTTGACGCAGCAAACGAGATTCGGCGGTGTCCCGAATCCTTGCTTCAGGGGGTCCCCTCGTCCACCTGACTGCAAAATCTTTTCTATTGCCGGGATATTTTCGTCGCATTGGTCCTCTCACCTCCTTGGGAACGGGTGAACCCATGTCCATGCCAGGGTGTACTTGTATTCAGCGCAAGAGAAAAGTGCGAATACGAGTACCACATGAGCTGAGCGATTGGGTTTGGGGGATTACGTTTTGGTTGTACAAGGAATTGGATAATGTTGTCTATTCCGGTTTGGTCCGAGTCTGACCTCTTTTTTTTTCTTTCTTTTTTTTCCTTTCTGTCTTCTTTCCTGCCCCCACCCGCGCGGTACGGAAACCTAGTCTTTGGTATTTTGTACCTGGCCACTAGCTTTTGCCATTTGCTACACGGAGCACGACAAGGAATCATTTGGATTGCTTGCTTGTACAGTAGGTATTCATTGTGTTGGCTGGAAGTGATGCGTTTCAGGTTCTTGGTGGTGAGAACGCATTTGCGACTTTTTTTCTTCCCTTTCCTTTTTCTTTCCCGAGTCGCATTTTTCTTTCCTTCTTTTTTTCCTTAACCCCTGTCGGCTTCTTTTTTTTTCTTGTACCCATGTCACTCGACGGCATTGGCCAGAGTGCTCAGATGAGGCTCCGCGCGACTAATCTCCGACACAGAAAGGTGGTGGTACATAGGTACTTCGCTGTCGGTAGGAAACGGAGATCCCGCCGTCGGCCCGTACGCCCAATCCCAATTCCCAGAACCATGGCAAAACTTAATAACCCCCCCCCTGCTCGCGACGTATACGAAGTACCTTTCTGCCGATTACCTCATCACGACTCTTGGCCTCTGAGCTAGACTGTGGCGCCACCCCACTTGGTGTGTCTTTATGGTGGGGCTGATGCACT
Source organism: Cephalotrichum gorgonifer (assembly GCA_900312665.1). NCBI lineage: Eukaryota > Fungi > Ascomycota > Sordariomycetes > Microascales > Microascaceae > Cephalotrichum > Cephalotrichum gorgonifer. The sequence goes on along the minus strand of ONZQ02000010.1, from coordinate 770,384 downwards.
AGCCGGACCAGCCATTTCATGAGAAAGTCATGATGATCCACTTGGCCATACCCTCTTGTGCCTGCCGTTTCGCTTGGCGGGATGGGTATGGGTAATGTTGGTATTACGAGTACTTGTAGAGTAAATGCCGGAATGATCGGGGTTGAGGTCGGATAGTCGGAGGAGAGGCGGACACCGAGGCGGCTGAGGGACATCCATCGCCAGGGTTGGTTTTGCGCTTTTTGAATATTCGGACGGGGAGGCATTTACAACTATATGAGTTTGAGTATGATGGAAAGCAACAAAGCAGGGCTAACGACCATGTTCGAGCACGAAGGTCAAAGGACTGAACACTGCCAACGGACCTGCTTCGTACGAGCACACCATGCACTGGGGGCACCTCCAGGCACTCATGTCAGGGCCCGTACGAATTCTGAGACTCTGTCTGGAGCACGATAGCCGTCGTCATTATCGCCTGATATGATGGTGGGAAATCCCTCACTCCGTAACGGCAGTCTCCACCGCTCCGTATCCTCGTGCTCCACATCTCCGTCCAATTCAGCCCCTTCATTTTGGCCCTCCTATTATCTGTCCCCCATACCCGTAGCCCCTTGGCCCGTGGCCCGAGGTTTATTCCATACCGACAGCGGCTCACCGCCCGGGCTACTGTTGAGCTCATTACAAGTTTGAGGACACGATAACGGTACTGTGGGCCGGGGCGTGAGGCCCTCTCGTCCCTGGAATCGTAGCCTCGGGGGATACCCGGCCTTTTCAGGACGACCCACCGGGAGTGAGTGGGGGGAAAGGGGGTGTGTGGTTTCTCCCGAGGGCATGAGAATCGGGGCTTCGGTACGAGAGAGGGGGGGACTACTGCGTGATGAAGCGGAGAGCATGAGAGGAAAAAACTGGTGATTTTGGGGCTGTCTGAGGGGCGGGAAGGGAGATTTCAGCCTGAGGAAGGGGGGTGGTTCACTCGCAATATGGGACGCCTGGGGCTAATACTAATAGTCCGTTGTGTCCCTCCTCCCCCCTCGGGACGTGGCGCGGAGTTGGGGTCCTCTAAATCTCCCGCCAGCCGGGCGTCCCGAGGACGGCTACTTCGATACGAGCGACGACCGGGATATACTGCTTGCTACTACGAGTACGAGTACGAGTACGACGAAACTTCCTCGAACATCCTCGGGCTGGGTCGATGAATAGGGTTGGTGGCCGTGAACTATCTCATCTCTCCCAACCTCGCAGGGAGGACCCCCGAATCCTGTCGCGATCCCGTCGACCATGATATGTTCGAGTTTGCCATCGTGTCTACCGTGTCTACCAGAGTGTGCCTGGAAAGAAAAGGACCTTTGGCACCACCAACCATGGGAGGGATAATTCCATCGAGCCTCACACAGAATACGGAACAGAACTGAGGACGAGCGCAAGCCTTTCATCACAGAGATCGTCGCCCTGGACCAGGAGGAAACTTCCTTGAGATGGGAAGGGCATGTGTCAGATCAGCAGCGAAGGGGTTACGTCCTGAGCCCGGCGATATGAGTGAGAGCTCGCCCGAGCCTACCGGTCTTTCCTCCGCTTGGGAAGACAAGGGGTATGAGGGATGATGGGATGGGGCGTGACAGCTCTCATTCATTCCCCCCATGCCATCTTGGGGTTTCGCCCCTCTCAAAACGCATGCTCTTTGCGAGAGGAGCGAGAAACCCCTACTTCCCCCTCTACGGAGGCAGAGCACAGCCAACCCATCCAGCTGTACCTTCAGCTCGAGAGCGAGTGATACGGTCTTGAGGCTCAACTGGGGGAGGGCATCGTACGACGACGGCATAGCAGGGCACCTATTCACTAGGGTGTATCCTCCCCGCCCGGTTTTCAGGTTCGAGTCGAACCTAGGAGTTTGTGATGACTCCTTGTCCCGATTTCCTAAACCTACGAACGAGTGTGTCTGTGCTCCGACCCGAACTCCATCTCTTATGGCGGCATGAGGAGGTCAGTGTGGCGAAAACGCGTGATGTCTTACGAAAACACCGCCAGACATGGAATGTCAACTGTCTCGGTGCGCTAGATCCTCTCTAGAGCGCATGCTCGTAAAGTAATTGAATCAACCACAAGTACCGTAGATCGCTCTCCACGACCTTGTCGACATCCCCCAAGTTCTTCGCAAGGGAGGACTGGTTGAGAAGGGGGGACAAAGTTACGCGACAGATTGGGTATTGCGCTCTAAAGTAAAAACCACTGCAGAAATGACGCCTAGAATTCACCCTAGACCATCTGCTCTCTTCTGGTCGCGATGAGCCAGAAGTTATGCTGCATGAAGATGCCGACGCACGTCGAATCCCATACCTGCCCGAGCGTTTGTTAGTCTCATCTTCCCGGATCTGGAACTCGCTCCTCTTTCGAGCAATACAAGGAAAAGGGAGGGGAACTCACCTTGGCCGGATCGGCGACGCATATATCGAAGTGCCGTAGCATCTAGCACCCTTCATTAGCAAGAAAACTCTCCAGGCAAACTCTCTCAACCGCGGCTTGTATCGGCAGGGGTGTAAGGAAACCTGCTACCTGGGGTCCAACCTACCTCGAACAGGACCTTCCCAAGCTCCACGTACGCCACGTTCTTGCCCAGACACGACCACCTCCCGTGCCCAAACACGAGGTCGACGGCCGCCTCCCGCGCGCGGATCTCCTCCGCCGTACCCTCCAACCACCTCTCGGGCCGGAAGATGTCCGCGTCCTCCCCCCACACCTCCTTGTTCCTCGAGAGGCCAAAGGCGGAGTAGCCCACCACGGTCCCCTCCGGGAGGTGGACCCCGCGGAAGGAGTCGCCGCCGGGCGGCACGATCTTGGACATGAGGCCGGTGATGGGTGGCCAGATCCGGAGGCCCTCCTTTATCACGGCCTGGAGGTACGGGAGCTTCTTCGCGACGGAGTCCGGGACCGGGGTGGGGAGGTCGTTCCCGGGGGCGGCGGCGGTGGTTATTTCGGCGACGAGCTTGTTGTAGATTCGGGGGTTCGTGATTGCGTAGAGGACGGTTGCGCGGATCGATGTTGCCGTTGTTTCGGAGCCGGCCACGCTGGGGAGAATTAGTGACCCGTATGTGTGCGCATGGGGGCATGTTTGCTAGACAGCAAGACGGGGCGCCGCGTGGACTTGGGTATAGACCTGAACATACATCTGTAAGAGGGACTCCGATTCAGCTTCCGGCTGGGTGAGGCCATGTGCTACAAACGACCCTAGCATGTCCCTCTGGACCTTCCTATCAGGTCCGAATCTCTCGGCCGCCTTCTGCTTGCAGATACTAAAAACAGGCAAACGTCAGCGTCACCTTCCGGATAGAGTCAAAGTGACGGGCGGCCACAGCGGTGCTATCAGAGAGAGAAAGGGAGGCGAACGAACCCCAGCACGCGCCCAAAACCCAGCTCGTCCTTCTCGGACGGCATAACCCTGCTCAGCAGACCCGTCCTCAGCACCCACCCCAGCTTCGGCATGGTGGTCACGATCATGATGAAGGGCATGTTCTTCTCCACGGCGTCGATGTATCCGTACATGTCCCTGTCCTCGCGCAGGCAGCCGAAGGGCTCGCTGTACGCGAGGTCGGAGATGACGTCGAGCGTGAAGTACTGCACGATGCGGCCGAAGTCGAAGGGCTTCGGCGCAGAGGCGGAGTCTGTCGAGTCGTACTTTGTGTGGAGGAGGGTTAGGAGGGCGGTGACGTTGCGGTCGATCTTCTGCTCGGCTTCGTCTATGTCTTTGCCCGTGTACTGGGTTTCGAGGAAAGAAATAAAAATGTTAGCAACAGCGAGAAGGAAGCAGGTGAGTGAACTCGTAACAACGCTTGATCGAGAGTAATATCTCGCCAAGGTGGAAACAAGGGGGTATCTCGGGTTTTGCCGATTCAGGGTATTAGTGTCGTCGTTCGTGGGAGGATACATCAGAACTTACGCCCGCGGACATCTTGGACCTGAGAGCGTGGTGAAGCCCGCTGTCCCTCTGAGAGAGGATGTTGTCGGAGTTCGGGTCGAATCGCATCCCGATGTACCAGTCGGAGCGCTGGTACCGGCTCCGGACGCCGAGCATCTGGCGGAGCATCCCCGGGTCGCTGGTGATTAGCTCATTGGGGCCGATGCGGGCTAGTGGACCTGTTTGGAAATCAGTTAGTCGTGGGCCCGGGTTCAGCAGAGAGACAGAGAAGAGAGGGAGGGTGTTGTTTAAGACAACAGCCTTCTCACGAGAGAGCGCACCGTATTTCGCGCTGACGTGCGCCAGGTCCCAGTGCGTGTTGCCGCCCATTATAGCCCTCACGAGCCAGAGGTTTGTAAAGCCCGCGAGCGGAGGACCTCCGATATGGCGCAGGCGCCTCCATGTCCGGAAGGTCTGTACGGCGAAGAGGGCGGCGGGGGCGAGTGATAGGAGGCCCGCGGTGAGGAGCGGGTTATCCAAGGCTGACGCGAGAAGCGCCGAGAGGTCTTCGCGGGATTGGAGGGCTCTGGCTAGGAGGGGGCTCTCCCAGATCGAAGCGAGAAGCGCCGCGATGCCTTCGCGGGATAATATACCCATTGTTGTATAAGCTGTTCCCGTTCTCAGTTGAACGGAGCAGGTCTAATACGAGGAAGATGGAGCGGGGAGGTTCACATGTATGATTACAATTACGACTACGACTACGACCACGGAGATGAGGACGGCCTGCGGGGTACGGGAGAGGTGCTATGAATATACCGACCCACCCACCCGTGCGGACAAGGTGGACATTCTTCCCTGGCGAGCCGGTGTTCCTCATGAAGTTCAGACGCAAGACTGAGGCGATGCTATGCTTAAGATAGGATAGTGTTATGCAGAGTAGGCTCTCGGATTCATGCCCTCACCAAGACACGACGTCTGCCGCTTTCTGTTGGCTGCTGGCCTGCATCGTTCTTCATGTACGTGCAGTCGTGCTGTTACGTCGTCTAAGTGGGCGTGGGGGGCATAGTTCAAGGAGTACTTGTATCGGGGGGGTCGCGTACTTTCTAACGAAGAGGGGACGTACTCGCGCATTTTAGAGGCAGTTATCACTACAAGTAATACTAGGGCTAGTTACAACTCGTGTAGAGGGGGTGAGTTGAAACGTGAGGGAAAGGGAGGGAGGAAATGAAACCTGGTAAGTTGGGCGCAGGTTCATGCTGCTTTGGGTAGTGGGGGGGAGCTACCGGATTCGGACTCTCTCCCGTCCCCGCTTCCAGCCGGATTCCCTTTCCGGACAGTGGAAAGGCCACCTCGCCGATGTCACCATGCGTCTGGAAAACCGGATCGGGCGAGTTGTATGCAAGCCCCCCGCGCGGGTAGGTCTGCTTTGGGAAGCGAGGATCGGACTACGTAAGTGCCTCGTTACTAGCATGAAGACGAAGAGTCTTAGAAGAATAAGAGAAGTATTTCGTATGCGAAACGCACATCACTTGGATGGGGGATTCTTCTCGAAGGTGGGCCTGAGCCCGAGAATCCACACACACACACACACAAAATCCCCCACAAGCGCGTGTAAGCGGCTTCCTAGGATATGTAACCGCGCGGCACGGTCAGCCGCCCCTATATACACTCCTTCAATGATCTAAGAAGCCCGGAGGATTTTCATTTAGTCACAAGCTGTAGTCTCCTTTCAAACGGTTCTAAATAGTAGCTCGGGGCCTAATTGGTAGAACCTCCCGAGGTCAGCAATAACACTTCGAGTAAGCACAGGATCTTTCCTCCAAAGGTGGACGTAAAGCTAAACCCCATGGGGTGGGATCAGAAAGGAAACCGGGAGAGTATCGCCTATTTCCCGAGTGCTCATTTTCTTCTCGGGATATTCGATCAACAATTCAACAAGCCTCCAGGGACCAATGTTAGAGACAGAGAGAGCGTGTGTGTGCGCGTGTATGTGTTTGGAATTGAGTCTTGAAGTAGGACGACCCTCCGCCCTGGGAATGTCGGTGTTGTAATAGGAGGGCCGACTTGGGATACGGTGCATGGGAACATGGCTTCTGAGAGAACCTCCCCTCGCCGAGAACGTATACCTTTGTGAAAAACAGGATCACCGCGTGGGGCAAGGGACACCACGGCCTTCCTCGCCCGCATCCAAGCTCCAGTCGCTCTACTTGTAAATGGGCTCGATAGCATCTCAGACATGGCGGCTGGGCTGGCTTCCACGTTATCCATCCTTCCTAGTAACCCTGAAATGTTTGATATCCGCTATGTACATCTATATATCTTCGCGGCGGGCTAGAAAATTGCCCGGGTATTCGGTCTTGAAAAATCCAGCCAAGACTCAATGTCTCCCCCGCCCCCTCGCAATAAAACCCCTTTCGCAGCACCCTTTCCTAACTGATAGCCCTCCTCGTCATCTCCACGACCGCAAACGTGCCAGCACTGACGGGCATGGCCCTCATGAGCGTCGGCGCGATCCCCTTCCAGAAGCCCCTCGCGCCCTCGGCCCTCCACGTCTGCGCGAAGCAGTCCCTCATGGTCTTGTACCTCCTGGCCTCGCCGAGCCCGTCCGTCTGCATCTTGCTCTTCACCACGTCGAAGGGGTAGCTCCCGAGCCAGAGCGCCTCGCCCGCCAGCCCACCGTAGAAGGCGATCTTATAGGCGGGGATTTCGGAGCGCGCCACCTTGTTCCTCCTCGCGTCGGCGTTCATCATGTACTCGAACGACAGGAACCAGAACCCGTACGCGAAGGCCTCGCGCCACACCGTCACGGCGCTGCCGCGCCACACGCCCCGGAGCACGCCCTCCTGCGCCGAGAGCTTCCGCACGCAGTCGAGCGGGCCAGAGTAGAGCCTGGCCTCGCCGTGGGGCTGCGTCTGCAGCCTGATGCGGACGTGCTCGATGGGGCCCGAGAGGACCGAGTTGGCGACGCCGGCGAAGGCGCCCGAGGCGAAGTACTGGCCATACGTCAGGGGTGCGTCGGCGCCGTTGCCGTTGCGGGCCTCGAACCAGCGGCGGGCCTGGTGGAAGGCGCCGAACTGGACAGAGACGCAGGCGCCGATGCCGAGGAGAGGGGTGAGGGTACCCTTGTAGAAGGCGCGGGGGCCCTCGGTCTTGTAGATGGAGGTTGCGGCGGAGAGGGCGCTTGGGTAGGCGGTCGAGGTTTGCAGGCGGACTTTGACGATATCAAAGGGCTGGCCTAGAGGGAGGAGTTAGTATCAGAGTGAGGGGAGAGATAAGGGTAGGACGACAGGCGGATTGAGGTGGGAGAAGGGAGGGAGGACGAGACGAGAGTAGAGAGTAGAGATTAGAGGGACATACCGATGAGAACTTGTGCTATTCCTCCCACGGCACCCGCGAAGAGGTCCTTCGCGGTCTCGGTACCGGAGTGCTCATCTAGATCGGCTGCGGCGTCGCCCATTTTCGCTGCCCCTCGTTGATAACGAACTTCCGGAGCTGGGATTGGGGAAGAAAAGGACTCCGTCGCGCTACGAGTAACCTTCGACAGATATGACGAAGCTAGTTTAAGCTAGACAAGAGGTAGCGACTGAGGACCGGGGCCGGATGTGGGAGTTGGGGGGGGGGTTTTCGGAGACGGGGGGGGATGAGGCCGGGCGGATATGGTCGGGGGTTTTGACCAGTGGACGCCGAGACCGGTGATAACACTGTCCGGAGGGGGGGCTGGCACAAATCTTTAATGACGTGCTCCGCCAAAAATATGGGGAGACCCCATTGGTGCATCTTGCCGTTTAGCTTCATAATTTGGCGTGGGGTTAAACCCGAGGCCAAGAACGGCATGCATCTCGGCTCGCCATGTGCTTAGCTGGCCCGCGGAACGACATATCACTCAGATATAGAAGTGAGTCGGAATAAGCCGATTCTACGGATAACCACAAAAGATGATTACCGAGTAGAAGGGAGGAATTTAGAGCTAGATTGGTGCGAAAGGAGCAGATAACAGGATCCAGGTTCTGGGTGCATGGTCCCGTTCCCGGCCCCGATTAATACCATGCCGGGGTTCCGGAGCCCTGGAACCAGAAGCTGCCGTCGCATTTGCAATCTTCACACAGCCTACACGCCCCCTGCGATCCCATCCCCCCACATCCCAACCACAGCGCTAAATGGCCTGATTCCGCCTTCATATGATATCATGTTTCCTCCGGCCAATATAAGGCATGCTTCCCCCACCACAAGTCTACATATATCGTTCCAGCCAAAGATTGTGTCATCAGGAGAGGTCGGGTGGCGCAATGGTAGCGCGTTGCTTTCCGGTTCCCCTGGAATTTGGCAAAGGTTCTGGGTTCGAGTCCCAGCTTGATCGACCAATCTTTTTGCCTCTTTCAGCTCGCATAGCATTTTGCTACCGCGTCATTTCAATAGTATGGAAGGCGCAGGATGTTAGCTAGGTGGTAAGTAGGTAGGTCGATGTTCAATTTTGCTCACCAGATACGGGAAATGCTTGAGGTGGTAAATCAATGGATATTAAGCGAGTTGATATGATATATAATACAGGCTGAGACGAGTTTGACTACCTCCCGAAGCCTCCTCCCTCGTACACGATAGCATACATGATGGTTTGGAGATGATTCATGCTAATAATACCGGACCTCTTTTCTTTCTTTCTTTTCCTTTCTTACACCGCCGAGTAAATCGCCGTAACGAGCCCACCGCACTCGACCCTCTGCTCAAACGACACCTTCCTCCCCTTCCCACCATCCAGCCGGACCGTCCGCCGCGGCGCAAGCTGCAGCCGCTGGTCCTGCCCAGGTACCGCCTCGTCCGGAGTCCTCGAGGCCGAGTCCAGGCCCGCGACGAACGTCGGCGTGTGCAGGTTCGATCGCTTGCCGGTCCCGAGCTGGTAGTGCTCATTGCCGCCCCACACCAGCACGTCCTCGCCGGTCTTGGGGCTCGACGCCGGCGTCTTGGCGTCCATGACGGCCGCGACATGGTCGTCGCCCACTGACAGCCGCGAAATCCTGATCGGTGCGAGCTTGCCGGCCGCCTCGTCAAACTCGAATGCCGATGAGAGCGACTTCACCTTCAGGGGGCGCGATGAGGCGTGGGAGAACTTGCCTGTGCCGAGCGTCCCGTGGAGGCCACCGCCGCAGGCCCAGACATCAAAGGTGTGGCTGGGCACGTCCTCCTCCGAGGCGGGGAAGCGCGTCGAGTTGGCCTCGGCAGTGAAGAACGTGGAGGTCCCTCCCGCCGCTACGGATGTAACGCGCGGGTCGTAGCCGGACTTGGCGTAGAGCTTCTCGACGATTAGGGGGATGGGCTTGTCGACAAACTGCTTGCCCTGGGCGCCGGCGTAGCCCAGCTGACCGTAGATGTTGTCACCCCAGACGAAGATCCTGCCGTCCTTGTCTAGCACGGCCGAGTGCAGGTCGCCCGTGGCGATCTGGATGGTCTGGCGGTCGGAGAGTGCCGTGAGCTCGTGGGGCTGGTCGTAGGGCCCGTCGGGACGTGTGAGCCACGTGAGCCCGGTAACGCCGAGCTGGCCCTTAGAAGGGAAGCCGAGCGTGCTGGCCGCGGCGGAGAAGACCCGCCCCTTCGAGGTGAGGAGGAGGCAGTGCTCTAGGCCGCTGCTGATGTCGACGACCTTCTCGCCGCTCTTGAGCGATCCGGGGGTCAGGATCCGGTAGTTAACGGCGTCGGGCTGGCCAGCCGAGTGCCAGAATGGGATCCAGGATGACCCCTCGGGTGTGACCTTCTGGCCGGTGAGCTGATCGTTCCGGTTCACCGGGACGGAGTACACCGTGCCCTTGGAAGAGAGAGCGATGACGCGGTCCGCGGATACGGCGAGCTTGACGAGGTCCTTCCCTTCGAGGGTCGTGACCGGGTTCGGGTCCGTGGAGGAGACGGCGTCTCCCCACAGAATGAGGTTGCCCTTCTCGTTAATGGCGGCGCCGAAGTTGCTCCTGAGTTTCAAATCACGTAATACCTGGTCGTCGAAGAACGCAATCCGCCTCGGCGCCTTGATGGCTGTCTCGCTGGAAGTGGGGTCGATCACCTTGCCCGCGTTGGAGCCCCAGGCGTACACCCCGGGGCTGTCCTGGCTGCTCTTGGCCGGTCCGCTCTCTGGCTTCTTCTCCACCACCGGCACCGCCTTGGTGGTCTTGGGCTTCCGGGGCTTCTCTGCCTTAGCTTCTTCGCTGGGAGCGGTGCCGGGGTAGAAGTAGTACGCGGCGCCGGCAGAGAGGCCGAACACGGCCAGGAACTTGAGCGCCTTCGGGCCTTGCGGGGGCCGGGCCCCCTCGCTAGATTCATGAGGCGGGGGGGTATTTGCTGATGGCGATGGTCCTCCGGGGCCGCTGCTGTGGACCCGTCGCCTCTGAGCGAACCGCGACCTGCTCGCGTTCAGGGTCGATGGGCGGCCTAGTGTCCGCCGCATCAGGGCACTGCTTCTAGGGAGTGGCTGCATTTTGGCCCTTTCATTCACGAGGTGGGTTCGGAATGGGGCGAGTTTATTCTTTGGCTCACAACAAGCTTGTGACATTGCCGCCGAATGAAAGCTCGTGGAAAACCCATGACGATCAAGCTACTAAGCATCCGAGGTTATACCGAGAACACTAGGCCAACTGAAGTCCGCTGGCAAACGCCCATCGCCCATCCGACATGACATGAGCTCCTGCCCAGCCTTCCACTTCTTGCCAAGCAATATTACCCTCATAATATTCTGCTGAACGCGACAACCTATAGCCTTCCTCATTTTTACCAACTTCTAAGTGTATATATACCTTAAAATAGAAAAGAAAATATTTTTTTTTGGGGGGGGGGAAGGAGGTATCTACCGGACACAATACATCCGTTGCACGGCCAGGTACATACCCTACCCGACCTAGTGTTATAATATGTACTGTCCTGGGCCTAGGCCAATTCACACGAAGTAATGTACGAGCTGTACCGGACCTTCCTCATCGCGTACCAAGTATAATAGATACCCACACTAGAGCTTGATCATTTCACATGAAGCAGAGTAAGTGCCGTGCTTCCTTGGACGTCCATTTCACACGAAGGAAAACTTTTTTGCCCTCACTTCTAATATTCCTTCCGCCGGGTGACCCGTCCCTTCCTGCCCCTTTTTTCCACTTGGCGGCAGCCAGTCCAAAACCCGACCACCCTCTCATTTCGAAGTCACGAGTAGTTTTCCCCGTCGGTGTAGACTTCCCTCCTGTACCACGGCCCCACGCCGCTGCAAATCTCCCTCATTTGAAGGTTTTTGCTTTTTTTCAATATATTTCTTGCTATTTTCTAATTGAGCTCCGACCCGAAAGCGGAAGAGTCAGTCGGTGTCTTGGTACAGGACTGATGTCTCCCTCGCCGTGTGCATGGCAATATCTACGTCAATGGAGGGACGAACGCGCCCAGAAAAAAACACGCTCGCCTCCAATTCTCAACCCTGGGGGGGACGTGTTAAGAGGCAAGAGTAATACGCGTCCCTCATTTGTCGGACCAACCCCTCGGGACAAGGTGGGCCTATTATCGTGGGTTTCCTCGCAATCTTGGGGAACCGGCTTTCCAGGGGCGTGCTGCAGCGATCCGTACAGAGTACATATTACTTTTTCATATGTACCTAGCTGGTACGGAGTACATTGTCAGAGGCACATATCCGTTGGAATGGGTACATAAGGGAGTAGAACATGCTAGAAGCTCTACCTGATGCATATTAAGGTGAGGAATTGGGCTTAGTGGGGCCGAACAGGGAAGAAAAAAGCAGGAGAGAAAAATGACGGAGATGAGACACACCCTCGCGTCACGCGCCGCCCCAGGAGAGGACCCTGGCGCGCCGGGGAAGTAGCGTCGTATCCCCTCCCGTTCATGCCAAAAACGGGAGCAAGGGGGTTTGGACCAGGCCCAAGGGGGGTTGGGGGGGAGAGGAAGGGAGGACGGAGAGTTAAAGCCGGTGGCGTCGAATGGGAGCGGGAACACTCCGGACACGCCCCGGGCGACAGGCTCCCCGAGCCAATGGGTCAGTCGAAGTTCTCCGAGAACATAGTCGCACTCGTACGAGGAGGAGCAGAGAACCCCCTTGCCGGGTCGGGGTTCTCGTGCGGATTTAGGACTGGGCAGGAGTCTTTGCCGAGCCGCGGTGATCTGCACTCCTCCAGGTCCCAATTCTCTAAGCGGCATCACACGGGGCCGCGTCCAAGTTAGCTGGCCGATACTCTGGTAGTGTACTTGTTCGTTATTGCACTGTCACTAGTGTCTGACGTATACGAGTAAGGCATCCACGGCGAAAGGCATCCAGACTTGCAGTGTTCGACGGATGTGATATCCTCCGATCTTGTCAGAGACGGTGAACAGTATTGAGGACTCGCCTGGGGACAGCGAAGGGTTGGTTGAAGCCGGGGCTGACGGACTATTACAAGCTGTAATACTCCCGCAGTACGCTAATAGTAACCAAGCGAGCCATCCTCCGCATCACCTTTACTACAAGCGCGCATTGAGCTAGTCCATTTCGGGCATCCTATCGTCGCTCGCTAGGGACAGTGAAGGGGCATGCTGTACGGAGTACCCGGAAGCTAGTGGTGCCCGCCTTCCGCCGCACCTTTAATCTAGACGCGCATTGAGCTAGCCCATTTCGGGCCTCCTGTTGTGCAAAGGACGCCCTCCAACAGGAAGCCTGAAATGGACTAGCAGCCGTTTGTCCTCCGATCTTCCGTCCCCTCCCTCCACAGCCCGCCAATTTGAAGAAGGGAACCCCCCCCTCCAGGACGGCGTTTTTCGAGTGGACCATATCTCACAGCAGGCTCACTTTCTCTCTCGCTCGGGAATACTCCATCTCCATCAAGCAATCCTAGCGCGGTCCTCCAACAAACTCGTTCCATACCAGCAAGGCCGCCGGCTCGAGGAGGAAATATATTACCTCATTCCCCGTTACGGTATTGGAGGTGCGACCTCATCCTTCAAGGTTGATGGAGGTGTGGGGAATGGGGCTGTCACGGGGTTGTGTTTAATTCACAGGTCTGTGTTAATTCACAGGTCTGTGTTAATTCACAGGTCTGTGTTAATTCACAGGTCTGTGTTAATTCACAGGTCTGTGTTAATTCACAGGTCTGTGTTTAGCTAGTAGAGCCACTCTCGTGTCGTACTCGTACTCGCGTTCGTTGGCGTCAAAGTGGGAAGCTATCACACATCTGTGCGTGGCCTAATCAAATCGCTTCGCTGCTGTGGAGCTGTCGTGAAGGGGGGGACCACAGATCGCGACCCCTGACCTATATTAACGTCTCTCTAAGGACCTGCTACGAATTTTGTTTCTTTTTAATTCCCGCCCCCAGTACACGCCGCCCGCGCGGTGTGTGGTGAGGAAGGAGCGTGACACCTCCCGTTAGGTCCACTCCTACGTCTTCAATATGGCCACACCCATCTAGAGAAGATCCAAGGTGCAGGCCTCCCCGATTAGAGAAACGGAGAACGGAGAGCAGAGGTCAGTCAGATAATACTACAGCAGGCTTGGTCAAATCATGCCATGCTTCTCATAGCTTCCTCATTCGAAGGATACGAGTACTTGATAATGAGCTTTGCTGGGGGCGATGTCGTGCTGGTCGTGGCGGAGAATCAGCACTTACACCACGAGTGATAGTGAAGTGAATTGGGCAGATTCCAGGTAAAAACTTGCCTTTTCTGACGGGCCAGATGAAATTAGACCCGAGATGGTGGCATCCCCACATACGACTAGCTTATATCCGACCCGAGACTGTGGGAGCTGATACAATCTGCCCGAAGACTGCCCGTTTCATCCATACCACCCTCCATCTACGTAGGTTACCAGCGCTAGTTTCGTCCCCTCGGCTCACCCCGTCGTCCCCATTTTCCTCCGACATCAAGGTCTGTCTCACCGTCAACGGCAACCGTGAAGCTGCCGACCTTTGTGATTTGGGGTAGGGCGTTTTCCAAGAAGACTGACTCCGTGTATCCCTTCACATGTACATCCCACCCCCTTTCCCCCTTTCCCCCTTTCCCCCGCGCCCACCGCTTACCTCCGGCTACAAGATTGTGTGGGTGCGAAGCAGATGATCATGTATGCCACCCACCATCAATATCTAAGCTCCTGTAGTGCCGTCCGCCCTCCAGCCGTCTACATTCGGTAGTGGCGGTGGGGAGACGAGATACCGCTCCTGCAATGCTCCTCTTTCATCCTATCAAGACCTTCGCTGCTGACACCGTTTCGAGCAGTCACCATGTTAGGGCCTTTCTTCAGAATATGTACGAGAGTTACAGCAAGCATGAAAAGTTGAACTCGGGTAGGCTCTACCCAGAAAGTGTACCGGGGAAACTAGCTTCGGGTTCGACGTTGCCCTTGTACCGCGTGTTTCCTTGCTCGGGGCCTCATTGCCAGCGCAGCCAAGTCTTTTATTTACTTCCTGTGAACATGGAGTACCTTTGACTTGTAAAAGTGAAAGTAATACCACCCCCTTCACGAGACCGTTTCTCCGTTATCAGACCAGACCGTTAGAACGCCCCTTCCGACCCGCTCGCTCCGCCCGCTGCCACCGCCGCCCTCTCTTGGCTTTCCCTCTCCATGCCCACGCCTTCTCCCAAGCCAGAGGCAGAAGGAATCCCTTAAGGGAGTAACGACAAGAACCTGGGGTGCCCACTTGTCCCACCCACGCTAAAAGAAAATACAACTCCAGCCCTGTTTTCTATCCAGTAGGAACGGCATCCGTACCTCCTCGACACTCTTTCCCCTGTAATACTATGCTTGTCATGCAGATCTAGACCATTCGTCAGACTACTAGCTCGCCCGTTAGCAAAGATGGGCCACGCCTCTCCCGATATCCCTGACTTTAAGCCTGGGAACACTTAGGAATATCAGCGTAACGCCCCGACCCTCGAGGGCTTCGAGCCGTTTGTACCTTGCCTTGTAGTTCTTGCCCTAGAGCACACCCATCATACATTTCACACACAGCTGCAAGAAAATTGCTTCAAAACCGGTCCGCATATAAAAGGTGGCTGGTGCCCCTCCCCATGGAGGTGAATGGATACTGGGAGCCGTCGCCCTTTCCTAGCCTGCCTCCTCCTCCAGCACTTTACTGTGCACCTCCATTTAGCTCTTCATATATACCTACAACCCCCGAGCACCATGGACTCCGCCAACAGCGCCGCCAACATGAATCTGGCCTCTGAGGGTGCGTCCAAGCTGCACCCAGCCTCTGCCGCCGAGGGGGACGTCACCTCCCATGCCGGGGACACTGCTTCTCTTGTTAGTGCCCTTATTCTGCCCCCTGAAGACTCTCCTACTATCGTTAGACACGCTTCTCGTCCAACCGAGGAATCGGCTACTACATATTATGACGAAGATTCTGAATAACCCCAGGCAGAGAACGGTGACCTTCACCTCGTCGACTCCTGGACATGGTCCAGCGATGCTAGAACTACCATCGACGCTGTAGAAGATGCAGTGACCCACGGCCTCCTCGACCCTATCCCGACCATAGATGAGCAATTCCCTCGTCACGAAACTTCGGTCCAGGAGTACACCCTACCCCTAGTTGCTGCCCCCCCCATCACCTCAATTGCGCTATCCCTCGAGGTCGAAGCTGGTGACACGCAGTCCTGCACCACGGAGGCCGATCCGCACATGCCCGCCCTCTCGGACCCCGCCTGGGGCCCTGAGGAAATGCTTCGTGGCATGGGCCAAGGCTGCTCGATCGATGAGGCAGAGATCTTGTGCAACCAGATGAACGAAGCTCGCCGTGAGAGAGACCGAGAGACTCAGTTTCTTTTGTGGCTCGGGCAGTCTGCAGAGCAGCGAGACAAGAATGATAATGACGGTGTCTGTGGTAGTGGCAAGAGATAAATGGTGTAAGTGACATCTTGTATGGATCACAGTGTATGCTGGCGTAGGGAAACATGGGCAATTGGTACTAGGGAAAAAAAAACAACTAGAAGGGCTTTTAGGTATTGGGAAAAAGGATGGCCAGGAAGGCCTTGGTACTAGGATAGAGGTCGGCTAGGGTGGCTTTGGGTATTGGGATGAGGAATAACGGTAAACTTCTTTGATGGCCTTTTCGCGGATTCACCTTTTCATAGTCCTGCTTAGCAGGAATGACAACACTGTGGATTCTCTCTATAGCTCTCTCTGCTTCAAGTTCACCCGAGATGGATAACGGTGCCAGACGGTTGATCATGTCTAATACCAGGTAATCGACCATCCATTGGAGGTCGCTTGTGGCCAATTGAGATGGCTGGGTATATGTTTGACAAGAAAGGAGGAAGGGCTGTCTTTTCTCAGATTGTCTATCCACAGGATTGGATTGACAGCAAGATGGCACGGTACTTGCAGATATGGCGACTCCGTGCCAGCTCTCTCTCCCCAGTATCACTACAGTATGTGGTTGAGTGTTTGCCCCAGATGAGTTGGGCGTCCCTGGGCTCTGGCCCAGAAACAGGCCTGGTATTCTTAGTTGAGAGTGTCTCTTTCAAGGGATCAATATGACTGCGCCCTGTTCGTCTGAAGACATCATCGTGGTGTCTCCCAGCCTCAACGGGCAAAAGGGGGAGATCCGGCTGCCTGTCCTGTCGAGGGCCGGATTCCCGCTACCACATGCCGATCTACAGCTCTCTGGGCTTAGTCTAGTGGTTTCTGGTCGATACTGAAGCTGCGCTATTGATATACCAGGTTTATAACACCTTCATCTTCCGAGTGAG
This sequence comes from Cephalotrichum gorgonifer, assembly GCA_900312665.1. Taxonomy (NCBI): domain Eukaryota; kingdom Fungi; phylum Ascomycota; class Sordariomycetes; order Microascales; family Microascaceae; genus Cephalotrichum; species Cephalotrichum gorgonifer. Next base: position 753,829 of record ONZQ02000010.1, on the reverse strand, counting down.
CCCCGGTTTCTCAGCATGCTATCGACTCTCTGCCTTACCAGTCGCGAGCGAAAATGGTGGTTAGGAGGTTATTAAGAGAGAGGATCCAATTACCCTTGAAAAAGAGGAAAGCAGAAAGTGGGGAATAGGCAGAGTAAGCAGAAGGAAGAGTAATGAAGGTAGGGGGGATGAGATGTACAGATAAGCTTAGAAAATAAAAATGATATTGTTCCCATTTGTATCATTTCCTGGTCTTGGATGTCCTCGTCCTCATGTACTGGTTCGAGGTGGGCCGACCCAAGGTATTTGTACTTGCTCATATTACTGAGGTACTCGTACCCGATTCCTGGTTGACAAGGATATCCATTCGACAGCTGGTATCAGCTGACAAACACATCGCACTTCACCTGGGAGCTGCTGTCTTTAACGGCAACCCCACATACCAACCCACGAGGTCAACGACGAGCATCGCGACCCAGGTCCTTGGTTAGGCACTTGGACTAGTCCAGTATGTACGAAGACTCTTCGTGGTACAGCTTTGTGCCCGACCTCACTGGGAGAACGGCCGCAGCACCACCCACCCGATCGCTCCACAAGCGGAAAGAATCCCTCCTCCAGCAACCCAATGTTCGTGTCCCCTTCCCAAGAAGACGAGAGCTCCGAGGTCGAAGCTAACTTGCTTCTTTCACTCCCACAGGGAACCGGCATACCGATAGAGACTCCCACATTCTCCGAAATCCCAGAAGAGGACAATGGCCCCCCCGAGGCTTCGGTAGTCCGTCGCGCGAACTCCTTTACCGACTTCCAGCTTGCTGCGCGACGGCCCGCGAGGGCCGCGTCCGGACAGCGTCGCGCGGGACCTAGGAAAGTTCACGGGGATAGGAGCTGGGATGCGTTGGATGTGCCCGGAAATCGTCGCGTGAACGAGCTCTCCGTCCTCCCACTACTAAGCGGTGGCGCCGACGAGCTGCTACAGGAGAGTCGACGGGATTACAGGTGCGACCCCCTTTTGGGGAGGGACATCGCGGAGATACGTTGGGGCTGATACTGCTATTTCTAGTCTATACCGGGATCAGCTGGCGCTTACCGAGAGGCACATCGACTCCCTCATCCGCGATGCTGACGAGACGCTCGCCCTCCTGACGACGCTGTCCACGTCGTTCCAGTCGGTCGAGACACAGACTTCATCTTTCCAGGCCCGGTGCGACAATCTCATGACGGAGCAGGCCCGGCTGCAGACGCTGGCAGACGAGGTCGGTACCAATCTGTACTACTATGCCTATCTCGAAAACGTCAGCAGGCGCCTGAACGCGCCCGGTGCTAGCCGGCTGGCGGAGCATTCTGATCTTGCCGACGTCCTGGACAACCTAGAGGCGTGTATAGAGTTTATGTCGAAACATGTATGGACGACCCCTCTACCTAACGACTTCCCCATTCCCGGTAGCGTGCTGACCCCCCATCGTAGCCTGACTATAGGGATGCCGAGTCTTACCTCGCCAGGTACCAGGCCCTACTGACGAAGGCCCTGCACATCTTGGAGGTAGGGTTCTCCAAACAGCTGGAGACTGTCTCGCAGGACATTTCTCGACGTCTTGGCGCGACGCAGTCGGAATCCGCTCAGCATGCTTTGGCATATGGCCGGTTTGAGGAGATGATACTAGACTCGTACTCGTTGGTCCCAAACGTCCGCAAGGCTATGTTGCGGGTATACGACCCGTCCGGCAACCCAAACACCGGAACCGCCTCGGACATCTACGCCAACACGGCTAAGAACATGTTCCACTCCTACCTCGCTACGCGTGACCGCGACCTAAGACCGCTCGTCCAGCACGAGCTCGACGAGTTCCAGAAGGAGGCCAAGACCCAGTCGCTTGAGGCCGCGTGCCGGAACCACACGAAGCAGTCCTTCGAGCGGGTTTACAACGAGGCCAACCTCCTCTCCAAGATCTTCTCCGTGTCCCCACTGCCAAGCGCGACGGAGGGATCGGCTTTCCAGGCGCTGAAGACCGGGCAGCGATGGCTCATGACGCCCGCGAACCTCAAGCCGCTGGCGCAGAGCTTGCAGGCGGCGCTAGCGCCCGCCGAGCTGCCGAGCCTGTGCAACTTCGTCGGGTGGCTCACGCGCGAGTACCTCATGCCAGAGTATCTGGACGAAGAGTCGCCGTTTACGGTGCAGTGTTGTCAATACACGGCCTCGCTACTTTCGGAGTACTTGTGGACTTTTACCGACGCGGCATTCGAGGCGGAGACGGCGAAGTCTATTACCAAGGCTGACGGGGCGGTGGAGTCGGCGCATGTCCATTCCGTTCTGAAGAGGGCGGTTGAGTTGCTTGGGATGTTTGACCAGTGCATGCCCAAGGAGAGATGCGTAAGCTTCCCCCCGCCCCCCTTCTCTTCGATGACCGAACCCTAACTAACACCCCCAACAGCAGCAGAACAGCCCTGTGATCTTCAAGATAGTCCGGGAGACGATAAGCGTCCTTCAGCGCGTAGAGGCGAAGATGAGGTCCGCCAAGTCAGACGCGGACCCGGATCTCTTCATGATCAAGAACCTTCTCGTGCTAAAGAACGAGCTCATGTCCCTCGAGATAGGCGACATACGCAGCCACCAGACGAACCCCATGCAGCACTTCTCCCGGATCTGGGAGACCATGGGTCCGCAGAACTGGCTCGGGTTCGTGGGCAACATCGTCCCCGGGTCGCTGTGGTCTCGGGGCAGCGGGGGTCCGCCCGCAGTGACGGCCAAGACGCTAACGGTGGAGGATATGAGCGAGCAGCTGGACGAGCTACTGAGGCTGAGCATACGCGCCTTTACCGGGAGATGGGCGGCGAGGATGAATGGGGCGGGGACCGCAGCGCGGGGTAAGATTGCGGGGGATTTGAGGGGTAGGCTGGAAGCCGTGTTTGGAGAGCAGCCGGAGGTTGTGGGGAAGCTGGAAGAGGCTATTGATATTAGTGTGAGGGCGTTGAGGGATGCGGATGCGGAGAAGCTAGGAGGGAGGAGGTATTAGGTGTGTGTTAGACAAGTCTACGGGGGACGGCGCAGATTCGAGGATAGCGCTTGGAAATAGAGACCCGAGGAAAGTCGTAAGGAGAGCAACGGACCATTGTCTGCTCTCTAAGTTACCAGGATCTTTACGAGTAGCATATAATATGGAGCATCTTATATGCCTAGAACTCTTAGAAGTGGTAATATACTGTGTATATACCAGGGAGCATACGAGGCATGGCACAAAGGTTGAAACAGGGCACTTGTGTAAGTAAGTCTTTTGTGTAAATAAGACTTTGCTCGACCTGAGCTAGAGACCGACCAAGGCTTACCTATCTCTGAGTTTCGTAAAATTGCGATGTTCGTAAGAGTAGCTTCCACTCACCTGAAGTGAAGTTCTGCACTGAAGTTAATTTAATCATATTGGCCCGTACTACGTAGCAATGCTACGAAGGAGTAGCTTGGTACGTAGTATTATCGTACAGCCAGACCCGTACCTTGATACCGTAGATATGGGTGCGGAGTACCAGGCGCATGGTTCAATGTTCACTCAATTGTCGGGGTTCTTAGTAACATGCTTTCGCCGGCCCTATAAAGCTGTTGCCCACCCCACCCTCATCCCTGCTTCTCCTGCCTTAATTCACCCGGGTCCAGTCCACCGCTCCTGCATGGATACTACAAGTACATACTCCGTAGTCCGGAGCTAAACTTAGTTCAGCAGCTCAGTTTGGGACACAATGTATCCCTGCAATTTCCAAAATGCGCGTGGCATTAGGGATGGTCCCCGCCGAAATTTCCGGCTCGGAAAACGGGGACAGGGACAGGGACAGGGCCGGGCCAGGGACAAGGGGCCAGTGCCCAGGGTCAGGGCTAGGATGAGAGTTCCGAGGATGAGGTCGAGTCCGTGTTCGAGGACCCAAAAATAACCCTCGCCTCTTGTCTTGGCTCTTCATGTTGCCACCTGTTGCGTCTCCCTATCGTCATAATACCTCCCCGCTATTGCCCCCAATAGCACATATGATACGAGTACGGGTACGAGAGTAGTACGAGAGGAGTACGAGGATTAAATCTCTCTCTCTCCCCTTTGGTTCGCCCCTGAGCGCCCACTCGAACTGCTGGCGGGGGGAGCTTGTCAGCCACTAGCCAGCCATTTTTGCCATACCCGCATACCCGTTTGTTATTACCCGCCACCGACAGGTGCTACACATACTCGCACATTGTCCGCGGCTGTGCCCGCTGCACCTGCATTTGCATCTCCTGTTGGTTCGTGGGTTTGTCAATGGACGCACCCCTGTTTGCATCATCTAGCGCCAGGATCATCATTGGCATCTTTTTTTCTTCTTTCTCTCTCCATCCTCTCTTCCAGCGCGACACACACACCAGTTTTAGGAATTGCCTGTGATATACGTTTCGATTTTAACACCAACCTACCTTCCCTCTGCCTCGTCTCTCCACCGCCTCGCTCCTTCCTTTTTTCCTGTCGCATGACCTATACGTGTTTGCTTGCCAGGTAATTCCGCCGTACCTGTACCACCAGCTCGCCCACGGCAGCGACATTGGTGAGACACAGACGCAGTTGCTCTTGTGACTGTGTCACTCTCCCACATTCCTATTCCTAAGCAGGCGCTTCCTCCCGCCCCCAACACCTACGAGTACAAACACTCCGGCCACACCTCCCGGGATCATCTCCCCACGGCACGACTTCCCCGCTTCCAATCTCAACAACCGACACAGATCCCCCAGCAACGAACATACCGCTATGATGGATCGTATGCCTCGCTTCCGCCGCCGACCGAAGCACCCGACGATCAAGACGGATGCCCGCCCCGTCACCGCCCCAGCGGCGGATCGCGACCGCGACTTCGACCGGGACAGCGACCGCGATACCACACCCACGCTCCCCACCCCGCCGCGCAAGCACCAGCCCGAGAGGTTCCTCAAGAGCCTCCACCTGCGCACCCCCAACAAGCGCGCCCGCTCGCCGCCCCCCGCCGAACTCCCCTCTTCGCCGCCACCGGCGATCGCCATGCATGATGTCGGAATCGCAAGCACCGGCGCCCCGCTGGAGACGACGCTCGACGGGCCGCTTACGGGGAGCACGACGGAGAGCGATACGGAGAGGCTGACGAGGCGGGATAGCATGAAGAGGGCGAGAGCGAGGGCCAGGGGAGCTGAAAAGAAGGGACTGAAGCCAGTTATACCGACCTTCTTAACACACTCGGAGTCAAGTATGTTTTTCTCTTTTTATGTTTTCTTACGGGGTACCTTGACGGTCGCCTTGCTTTTCGTGGCCTGGTTTTTGCTCTTGTCTTATTTTATTGTATGCTGGACTTGGGTACATGGGCGCTGACGACGAGATAGACCTCATGGAGAAGTTTCAGGAAATCACCTGGATAGAGCGCAACCGCCTCACGTTCGGTCCCTGCGTCCTCGAGCACGTCGACCTGCGGACCGGCCCCAACGATCGACCCGACCCGAAGCGCGCGGGCATGGACCGCTACTGCAACATCAAACCGTGGAGTCACAATCGCGTCAAGCTGCAGGTCGGCGAGGACTGCCTAAACTACGTCAACGCGTCGCCCATTGTCCTAGAGTCCGACGCGGACCCGAACCTGCCCCCGCTGCGGTACATCGCCATGCAGGGGCCCACGCGACAGTCCCTGGAGTACGTGTGGCGGATGATTGCCGAGCAGGTCGCGTCGCCCGTGGTGATCGTGCAGCTCACGAACATGGTGGAGCACGGGACCCAGAAGTGCTTTCCTTACTTCCCGCAGGAGCGTTCGGAGGAGGAAGGGGCCTGGAAGATCAACGAGGGGGACTCGTGGGGGGACGGGTGGTCGGCCGAGCTGGAGTTCGAGGAGGCGACGACCCTCGCGGGCGGCGCCATCGAGCTGACGAAGATGAGGCTAAGGGTGAATGGGGAGGAGGAGGGGAAGGTCGTGTGGCACTTTCTGTACACGAGGTGGCCCGACTTTGGGGTGCCGGCGATCGAGGACCTCGAGAGCTTCTTCGAGCTTATGAAGCTGTCGAGGGAGTACGGCGGCGATGGGGACGCGCCGAGGGTGGTGCACTGCAGCGCGGGCGTGGGGCGCACGGGGACCTTCATCTCGCTGGAACATCTCATGCGGGAGCTCGAGGCCGGCTACCTAGAGGGGTACGACGGCGACGAGGAGGAGCCGGACCTGGTGTTTGAGACGGTGGACGAGCTGAGGCGCCAACGGAGGAGCATGGTGCAGGCGGACACGCAGTTCCTGTTTGTATACAGGGTCCTGAGGAAGCTGTGGCTGGACAAGTATAGGGAGGCTACGGCTGGGGAATACGAGGGGCCGGCGACGAAGAGGCTAGAGATTGGGGGTGAGCGGGAGGGAGAGGGGGGTCCGTTCGGGGGGCCGCCGAAGGAGGAGTAAGGCGGGCGGATGAGATTTGGGTCTTTGGCGTTTCCTGACTGCATCTTGCAATCTGCATTTCGCATGGGCTTTTAATTCCTCGTCCGAGGGGTTGGGCGGGTTGGGGGTTACGTGTGCCTTGGCTACCTGGTTTTTACATGTGCATGGAGTTTGTATTTTGGCTGGCACGCGGGGTGCGGGATGAACTTTTTGTATCATTTACTAGTATTGTAATCTCGTTACGAGGAGAGAAAGGAGAAGGGGGGAAAAGGTTGGGATGACAACTTACGATGGTCGGACACCGGATTTACGCGACTTAGATAATAGACGGCCTGGAGCTACTTTACAAAGATATCTCTGCGAGTTGGGGTTAGTGCTTAGCGCGAGAGGGTCTGGTGGTGATGGATGAGGGTAAGGCTGAGGTCGTGACTCGACAGGCGGGGTGGCAGCAAGGCCAGGTAAGTGCAGCCCCCCGTAGAATGAAAACCGGCCTGCTATCTATGCGTATCGGGGATATGAAGCCGACGATGTAGGTTTTGGGCTCGTTAGAGTCGGGCCTTACATGGGGGCTACGGGTCCTCTGGTTGAACCCCCGATGTACCCGTTTATGACATACGAAGAAGGTACTGTGTTGCTGATCTACGGGGCTTTCTTATAGGTACGCGAGTACTCGTGGCCCATACGAGGTCCAAAATAAATCTGTATTTCTTCGGATTTCGAACTGGGAAGGTGAGGAGAGGGATCATGCAACCGACGTGTTCTCGTGCTCCCCCCCGCCGCCCCCGGTATCCCTTCCCGCGTTTCAGACCCCACGATCCCGTCCCTCGACCTGTTCGCAGGGATTCATCCCGTCCGTTCGTAGTTGATCGCGTGCTTATCAGCTCGACTGGATGTGGCAGACGTCAGAAGGCGCGGGGGGAGGGGGCGGGCATGCCGAGCCGGGTGTTGGTTGTATGACGTAGGGGTTTAGATACGTGGGTAGCATTTCCATGGTTCCACCTGCCCGGGTTTTAAACCAGTTTTTTTCTCCCTTCTTTCTTCTTCCTTATCTTATATATGTTCACCAGCTCATGTTAGGAGATGAATAGAAAGTATCTCAGAATGGGGGTGACGGACCACATCGGCTGACTTACAAGTGGCCACCACACCACGGAATTGAACCACCCCATCTTTCAATTGGGGAATAGATGATGTTGGGGGGGGGGGATCTACCTGTAAAAATGGGACATGTTACACATACGTATGGATTGGATTGACATTCATCAGATTGAGTGCCGGTGGGTTGGCGGGATATGCCGGGTTGGATCGACGGGGCCCCACGGGGGAAGTGCAATGCTGAAGAAATAAGACTGGGAAGAAGGGTTAAAGATGGGACGAACTACTGCGTCATTCCATCCGCGGGGGATTGGATTGGTCTCATCGTATTTTGGGTATGAGCCCCTACTCGGTACGCTATCCGTCTCGAAAAGCACAGGTATCAAGTATGCATGGTATGTATGTGGTGGCTGATTGTGTGTGGAGATGGAGGGGCGGATGGTAGATGGGAGAGGATGAGCGGACCGTCACGGCTAAACGGGCGGAAGGTGGTGTGCGGGAGGGATCTCGGTCATGGTTTACGGTGACACATGGCCGATCAGAACCTTCCTCCCCCACCCCCCCCCTTTACCCCAAGAATACATGTAAGATCCGATAACGTCTGGCAGTCGCAGTGAGTGGGCTGGGTTGCGGGAGGACTCTGTTCGACTGGAAACATATACATTGAGGACCTTGAGTTCAAGCAACCTCGCAACTCACACCTCACACCTCCCGGATCCCGGGTCCTCGCAGCCGCCGGGATACCGCCGGCAGCTCCCCATCCTCATGCCAATCTTCTCTCAACCCCTGTAGGGACTGAAAACCAACGGAGCAAAGGACCCCTTTCCCGATCCGAACCTCCAAGACACAACCCGCCTTGCCCGAACGGGACGGGCAGCCACGTGCGATCTTCCTATTCCGGAAAGGCCAGAGAGACCCACAATGGAACTTCGAAACTTCCAACTTCGAACTTTTGTCGAATTTCCTCTCCTCTCCCCCTGTCTCCCCCCTCTTCCCGTCTGGTCGGCTCGGGAATCCGCCGGCGGGACGGGAGATGAAAGGAGGGGCAGCGGCCGGGGGGAAAGGGGACTGACGACAGGGGGGAGAAGTAGTATCATGATGGAGGGTATCGGTGTGAGAAGCCGACGTCCGTGCGTTCCCCTTTCTTCGCCGAAATTGGCCAATACAGAGCATGTATACTAGTAACGGAAGAAATCGTATGCTGTTTTCCCCGTCGAAATGATACCCTGAGCTGTTGGAAATTTGGCTCGGTCACACCCTGGAGAGAGATGCTCAAACGCTGGCGCGCTGTGACGCTATCTCATTTTCTTCTTCTCTCTACGTGTATTTCTTGACATTTTGGCAGTTATCTCCACGCCCGGCCCGAGAGAACAGGTAAATACCACCTCGCCACATGCGCCCACCGCCCGCCGAGAAGCGAATGAAACTTGATCAACCATCAATCACAAGCGAAAAGGCCGTGCTTTCAAAATGTTGCAATGACGATGCGATGACAGGGGGAATATAGCCAGCGCCCGGGCTGTGATGGGGAGCTCCGTACTCGGTAGGTTTCCTTTTTTTTTTTTTTTTTTTTTTTGTTTTTTAAGTTTTTAGATTTAGTTTTACACTCCCACCCTCCGGGCTCTCATTTTGGTCGCGGCGCATACTAGTCCGTGGGCGTGACCGACGGTGTAAGTCCCTCCTACTTGCCTTATTGGGCACCCACGTACGTATCCGCCTACGAGGTTGTCTGAGGTGTAGGGTCGCTATGTAGACTCCTCCACTAGTAGTAGGCCGAGTACGGGTACTTGGAAGATGCTGGTGGACGAGCGGGCAAAAGGGAGGCGCCTAGGTTTTTTTTTGGTACTTTGTACGTCGTACTTCCTTGCCCTGGGGAAAACATAGGCTACGGTAGTATTTTATTATTGGCTTCCTTTATAAGAGCGCCCGCCCTAACCGTCCCCGTAGTTACCCTTCGAAGCAAGTGGAGACTGAAATGCCTCACCAAGGCGGCGGAAACGAGACTGGGGGAGAAGGTCCGGCGTAAGTCCGGGGACATCTCCCCGGCCCGACTTGCGTGTTGGTTTCCCCGAAGACAAAGCGACGAATGATGTACGAGTAATTACATAGCGGTCAACGACGACGACGATGACAGGGGAAAAAAAGAGCGCTTGGAATGAGAAAGGACTATATTCCGACGACCGCGCGGCCGTCCGGTTCAGGCCCACGGTGAAACGGGGGAAAGGTCGGGTATTAGTGCGAGTAGGGGTATTACGAAGGTCGAGGCGACCCGGGTCAATTCCCGTCCTTCACACCATCTCGGCACCCCACCGGGAGAGACCGGGCCTGACGTTCGCTGTTCTGGCAGTTGTTATAGAGTTACCACGTAAGATTGACATACATATACATATATCCGGCGGTTCGGCGCACCCCCGCCTCCCCCCCAGGTCTTCTAGAACGCGGCTCCTTCGATAGTACTGGGGTATTAAAGGTCAGGGAGGCGGACTTGGACCTGCCCGTTTTGGTCCCTTTTCCGGGATCCGCGCTGCGGAATATCGGACATGCCCATATTAGTCGCAGGTGTCCGTCCTCGGAGATGGATGTGGATGGATGGATGGATGGACCTTGAAGGAGGCGCGTTCATCCTCTTTGAGTGCGAGTATTGTATTACATTACTAGTCCCTGGCGACTGCCTCCGGAGGGCGGAGGGTTGATAGTAATACGAGGAGTTACGAGGGTGAGTGGTGACCGTCTTGGTGTGCGAGTATTATTATTACTAGTAAAAGTATAAAACCCCTGAGCAAATAAAAGCGCAAGTAGAGCTAGCCGGCTCCACCAGTAGGAGTGAAGTATTACAAGCACCAGGGACGAACCAACACCACACCCGCTACCTTACTCGTAGCTTCGTCGGGTCGGCTAGCCAATGCGGAGCTCGGCATTTCACCATGTGGTTCCCTACTCGAACGCTTGTCATCAATGGAAATGGGGACTTTGTTACTGGGTCCAGGGCGGGCCCGACCCCATTTTTCCAGGGCGGTCGAAAGGCGACCAACCACACGACTAGAAGAAGCCTGGCTGGCGATCACTCACACTCTCCCGAGTCGAGTGGCAGTTATTGCTGCCAGTAATTAATAGTAATCTTCATCACACCGGCTCTCATTTGACCGGGGAGGCGAGGGCCGAGCTCGGACACCCTTTCTCTTGGCCCCTTGTCCCGTCCCTGGTCTCCTTATTCCCACCCCCACGCTCGCAATACCTCCATTTTGTTGTTCATACTTTGATTATAAACTGGAAAACAGCGTGTTATCTCTAGAGATCCATCTCATTGAATTTCGTCATTTTATACACTCGTTGGTACGTGTAGTCTTCTCGTCCGATAGAGAGAGAGAGTGTGTGTGTGTGAGTATGTGTGTGACGTCTGTAGGGTCGGGTCTTGGCGCAATGTAATTCTCCTGGTGGGGCCATCGAATGTCCTTCTCTCCAAGCCTTAATGTTCTCGAAGGACGACGACCGACCAACCGACACCCCCGCCAAACCCCAAACCCAAACCCAGACGCAGACCCGCGCCTGTGTTCCCTCATCACCCTTATTAGCCTGCACCACCCGCCCGACCCAGCACGCTGTTCCCGGTGCTGCTCCCCCTCTCTGAGCACTAAAAAAACAAAGTCCACACCGCTTCATCTTGTTATTTGTACAGCTAACTTGCTGATATCCATACCATCCGATCCGCCCCTTTCGTATTTCCAACCGGAACCCTCCTTTTCGTCTCCCCTAGCGCAGCGCCGGCGTCTTGGTCGATCTCTACTAGAGCTATCCCCTTATCAGACAAGCTCCAACTGAACCTCCAACGAAAACGCACTTGCCCGCTTTCGAAATTACAAACTCGAACTCGAACTAGGCTTAGGACCAAAAAAACTGCAAACGTACCCCGTACCTCCGTCCACACACCAGAAACGCTACTTGGTACGCGTAGAGAGAGAGGGGCCCCGCCATTATTTAGGTCTTGTCTTGTGGGGAGAGAGAGTGTGTGAGGAGAGCTGTGCGCGCGCGGAGCTTCCGAACAACTTTTTTTTATTCTATACTTTCTTTTCTTCTTGCCCCCCCCATCCCATCACCATCTTTCTTTTCTTTCCTTTTCTGGCTGGGGTACTCCTGCTTCGCGAAACGGGAGCTCATCCTTTACTTTCATACTCGAACGGCCCCCTTTCTTTACGCACACGCATATACATCACCCAGCTGCCATCCCCCTGTCGCTTCCGAAAGGGTGTGTGTCGTATGATATTCCCCGGCCGTGGCCGCGAAATCCTATCCTTGGGAGAGACTCCTTGATTTCATGTTAGCCGCACACACACACACACACACCGAGAGGGGAAACCGATATTGTCCGACGAGCCGAACCCGGGCGGAACGAGGGGAACAGGGGCCCTTTTTTCGTTCCTTCCTTCTTCTTCTCACCGTCCTTCCTTTTCCCGCATTGCCTCGGGTCGATTCTCTACTTAAACCCGATTCCGTTTCTTTCCTTTTCTCTCCCGTAAGGGGGGGAGACAACAAGGCGATACCCCGTTTCTCGACCTATTTCCCGGCTCCAGGACGGACAACACATCGAAGTGTACATATACACACACACACAGACACGTACACCAACCTACAACACCCACACACGCACCTCGGCATATCGACTGACGAGCTGACCCGAGAGGATTGGGTTCGATACAAGAAGGGCCTTGTGTCCCTCGACAACTCAACTCGTACACGGGCCCTGTAAGCAAGCCCACCCGCCGAAACATACGCATCCAACGTCCAACGGGAACCACCCATTCCTCCACACCACGCGCGCATCTCGAGGGGATCTGGAACCCTCGGCGCACCACGTCATGACGTCGATTGTAAGTTACACCACATGCGCAGATCTACTTTCTTCATGGCGCCCTTCACTTCTCTTCTTCTGTCCCCCGGTACAAACGTGCGTGTGTCTTGTTACGCGGCCCGCACAAACATCACGGGGCTTGTCATTCTTTTTTTCTATTTACGTATTTACCTTTACTTTTTCTTTCTTTTGGTCGAGAACCTTGCATCGGGGGAAGGAATCCTCGCCTTTGCTTTTTGCTTCTCCCCTTTTCCTTCCTTTTTCCTTCCTTTTCATCATCCTTGCGTCTTGGAAGTGGTGAGAAGACGATTCGCGCTTGCTTTTTTTTCGTTTCTCTCCCTGACTCCCACCAACCCTGCTCGTTGTCACCGCTCGATCTCGATGTTGGCGCACACACGCTGCAACCCTCCCGGCCCCCCCGGGGAACTGGCCTCCGTCGAATCCGCGGATCTAGACCCTGGGAATAGTCGTCTAGCATAGCGGCGATCTCTGTGCCTCGCCTCTTTCGCGTGCGCGTTGGAGCTGGGTGGCGCTGGGTTGACACGCGAGGGTTGTGTATTATAATATGTACCTCATCGGCGCGCCCCGGACGCCCTCACCGCCAGTCCTCTTGGCATGTTTGCTATTGGATTGGATTACCTCCTAGCCATCCCCTTGGACAAGGGGGGGGGGGAAGGGAGGGGCTGAGTGGAAGATGGGACCGCGATCTGTTCCAATGGGCGGGGAGCCTATTGTTTCCCGCTCTCCCGGCTCACCGTGTCGTGGGCGTATCTTGATTACATTCCAGCCTCTTTCCTTTCTTGCTCAAGGATTCCTGGAGTTGTTGAGACATGCATTAGGCCACGCCGACGTAGGCTTATCTGGACACCCTGTTTGTCCCGTCGTGTCTTCGAGTGACGGCACCACTGGACGAACGAAGCCTGTCGAGAAGAGCTGGTGTTACCCTAGAATCATGCTCACACCACATCATCTCGTCCACTTTGCTCTTATAGCATTTTACCACATACCACATACCACTTACCACTTGCCATGCATGGGAGTACTCTCACCGGCGCAGACACCGATGCAAACACAGGCCAGTTGGGTTATATACTATCCATATGTTTCAGCCCTGCTTGGCCGGGGAGGAAGGGAACACACAGACAAGACGTCTGATTGACCAGACCATCTGTGCATCCCCGGGCGTCTTGGCCAGTGGCCATTCCCGGATTCCCTGTACTTGTACTCCAGGACCCTTCCCTAGTCGCACATTCCTTGCCTTATCTCTTCAATCACCACTCGTGTCCGTTCCTTCTTTGTTTGCCACAGCCCTGCCACAACCAGGAACTGTTGCGCCCAGCCAGCCATCCACCCATGTAATTATCCCTCCATCACCCCGAGCCACTTATCCTTGTGCGTTCATGCCCATGTCCATTCTTGCCCGTGCGACCCTCCCCGAGCCGGCATTGGCATTCGACAGGCATCACCTGCACACTCAATGCAGTAGTACATGCTTACCGTCTTGTTGCCTTTCTGGCCACCATTCGTTGGGATTTGCTTTGCGTGGGTCATTCCTAACCTTATCGGGGCGTTGTTGCACTGGCTGCTTAAGTACACCGAAATCTGCCCCACCTGGGTGTGCTTCTTTATGTTCCTTCCTTCACCTAATGCTGTCATGTCTGTCCCAGCTCACAGCTCACACCCCACCATTGATTGATGACCGACCATCGACAGCTGGTTGACCATTGACCGACCCATAATTAGCTTCCGATGGAGCTTGTTGACTTCAACGTCACCACACATCACATCACCCACATAACTGTCCCCATTTCCCCATCCCCATTCCCCAGATCCCAATTGTCATTCTCCTCCATCTCTGGATGACATGCCTTAAGTCTGGTTCGATCTCGCGGGGTGGATCCTCTATTCTTTGTTCATCGACTTCATGCTCCTAAACGTCAAGTTCTATTGTCTCTTCCTCCAGACCTGTTTATATCTTGTCTTCTGAGCTTTCTCTCGCAGTGGAGGGGTAGCTCCCCACTCACGCGCACAATACTCAGATACAGACAAACACATACACAAACACAAAACCATGGACCTTCACGCCCTCCGCATGCTCATGCTAACTGGCGCGCCCACCCAGCTATGTCTCGCCCACTACTGTGACGTCCACGGACCCACACCCATGATGGTCACCGAGGGCCTGCCCGTGCCCTGTTCCACCTGCTTCGACCCGGACGCCCCCTTCGAAGACCGCCCCGCGACGTCCGCCTCGCAGCCGGGCGCGGGACCCAGCACACCACCATCCGTGGCAGCCATCACCGACGCCCTCCGCCACATCACCTACTCCCCCCACCGCAGTGCCTCCCTCCCCGCCTCCGATCTCCAGTCCCGACCTCAGCGTGCCACCCTCTTGCGGTCCCCCACCTCTTCCGCCGCCCTGCCCTCCGGCTCGGCCGTCGAGACACCACCCTCCAGCCCCGACCCGCACAAGTCGAGGACGGCCGTGCGCCGCGACTCGAGCTTCCGCAGGACGTACGATGAGTTCGTCACGAAGCGCGCCCAGCCGTGCGACAACTGTGCCATGACTCTCCCCAAGTCCGAGGACGAGGACGCGACGCCCGCCAGTGACACGAGGGGACCCACGCTGCGGACGAGGGCACCGTACGCGTGGGTCTTCGGCGGGAGCGGGGGTGAGTCGCCACCGAACTCGCAGCCGTCGTCCGCTAGCGATACCGACAACGACGGTGAGGGTGAAGGTGAGGGCGATGGCGAGGGCGAGGGCGAAGGCGAAGGCGAAGGCGATGGGGAGAACGATGAGGACGACGACGGGCTAATGAAGCCGCCGCCGCCGCGGAGGTCTGGCACGGGATCCACAACCTCGCGGTCCAGCGTCTTCTCCACCGTCGGCGGCACCGGCAGCGGCTCGGGAAGCCACACCCACTTCATCGAGTACATATCCACCAAGGAGCCCGTCCTCCCGGCCTCCTTCTCCATCGTGCGGGCCTCCTGCCTCCGCACCCTCTCCTTTGAGACACTCCCCCGCACCACCCCCAGCAGCGCGGCGGCGGCCGCCGCAGCCGCAGCCGCCGCGTCCTCGCCCTTCGCCTCGATACCGGGCACGGGGAGCACGGCGAGCGGGGGACCCATCTTCTTCGGCGACCCGGCGGCGGGGTACACCACGGCGTACATCTTCCGCATACCGGACCTGCACGCGCGAGGCCACAAGCGGGTCTACGCTTTCCTGGCCCTCAGCACGCACAGCGAGCGCACGGCCATGAAGACGTTCGGACTCATCGCGGGCGCGTTCAGGGACTTGGCGGGCTGGATACAGGCGCTCGCCGAGGCGGAGGCCGAGAGGGCTGGCGGGGCCGATAGCCCCGGGGGCGCGGGCAGCAATAGCAGCAGCTTCCTGACCGGCGGCGGTGGCGGGGGAGGGTTCGGAGGGGGTTTGGGGAGTGGGGGCTCCGCGTTTGTGAGGAGGGCGCACGGGGGGGCCGGGGGAGGGATGGGGATGGGGAATAAGGTGCGGCAAAGGGGGTTGGCGGAGCTGGTTGGGTGTCCGGATTTCTTCATCCAGCTGCATATTCGGTTCGTGAGGATCTTGAGGGAGCTGGGGGTGAGGATGAATGCGTAGGTCTTAGTGGCCGCGTGTGATACCCTCCCTCTTTCCTCGAGCTGAAAGCCGAGAGGGGTGACAGTACGGAGAATGCAGAAGAGGCATGGGGCCTATGGGTATATGAATCGGGGGGTGGGGGAGAAGGGCGGGGGGAATACGACTGTACGATGGAACGGGGAAACAAAGGCTGGACCTGTAATGGTAATGTTAGCAGGCCCCCCCGACCCCACCCTTTCTTTTTTTGTCGCGCGGGGAGAGATGGGAGGATATACCCAGGCGGTTTGTCGTTCACCCCCTGCGGCCGAGCACACGAACCGGTCGGAGAGAGACGGGAGCGTCAAGGGAGGAGAGGAGGGAGAGGATTCGACAAACGAGAGAGAGGTGGCGGGAACGGAAGGGAAAGGAAAGTCAAGGCAAGGCAAGGCATACAAAGGCACAGCGGCGTTTTTAAGGAACATAGAGACGATTACGAGTTATGTAACGGCCGGCATACATGCGGTTAGAAATAGAAGGCTTCATTTTTTTCGTTTTGACTCGTTGCGTCAACACTTTTGCTGTTTCTGTGGTTGGTATCTTGGGCATTCCAGCTCGTCTCGCGCTTTTCGTGACGCATCATGCTCACCTTGGTCTCGTGGTCTTCGTATCTGCTTCGGCTCGAGACTCGTGTAGCCGGACTGAATGGTAATCACAGACCGAGCTTTCTACGCGCTTTCACACGCTGTTCCCTCGGCATACCATCATCAGAAGCGAGAGTCAAGATATCTTGAAGGCCGGTTGATATACTCTGGAGCCCCGCCCACACACCAATGGCAGCGGAAACAAACGATTATGGCAAGCATCGTCTACAGTATATTACAGTCAACAAAAGTCGGAAGACCAGTCTGGATACTTTTAGTACAGAGCCGTCCCCTCCCACGTCCATCACCCCTCCGCCCCCCGTCTCCCAAACACCCCCATCCTCATCCCCATCCCTTTCCACGCCCCACGCTCCCGCGCCTTCCCTCCGGCCCCACCCCTTATTTGTAAAAGTCAAACTTGTTCTCGTCGCTCGTGTCCTTCACCTGCGAGGAATACGCGTCCTCTAGATCGGCCTGGATGATGTTATACCTGTTCTTCCGCACGGCCCTCAGCCCGGCCTCCTGCATGACGGCGGCGATGACGGCGCCCGAGAGCGGGTCGTTGCGCACGATGAGGCTGTCGAGGTCGACCTCGGGCGCGAGGCTCATCTTGGCGGCGATGGTGGTGAAGATGAGGCGTCGCTCGCGGCGGTCGCGGAGGTTGGGGAACTCGATCTTCCGGTCGAGTCGACCGGGACGGATGAGCGCCGGGTCGAGGGTGTCGGCGCGGTTCGTGGCCATTATCACCTTTACGTTGGAGGACTGGTCGAAGCCGTCCATCTGGTTGAGGAGCTCGAGGAGGATGCGCTGGACCTCGCGGTCGGCGCCCGTCTGGGCGTCGAAACGCTTCGTAGCGATGGCGTCGATTTCGTCGATGAAGATGATGGAGGGGGCGTTCTCGCGCGCCATGCGGAACACGTCGCGCACCATGCGGGGGCCCTCGCCGAGGTACTTCTGCACGAACTCCGACCCGACGACGCGGATGAAGGAGGCCGTGGTGGAGTTCGCCACGGCCTTGACCAGCATGGTCTTTCCGGTTCCGGGAGGCCCGTAGAGGAGCACGCCGCGCGGCGGGTCGATTCCGATCTGGCGGTAGAGGTCGAAGTGGGTGAGGGGGAGCTCGACGGCCTCGCGGATCTCCTGCTTCTGCATGTCGAGGCCACCGACGTCGGCGTAGGTCACGTCGGGCTTCTCATCAGAGCCGAGCATGGCGATAGAGGAGTCGGCCTCCGGGGGTAGGATGTCGACGAGGGCGTTGGAGTGGCGGTGGAGGGCTACGGAGGAGGAGGGCTTGAGCTGTTCGCGGTCGAGGGTCGAGAGGATGCGGACGACGTAGTTGGAGCCGGTGCTCGATTGGACGATTCCGGTGCTGAGGGGAAGGTTAGGGGTTAGCGGGAGGAAGGAGGAGGTAGGCGAGAGAGATGGAGGACTCACTTTTGGTCGATGGCCTCCATGAACTGGCCGATGACTAGGGGTACGCTCTGGATGCGCTTGATCTCCTCCTGGGCGCGGACGAGCTCCCGCTTGAGGTTCCTTTGCTCATCCTTGATGTATTCCTCCTGGAGCTGGATGTATCTGCGTGTCGCACCAGTTAGCCGGAGCTATGCCCGGGGGGAAAGGCATGACCTCAACGACCGCGACCGGGGGAAAGGGAGGACCTACTCTAGTTGTCTTTGGAGCTTCTTTAGCGTGGCATATTCGTCTCCGCCGTCCAGTGGTAGCCCCTCGAAGTTCTCGACGGAGGGTATGGTCGAAGGAAGAGACTTCTTCGGGGTGACGTGGTTCGCCGGCGTATCTACGAGGACGTCGCCCATCTTGAGGGTTCTGGAGGGAAGAGAGGAGGCTAGGTGGGCGGCGTCGGGGGATTGCTCGAGAGAGATGTTTCGATAGCGGTTCTGCGGTATAGGGGGATCTCTCGTCAGCGCTGATAGTGAGTCGTTGGTTTCGTGTAGTGGTGATGAGGCTTGTTGCTGAAATGCTTCACGCATTATTAGGTTGCTCGCAGGCGCCAAAGAGCGACGCAAGCTGTTGCTGCGTGTTTACATAAGCTTTACGAGGGAGCATAGAGAATCAGGTGGTGTCAGGTGTAGGTCCACGGCCAGCTGGCAACAAGCGGCTCAGTTGTCATCACGTGTTAGTGTGGGTCCTTTTATCCACTTTTAATCCGACCATGCTTGGACATTGGAACTCCCTTGTTTCAACAGCTCCATATGCACGGAGTGTCGGGTGTGGAAGTACCCGCACGTCGTAATGTACGCCGGGTCCTATTGTCCCGCGAGGACCCGGGGATCCAAGCATGCGGATGAGGCGGGAGTCTATTGGCTGTGATACGTCGGGGGCCCGGAATGCTGGTGCGCCCGATCGGCGGAGCCCAGCAGGTGTTTGCATAGAACAGCTTGGCTTCCAGTCCGTAACACCGATATGTTCCTCGTCGGTGTTCTTTTGGGTTGCTGCAAGCGGCCTCCCCCTCTGTCTTTCGTCCATGGAGAATGGGACGAATTACATGGTAAACCGAGTTGCTGATGTGCATTCCCGGCTCATGGCAGTCATAAAAGGCTGTTCCGCTCTAGCCTAAGCCGAGAATGGTAAGGTGGGTAACCTTGGGGAGGGAAATGTGGGGGTGTTTTCGGTCAACGCCCGCCCAGACTCCGTATGAATGACAGCACACCACAGGGATATGAATGCACCTGGCTGGAGCCCCCGCCAGATTCGACCCCACTTCCCGGGTCACTAGTACCTTGCAGACCACGCAGCTGGCCACCATTGGCGGTGTATCGTATCCATCCCCCTCACCGTACGAGTAATAGCCACCACAATGCCTATCACCAGCAAACGCACTGGCGGGAAGAGTCACCTGCTTCCTCCGAACTCCCCCCCCCCCCGCCCCCCTGGATGCTGCCTGCTTCCCTGTTGCTTGGAGCCGCCGCCGACGCCGGCGTCCCATTCGTACTCGTACTGTGAGGCGTGACTGTCTCGCAGTTGGCCTGCAGACGACTGGAATCCAAAACCTTCCCAAACCCTGCCTAATCATCGCTCGTCATTTCTCCCAACCTCTCCTCCGATTGTCCATTTGCCGTGTCTCGTCTTGTCTATGTGTGTGCTCGTCGTTGTTTCGATACCCAAAGAATCAAAATTCCGCAAATCTCCGGCCAGCTTGGTCCATCGTCATGCCTTGAACCTGCCATCAGGGTCTTAACAAGTAAATCCGAAAGCGCTTCTCTGCCTCGTTTTCCCGCCACTTCCCGCTTCCCGCTGCTACCCTGCATCTTGCCTCACCGACCTACCTCACCCTTGCAAGGTTCGATCTGCCTCCCTCGGTAACCTTCGACTAACCCCGGTACCATCTTCTCTGCCCCGGGGAAGTCAAATCATCTCCCCCGCTGTTATCTCCTCTTTCCCCCGGATTTCAACTCCACCCATTTCATCAATCCGACGTTCAATCCACCACTCCGAACGCAAAACGGTCCACGATGGCATCGTCCATTACCATTCCCTCCGGCTCGGCCAATACGTCCTACTCCCCCGTGGAGAAGTCGCCCGGTAGCTCCTCGTCTTCGTCCTACTACAACTCCCCAACTACGCCCTCCAAGGAGCAGACCAAGACTACCCACGGGAGGCGACCCAGTCTTCTCAGTAAGCCATCCACGATTGCCCACCCCATTCGGGGACTGGACGCTGAGCTGACTCGGATAGGTGCCGCTATCTCTAAGCAGGAGTGCACCGTCATTAACATTGGCGACCCTGACGGGCCCGCCCGCCTGGTACGTTCGCCCGTCCCCTCTTGAGAATCCCGGATAGCCACTGACCATGTCCGCCTCCCGGAACCTAGATCTCGTACCTCTCGTCCGGCCAAGGCTTCACCTGGAACCCAGGTGAGCAACCCCACACCCTCCCTCAGTATCTGCGGTAGTAACTAAACAACGGCGTTTCCCAGAGATCTTCCTCCCATCCTACATAGACCACGACTACGTCCCCCTCGAGAACCGCCGTGACCCCATCCACGAGATCTACCTGACCGACGAGGAGGCCGCCACGATGCTCCCCCAATAGCGCCCCACTCCGCCCCCGCCCCGCTCCGCTCCGGGGCAAACCACGACGACCATGATTCTACGATGACTTTTTACCACCTTATCCCTTCTTTGCCATTTATATATAACACCTTGGTTGTTCTTAGAAACTTCCGTTCGCACGAGCGAAATTTCCGACCAGAACCCTTTCCCTGTCCTTGTTATTTTGGGGGTGGATTTGGACGGAGGTGTTGGGAACCCGGCGCCTGAGGCTTCGTTTCCTTTTTTTTCTTCCAGGAGTTCTCTTGTTTCTTTAACCATGCTTGGGTTGCCTTTCCTGCCTTGATATTTATTATTTTTTACTAGTGGGTTTCTATGGAGGTTTTACGGTAGGGAAGTTCGCATAGGAATTTGAATGCCTTGGTTCTTTGTCCCCTTTTCCCCCTCTCCCCTCCCACTGACACACTCATACACACACACTTAAACGCTTCGGGCTATCTTGGATTTCTGGCGTTGGGCGGGGCGCAGCTGGAATTACTGTTATCTCCACTATCGGTTTCCTTCTCTCGTGCTGTGGTATTAGGTGGAGTTGTGTATGTGCCATACTAGAGTGTAGAAGAGGTTAATACAGCCGGCGGTTTATCCTATGTATACCCCCTTACGTATTTTACTCCTAGCTTCTCTATCCCTTGAACTCATAGAAGAGGTTAATGAGGTTCCAAGGGAGGCATTTGTAGAAGGAGTAAAGACCGCAGGAGATAAGGACCGTGTAAAGTGCTAGGGGAGAAGGTGGAGACTAGCTCTACTCAATGTAGTACCATGTATGAATCTAGTGCAAGGGCCCACATGATCCGCCAACATAGGCCCAAACATGGTCGTATGAACATTCTTATATTCGTAAAAGGCCCAAAATCCTGGCAAAAAAGCTAACTGGTATAAAACAGCGGGTTGAACGGCTCGTTAAATCTCCCCGAGATAGAAAAACTCCCTCCTACACTGACGCCCCTCCCTTCCCTTTTCCAATGATGTTTGTTTTTCTAAGATGCATGCTTTGTTTTGTTTTTCCTTCCTTCCCTTTCCTTCGTTTCCTCGTATACCTTTTTCTCTCTCTCTCTCTCCTACTTTGATCGCTGTGTTGAAGACGAAAAGTGATTCCCCCTGTTGAAGAGGGGGATTTCGTGAGCCCCTCCCCTGGGCTCGCTACGATCGTTGAACAGTGATCGAAAGTTGTACGTCTAGGTGCCTTGGGCACCTAGGCGACTCTTCCTAGCCTCGATATGATAGAAGAGGCTGGGACGAGGACCTGACGGAGGCAATTTAGATGCCGGCCTCGTGCCTCCACCCCTCGACGGGGAGGGGGAAGGTCAGGCACCACTCGGCAATCTCTTTCTTGAGCTCGTTGATCCTCGCGACCTCGCCGCTGGCGACCTTGGCCTTAAAGTCCTTGAGCTTGTTAGCCTCCTTGGGGAGAGAGGCCTGGATCTCCTTGCAGATCTTGACACTCTCGTCAATGTAGGTGGCAACGCGATCGAAGGCGGCCTCGTTGAAGCCACGGCTGGTCATGGCAGGGGTACCGATGCGGATACCGGAGGGGGAGAGGGCCGACTTGTCGCCGGGGGTGGCGTTCTTGTTGCAGGCGATGTTGATGTTCTCGAGGACGGCCTCCAGGCGGGCACCGTCGAGGGAGTACTGGCGGAGGTCGAGAAGGACCATGTGCGAGTCAGTGCCGTCGGCGACGAGCTTGTGGCCGAGGGCCTTGAACTTGTTCTCGAGGGCCTTGGCGTTCTTGAGGACCTGCTCCTGGTAGAGCTTGAAGTCGGGCGACGCGGCCTGCTTGAGGGCCACGCTGAGGGCGGTGATGGTGTGGTTGTGGGGGCCGCCCTGGTGGCCGGGGAAGACGGAGAAGTTGATGGGGCCCTCGAGGTCGTAGAGGGTCTCCTTGCCGGTCTTGGGGTCGACGGAGCGGACGCCCTTGCGGAAGAAGATCATGGCACCGCGGGGACCGCGGAGGGACTTGTGGGTGGTGGTGGTGACGACGTCGGCGTACTCGAAGGGGGAGGGGATGACGCCGGCGGCGATGAGGCCGGAGATGTGGGCCATGTCGACGACGAGGTAGGCGCCGACGGAGTCGGCGATCTCGCGCATGCGCTTGTAGTCGATCAGGCGGCAGTAGGCCGAGGTACCGGCGACGAGGATCTTGGGGCGGAAGAGGAGGGCGTTCTTGGCGAGGGTGTCATAGTCGATGATGCCGGTCTCGAGGTCGACACGGTAGGGCATGGTCTCGAAGTAGGTCGAGACGGCGGAGATCCTGGAGGAGATGTTAGGAATCTGACCAAGACAGCATTAAGAGACAGGGCTGCTGTTACTTACTTCCTGGTGGGAATCTGGTAGCCGTGGCTGAGATGGCCACCGTGGGGGAGGTCGAGACCCATCAGGCGGCCGTGAGGGGGCATGATGGCCTGGTAGACCTGGAGGTTGGCAGGGCTGCCGCTAAGGGACTGGACGTTGACGCCCCACTTCTCGGGGTCGACGTTGAAGGTCGAAAGAGCACGGCTCTGGCAGAGAAGCTCGATCTGGTCGATGTGCTGGTTGCCACCATAGTAGCGGGCACCGGGGTATCCCTCGGAGTACTTGTTGGACATGGGGGAGCCCAATGCGTCGAAGACGGCACGGGAGGTGACATTCTCCGAGGCGATGAGGATGATGGACTCGCGCTGGCGCTGGATCTCGTTTTTCTGGTGGGGGGCAATGTTAGTGGTGGTTAGCTACGGGAGAGATGGGCGGTGGGATACTAACCATGATCTCAGCCACCTCGGGGTCAGTCTCGACAAGGGACTTCTCCAACATCTGTCCGGGTGAGTTAGCGGTCGATCCAACAACTTGAGGGGGACCTTGGGCGGACTAACCTCCTTGTGAGAGGTGGGGAGGGCGTATTCGGTGGACATGATGGCGGTGGTGGAGGGGCAATTGGACGATGACGGGTAGGTTGGATGGAAGTGGGAGATGGTATGAAGGAGGGAGGAAGAGAGAGGAGCTTAAGTTTGGATGAGACGGACGAGGAAATTTTCTCTCCGAACTAGGGGGGGGAGTAGCTACTTGTACAAATATGTACGAGTAACTGCAGTCACTCTGTTACTCACTTTTTTCCTCTCATTTTTGGCGGGGTGATTGTTTACTGGCTGTGGTGGGGGAGGGGCTTTAAGGTGGGGCCCCTCAGACACATTACCATAGCTTCCGCCCCGATTCAGGAGACAAATTCAACCACATCCACCGAGTATAACCATCAAGGGAGTTGGTTTAACGCAGCACGACCGACAGGGTGTCTATTCACAGTTTACCACTCGGCTTTCCAGCAATTCCTATAACTTGAAATTACAAAGGCACGATCCATCGAGTCTCAATTGCGGGGAATTCCCAGAAGCACGACTTTCGCGGCGTTATGACGATGGCATGATGGTGTTTGTGCTTAACTACAAGGATACGGAAACCTGAAGTAGTGGTGAGTCACGGAAATTGAGAATTGAGCTAAGTATTCAAATGGTTACGCTCATGCAATGGTGGGCAGTCATGCTTCTATAGCCCAGGACGGACTTGAGAGGGGCTAAAATTCTGGACAATGTTGTGCGCTATTTCGATGACGACTACGGAGTACTATACTCGTATTAGTTAATGGAGCGTAGAACCTAATATTCCTGCACCTCCGCGGAGGGACTCCGCTGCGGTATCGGGTGTACCAGTATGTCTGTGTGGGCCAACTACAAGGAAGAGTATGTATTATTGGTAATACCAATAGGTACCTTAGTACAGAGTACACCCCAAAATGTCCATGCACGTGTTGATAAGATAGGCGACGCCCCTCCAAGTAAACAAACTACCCCATTTACAAGTACAGCACCACCATCACAACCGCCATCCATCCAAATAGCAAACCTCCGCCCTCCGCGCCCAGCTCTGTGCTCTGTACCGCAGTCGCTTCCCCGTATGCGCGCGGCGACATGGAGAAGCCCGCGGCCCACCGCAAGATCGAGCTTCAGTCCCCCGAGGACCTAGCGTACCTAATCACCAACATTCGAGGCGCCGCGCGGAGCAGGATCGACGAGGCATTCCCGCCGGTCAATAGAGATGACGGCGAGGACGACGAGCTCCGCCTGCGCATAGAGGCGCTGGTGGAAGAAGTATGCGCCCCCTCCTTCTGCTCACCTCTACTTCGCCGCCTTCCCCCCCCCCCCAGGTCGTAAGGACAGCAATATCAGAAAGCTAATGCGGCGAGCGGGGGATTAGTACATAACAAAAACCTTCACCCTCGCGAGCCCCAACATAGCCATAAACGGTATGGATGTCGACGCGGCAAGCTACCTATCCGACGACAAGACCGCGGAGCCAGTCTACGAGCCCTTCGACGAGAGGAAGCAGCAGCGCGTGCTCGACCTCGCGCGTGAAGAGGAAGATCTGCTTGCCGAGATAGCGGCCCTGAAGCGGAACGCGCCCCCGCGCGTCGCGGCGTCCTTCTCCGAGGGCATAAAGGAGGGCCTGAAGGCCGACGAGGCGGCCATGGACGAGAGGGACGCGGCCGTCTGCGAGGTGGACCAGGCGGAGGTGGGCGCCGGGCTGGATGTGGCGGGCATCGGTGAGGACGGGGAGGAGCGGTGGAGAGGAGCGGTGGGAGGTCTGGGGAGGCTAAAAAGGGAGATGGCGGCCGTTGTGGCGAAGATGGAGAGGGCGAGGGTCGCGGGGGAGTATGTCATTACGCAGAGAAAGTGAGACTCACAACGATTGGGATTCTGGGGGTCAGGGGGGGTGTTGGGGGCGGGCTTGTACAAGTACACTGAAGGATGCGATACCCTGTTATGTCTGGGGCGTTATCAGGGGGCAAATATGTTTTGTGTGTTTTCTATGTTATATATCTTGCAAAATTTTATGTTTACAAAGTGATTCAATCCATGTTGAGACGAAGTGATTCAACCATGTTGAAAAGCTCCGGAGGAAGAGGGAGTTGTCCTCGCCGGACTTTTTGGAGTGTATACACATATATACGCTGCGTTTATCGCTGCTAGCCCCAACCGAGCGCCCGCCTCGAATAAAAGACTGCATCTCCGATCCAATGACTACTAGTATTAAGTTCAAAATGGACCCCCTTGTTTCCTGCGTTTCCTTTGCTCTAAAAACCCAGAATTTACTTCCCCTTCTCCACAGCCCCCCGTGCCCGAGTCGTCCCCACTTAAGCCGCGGCCTTGGCCTCCTCCGGCTTGGCCTCCGCCTCGGCGGGAGCAGCAGCCTCCTTCGCCTCGGGCTCGGCAGGTGCCGGGGCGTCCTTCTTCGGGGGGTTGGCCCACTGCTCCTCCCTCCAGGGTCCCATGTTGCTGAGGTGGCAGCCGCCCTCGCAATTGCAGGTGCCGCCGAACTCGACGGGCAGGTTCTCGGCGGGGATGTGGGTCAGGAGCTCATTCTGGTATCCGGAGCCGAGGATGTGGATCTTCTTGACGGTGACGGGGTCGAGCCAGCCCTTGATGATGCTCCATATGGCGGAGAAGCCCCAGGGGCAGTTGATGAGGAAGAGGTGGCCGAGGCGCTCCGGGTAGTAGTTCTGCGAGAGGGCGGAGGTGGACTGGATCTGGGAGTAGACGGAAGTGGCCTTGCCGAGGCTGACGCCCTTGAGGTCGATAATGCTGCAGCAGGTCTCGAGGAGGTGGCCGGACTTGCGGGAGCAGGCGGGGAGGCGGTCGTCGGCGAGGCGCTCGTACTCGACGGCTAGGTTGGTGAGCATGCGGTCGGGGGTGGAGATCTTGTTGAGAGCGGCTATGTCGATCTTGCCGAGCTGCTCAATGTACACGGGGCGACCGTCCTGGATGTTGCATTAGACTTCTGTTGGGAAAGCTGCGTGTTGGTCGTAAAGGGGGGAGCGGGGAGCGATGTTACCTTATCGGTCTTGTGGTAATACTGAGGGTAGTAGTCGAACAGCTGGGCCTTCTCGGGGAACTCCCAGGTAGACACGGTGTCGTCGAGGTTGGTTTCCGCCCTCCACTTCTCGCAGTCCGCGAACCTGACTCCCGTCAGCTTGTGAAATTCCCAGAATCGGACCGTGAAGGCGAAGGGGAGTTGTTAGTTGCCCTTACATTTGCTTGGCGGCGTTAACGTCGAACTTGCGGGCACGGAGGAAGCGAAGCTATACATGCATGCGAGTTAGCAAGCGTGCCGCAGGCGGGCAGTGGCGCCATCAGAGGGAAGCCAGAGGAGCGGTAACGGTAGAGAGGGTCGGCCCCGTTCCCCGTCCCTGGCCGCGATCTCAAGACTCACCAGCGTTAGGGTGTCCAGCCGCTTCGTGAAGCCCTCGGCCTCGAGCATCATCCTCAGCTGGGCAACCTGGGCCTGCTCCTCGGGCTTCAGGTACCCGGGGTGTCCCGGCGCCTCGATTGGGGCTTTGGTCGGGAAGTCATAGTGGTCGTACTTGGGGTCGAGTTCCATGTTGGGCGGTGATTCGGATCGGATCGGGGAAGAAGTCGCGGGAAGGTCGTGGTGGAGGTGAGTTGAAGGGGGGCGGGTTTCGAGGATTGAGTTTTTTTGTGGTTGATGTTAGGAATCCTGTATTGGGAAGAGTACGAGCAGTTGCTGCGGTGAGATGGCAATAGCAGGGGTGGTGGGTGGGGAGGGGGCGGGGTAATTAAGGGGGAGGGCGGCGGGAGAGAGGGTCCATTTCCAGGCGTCTCTTAGTCTTGATAGGGGGGCAACGGCCAGAAGAGGCAAAAATGCCTGAACGCTAAATTTCTTGCGCTCTTATCGGTGGCGCAACGCTACGTTTCCAAGTAAGCGCCAGGGCGAAAAATCTACGAGTAGTAGTGCTTCGAAGCGCCAGGTGGGCTTTTTCCTCGTCCGGGTTGGGGGCTTGGGCGTTGCTTTGTCCTGCGAGTCTATTTCTTTGTCTCCTGTCTGGGCAGTACAAAGTACTTCGAAGATGGTGCACACCGGGGTGAGCTGCAGTTGGCACGGAACGGGAAACCGAAAGGTGTGGGGCTGCGCCTTGCCCATGACGACGACCAGTCTGTCTTAGACGACTCTCCACGGCCGTATATCGTATCGAGGTGGATGGCGAGTGGGTTGACACCCTGGGCCGGAAACCCCGAGCCAGAGCCGGCTCGTCACACTCCTCTCGTACACCCATGCTCCGACACCGTTTTTGCCGCCACCAATCGAGCATAGATCTGTATCGCAGCGCTTTCATTGTTCAAAGTCTCGATATACAACCTCCCTAAGCTGGGTCCCCGTCGTCCCCCTCCTTCCCCTTCCCCTTCCTGTCCTTCTCCTCCTCGCCCTTCTCCTTCCGCTTTTGCACCACGTCCCAGTTGTACACCCTCGCCACCGCGACCTCCATGGTCTGTGTCCATGTCAGTTTGGTTTTCTCAGAGGGGTCTTGTCGTGTTCTGTCGATGTGGTGGGAATAGGGGGAAAGGGGGTATCGCATCACATACCGTGATCTGCTCCCGTAGGAAGTCGAGGTCCTCGTTGCAGTTCGACATGGTCGTCTTCGCGGTGTTTAATTTCCCCACGAGCAGCTCCTCCGCCTCGTCGATGGGGTACGAGAGCATCACGTTAGCCTTGCTCACGTTAGCAACCCAAATTCACACTCATTTCTTGCATGTTTATTCCTTTCGACATCTTGTGGTAACCGGGCGGGGGGGTGCGTGGGAAGTCATACACCTAGCCAAATGAAGACCTCCTCGGTCGGTGGTATCTCCGCCTTCGTGTAGAGGGTATCGTTGAGCTCGAACGTTGTCTCGATCGGTTCGGGGTCATCCTTGCGTATCTTAAGGAACCGGACCGTATCGAGTGTCTTTTGTATCTCGGGTATCTTGTCTTTTAGGCCGGCGACTCGTCTCTGGAGGTTCACCTCCATGAATTGGTATTTTCTATTCGTCGTCAGCTGGGGGAACCAGACACCGGATGCGAGATACAAATAGGAAGGGAAGGGGCAAGGGTGGAGAAGGGGCAGAGGAGGGGAAACCCACGATATCATCTCCTGGAAGCTCTTCAGCGTCCCCTCGACATCCTGCCTCGACGAGACATAGTCCTCCACCCTGTCCACGAAGGGCGCGCGCGGTATCCCCCTCGGGTTCGACAGCGCCTCACTGTTATCACGTTAGATTAAAGCTCCAGACCGCGAACACCAACGACTCTGGGGGGCCGGCTCTCGTCCAGGGACAGAAGCGGAGCGGATGGGCGAGGAGAGGATGCGGAGATGTGGAGGGAGTAGGGCGGACGTACTCCGGTTTCGCTTGCGCTTGCGCCATTGTTGCTTGTTGGCGCCGCGTGAGGGTAGGTATGGAGAGAGGTGGTTTGGGGTGTGTTGGGTGTTGCGGACGGATTGTCGTCGTCTGTTGTCGACCGCGAATTGAAATTTGGGCAGGGGACAAGCTGGTCGGGGTTTAGCTAGGAGTTACCTGTAAAGCTTTGGCGGGGTAAATTTGCAACCTTAGCGGGGCTCGAACTTATCCCAACTTCACGCCTTGGCCTCCATCTCCTCCGCCATTTTTCTTGCACTTGTATAAGCCCCAGGTCGGTGGCAAGGACGGGAATTTACGAGCAAGTAAACTCCGTCGCTGTATTTACGCTTGTGAGTGCTGCCGGGACCCGACACAGCCGATGCGAGCCTTTGTGGGCATGGCGATCATCAGATCGGCAGCGACATTAGCAGCGCAGTTCGCTCTGATTAATCACAGCACGATTAAAATCGCTATTTTTCAATGCTAAGATTCGATATACCATCCTCCTGTCTCCTATATCCCGTCCGATGGCGGGCGATCGGGGCTGCATTCCAAGTACCACCCCTTCTTCTGCTAGTGCTCAAATCGGAGCTTAGATATCGATTTTCCCCACGTGCACTTTACGCAGATCGACATGGAGGAGTGACTTACAATTGCTAGAACGCTTCCCGACGGTTCCTAAGCCTCCTGGTCAAGATATCTTCAATATCGGTCTAAGTTCCTTCCTAATCAAATCACTTACCTGGGAAGCGATTTGAAGGCGCCTCGATATCATGGTTTCGTCTACTCGGATACTCCAGCTAAACCACCTACAATGGGGGAAAGTTTGGTGAATCCTGAGACGGAGGTGAAGCCTATATTGGACAGACCCAAACGGCAACTTTTCTCTCTTGCTACTCGTCAGAACCCAAGGGCATGGACTAGACGAGACCATACAGGGGCCCTGGATGAAGCCAGGCTGTAGCCGCCCAAGGTCAGGGTCACTTCCCAATCCACTTCCCCTCACCTCTCCTCAATCAAGACCACCGTCTCTGGGGGAATTTGTACGAAGGGTCTCGTCCATCCATCTTTCTACCTGGAGTACGTTGCATCGCATTCATCAAGCTCTCTTCCTGTCGGAGCCATCTATTCGCCTTCCGCTCCATACTACCTTGCGTAGGCGGCCCAGTACCCGGATGACCGACCTCTCGGCGTCAACGCCAATGTCACGGTGAATCTCAGCAGACTTATCGAGTGCGCTCATCGGCGTTACACCATCACCATTGTCGAAAATGGCCCCCGACGCCTCCTCCATCACTGTCGGATGGATCGCTCCCATGCCGCTAGAACTCACCCCCGCTGTTGGTCTGCTGGAGCAACATGTCATCAAAGCAATACCTGGAGATGACAACCAGTACCATGTCGGGAAAATCGGAGTCCACTGGGTTGCGATGGCTGTATGCCCGACAATTGGCACTCATCCAGCTGCTAGTGTCTTCGCCAACATGCGCCGCTCATTTCCAAACATCAAGCATGTCCTCGTGGTTGGGATAGCCGGAGGAATGCCATCCTATGGTCCTACTTCAGCGGAACAGGAACAGGAACAGATTGTGCTCGGCGATGTTGTTGTCAGCTACCCACGGGGGAGTGAAGGGGGAGTGACACATTACGAGTTCGGCGCCTGGGAAGGAAGGCACCTGTTATCTCACAGTGGGCATATGCTTCATCCATCTTCTGCCCTGCTCACTGCGGTGAACCTTCTTCGAGCTGGCCACATGAGAGAACCTGGGACCAAGATCCCACAGTTCCTACGCGAGCTGCGATCAGGCCTAACGGAAGAGGAGCAGCCACAATTCAACGATGCCGGACTCGACCGCGACTATCTATTTCCAGACCATTACCCACATCCAGACCATCCGGAAGGAGAAGTAACGCTCTGCAGGGGGGTTTGCGATTTTAACCAAGCAAAACGACGGACGGACCGAGGAAGTAAGGCCACGCGAGAACAAGACCTACCTCGTATCCATTACGGCACCATCGGCTCTGCCAACACCCTCGTCATCTCAAGCGAAAAGCGGAACGACCTCTATCAGAAACATGGAGCTATTTGCTTTGAGATGGAAGCGGCTGGTGTCATGAGCGACTACCAGGCTCTAGCAATCCGGGGAATATGCGACTATGCAGATTCGCACAAGAACAAGCGGTGGCAGAAGTACGCCGCGGCCACGGCGGCAGCGTACGCGAAGGAGCTCTTGCTGCTCGTGCCACCATCCATACTCTCCAATCCACCGTCACACGATTCCGCCTCATTTAAGACGCTCTTTAGACTGGACGGCGTGCCAGTGTCCAGCAACTTTGTCGATAGGCCGTCCGACAGCGCAGCTATAGAGAAGTCCCTCCTCCCTCACCGATCGCCTAATCGGAAGATTTTCGTGCTACACGGACTTGGCGGCGTTGGAAAGACACAACTGGCCATCGATTTCGCCCGTCGTCACAAGAGCAAGTTTACCTCGGTTTTCTGGCTCGATGGTAGATCGGAGGACCGGCTTCGAGCGAGCTTGGCTGGCTGCGCTAGCAGGATTCCCGGCTTGAGCTGCCACCATAACGAGGCGCAAAGCAAGGACGATATCGACGTAGCGGTAGCACAAGTAATGGATTGGCTGGCACACCCTGAAAATACTGACTGGCTGCTGATCTTCGATAACGTCGACCAGGACTACGAGCAAGGCGGTGGAACCGGCACATACGATCCGAGGCGATACCTACCTGGCGATCACGGATCGATCTTAGTCACCACACGGCTTTTACGCCTGGCTCAACTAGGTGACTCCCGGAAGCTGGTTAAAGTCGATCTGGCCCTTGGTAGGGCTATTCTCGAGAGATGGTACGGTGGAGATCTAGGTAAGTGTTCATATTTCCTACGCCAACTATTACGTCGCAACAAAATCTTACCTTAGGTGTGCCAGGGCCTGAGTGTGACCCCCTCCTCGAACTACTGGACGGCCTACCTCTGGCTTTGGCGCAGGCTGCCTCGTATATACGAGAAATGGGAATCGATATTGCGACATACATGGAGATTTACAATAAGCAGTGGAACGAGTTGATGAGCGCCCGTGGCGAGTCTGGGCAACCGCTCTCGGACTATGAGCAGGGAAGTATTGCAACGACTTGGGCCGTCTCGTTTAGAGAGATTGAGAGTAGGAGCAGTGACGCCTCTAACCTGCTGCGGCTCTGGGCCTGTCTCGATAACAAAGGCATGTGGCACGGACTACTAGCGGAAGCGGCAGCGAACGAACCAACAGAAGATCCCTTACCTGGCTGGGTGAAAGATATGGGCCGCAAGATAATTCGATTCTTAGAAGCAATTGGATTGCTACTCCGATATTCGATGATCGAAATTCAGGAGGGATTGAAAGACACCTACTCTATGCATCCGGTGGTGCATAGATGGGTGTCATACCTGGATGATGACCAGAGGAAGGACAAGTCAGCAAGGCTGGCGCTCATGATAGTCGCGTTGTCAGTGCCATCGGAAGATACAAGGAGGTATTGGATCCTCCAACGGAAGCTGCTCCCACATGCAGAGAGGAGTGCAGGATGGATCAGAAAGGTATACACGAATGCTCTCTATACTGGTGATCAGCGCGCATTGCTGTCTATATATTCCCTAGGTGACCTGTATGGAAATCAGGGTAGGTTTAGGGATGCACAGGAGATGTATGAGTTAGCGGTAGAAGGGATGGAGAAGGCATTCGGATACGATCATTCGTTGAGTATGAATGTTGGCAACATCCACAACTTGGGACTCCTCTACCTAGAGCAAGGCAAGCTGCAGGATGCAGAGGACATGTTCAATCGGGTGCTAAAATTCCAAGAGAAGGAGTTTGGGCACGATCATGAATCAACTCTTGGAACAGCTGGCAACTTAGCACTCACCTATTGCTTCCAAGGCAAGTTAAAAGAGGCAGAGGAGATTCAGGGCCGGGTGTTAGGAGGCTTTGAGAAGGCACTAGGACATGATCATGCATCGACTCTTAGAGCTGCTCATGGCTTGGGAATTATTTATCAAAAGCTGGGCAAGCTCGAGGAGGCAAAGAAGATGTTCGAGCGGGCGCTGGAGGGCATGGAGAAGGTGCTTGGACATGATCATACATCCACTCTCAGGACGGTCCATAACTTGGGAGTGTTTTATAGCAACCAGGGCAAGTCTAAGGAGGCAGAGGAGATGTTTGAGCGTGCACTAGATGGTCATCTAAAAGCCCTAGGACCTGATCATCCTAGTTCAATCAGGGCCATAAGGCACATGGAGCGTTTACGTCGCACCCAAGGTATTTCAAACCAACACTTCCCATTGTTTTCAAAGGGTTACTGAATAATCACTAGGTGGTTCCAAGAGCACGACCGAAGAGACGAAGAAGCGAAAGCGTCCAGGAGATGAGCAGCTAGAATCCGCAGAATCGTCAAATCTTGCCGCGCAGGGAGACCGGACGAGCCAACCTAGTCGGGGTGCAGTGGGATCGGTCTCTTCGCGGCCCTATGTCAACGGTACTGCAGGCACATCAGCAGCGCGAAGGTCCCGGAACTCGTGACGGTGCCGGCAATACCTTCTACAACCCACAGGCGTCTGTTGGCACATGCATTGGTCTCATACTGGGGAGAGCAATCATCTGCAAAGTCCCCAGTAATGTTCGCGGGGGCTTTCCTTCTATGAGGACCATGCAGGAATAGGGGTTTGTACTGTAGACAAGGGTGGTGAGTGGTGTTTAAGCAGGGTCGTAGCCATTGACTTGACATGCAAGCTCCGCCGGAAACGGACGCGGCATCTACCATCACGTACACGTTGAGAAGACAGCTAGACAGCGCGAACCTCCACGCGTGGTCATCATTCATCTATCGTCTAAAATCTCTCTATACCTCCACAGCCCAAACATCCGCACCTTTTATGCCTTCGCGAGCAGGCTCTCGCCGGTCATCTCCTCGGGCTGCGGCAGCCCCATGGCGGCGAGGACGGTGGGCGCCACGTCCCCGAGGACGCCACCCTTCTTCAGCCTCCACCCCGCAGGCGCGTTGGCCATGATGAAGGGGACGGTGTTGGTGGTGTGGGACGTCTTGGGCTTCCCGTCGGGGAACTTCATCTCCTCGGCGTTGCCGTGGTCTGAGGTGATGAACAGGATGTACCCGTGTTCCTTACACGCCTCGTAGATCTTCCCGATGGCCTTGTCCGTCGCCGCGCACCCCTTGATGGCCGCCTCGTAGACGCCCGTGTGGCCGACCATGTCGGGGGGCGCGAAGTTGTTCATGACGAAGGGGAACTTGCCCTCCCCGATGCGCTTCGCCACCTGGTTCGCGACGCCGTCGGCGCTCATCTCGGGGGCGAGGTCGTACGTGGCGACGGCCTTGTTCGACGGCACGAGGTCCTGCGACTGGTCGCGCGTCTCGAGGGGGAACACCTTCTCGACGCCGCCGTTGAAGAAGAAGGTCACGTGCGCGTACTTCTCCGTCTCGGCGATGTGCACCTGCTCGACCTCCTGCTTGCCGAGCCACTCGGCGAGGACGTTGCCCATGTGCTGCGGCTTGAAGGCCACCTCGAAGGGGTAGTCGGCCTTGTACTGCGTCATGGTGACGAGGGTGATCTTGGGGTAGGGGAAGTCAGGGAGGGGAGAGCGGTCGACGTCTCCGAGAAGCTGGGTGATCTGGCGGACGCGGTCGGAACGGTAGTTGAAGAAGAAGACGGTGTCGTCGTCTGTTGGAGTCAGCTTGTTAGCACTTGGTAGGTTACGAGAGGGAAGAGTGGGTTAACAACGTACCCTGGATCCGGCTTTCCTTGCCACCGAAGACAATGGGCTTCAGGAACTCGTCCTTCTCTCCACGCTCGTAGGCGTTCTTGATGGCCTGCACCGGGTCCGTGGCCTCCTCGCCCTCACCCAGCACCAACCCCTTGAGGGCAATCTCGACCCTCTCCCACCTCTTATCACGGTCCATGGCGTAGTACCGACCGACAATCGTCGCGATCTCGCCAATTCCGATCTCCTTCATGGTCTGAACGAGCTCCTCCATGTACCCGGCACCAGACTTAGGGTCGGTATCACGACCGTCGCCGATGAAGTGGATAAACACCTTGGGGACACCGGCAGCCTTCGCGGCCCTGAGCAGGGCGTACAGATGGGTCTGCTTGGCGTGAACGCCGCCGTGCGAGACCAGTCCAGCCAGGTGGAGCCTCCCGTTACCGGACTTGGCCCTCTCGAGCACCCTCGAGATGGCCTCGTTCTGGCCGATCTCGTTGTTCTTCACTGCCTGGTCGATGCGCACGACATCTTGCCAGACGACGCGACCGGCGCCAATGTTGAGGTGGCCGACCTCGGAGTTGCCCATCAGGCCCTCGGGAAGGCCGACGGCGAGGGAGGAGGCCTCGAGCTCGACGTGGCCGGCGGGGTCGGCGGAGAGCTTGTCCATGACGGGAGTCTCGGCGGCGGCGATGGCGTCGCCGTTAGCGGGGGAGTCGGCGGAGGGGATGCCCCATCCGTCAATCACGACTGTTGGGGCGGAGGACCATGAAGATTAGCCAGCCGACCTCAATGTAGACGAGGATGTAGCAGAGGACGAGGATGTAGTCTGGTTGTTTGGGGCGGGGTTGGAGGGGCTGAGAGGAGGCGGGCTTCGGGGGGACGGCCGGGGGTGCGAGCTCCTTCTCTTCAGGTCCAATTCCACCACCACTCTCCGACTCCGTGTCTGTCTGCGTCTGCGTCTCGACCTCGCGCTCGGGGCTGCTTGGAGGGGTGGGAGCCTGGGGATATGACGTACTGAGGCAGGCATTCTGCTCCGTCTTGGCCATGGTGGGCGAAGGAGTAGTGGGGTAAGTTTTAAGTGTGTAAGGTCACGAAGAGAGCTTGTAAGCGAACACGAACGTTCACTTGTAGAGGATAACTGTAGCAAGTTAATGCGATATAAGATGAGGGAGAAAAAAAAACCTAGTGAGGGAGAGAGGGAATTAAGTACTGTCGTACAGCATGAGAGATTTCCAAGGCGGGATGGTGTCTGGGCGAGCCGCCGATAAAGATAAGCTTAAGAAAAATTGTTGACGCGGGGTTCCCACAGCAGCGGGGCATTATGCTGTGGTACGAAGAAAGTACGTCATGCTCCGATATCGCACTGTGCGATGTGAGTCTGTTGGCCCAGGAACTTTCTCGCCACCACAGTGTGGAAGACGGTTCCCTGTGGAACCTCGAAGTCAATTCCTACCTGGAGCTTCCCACCAACCAAGCTCACCAAACCCGACACGAACTTCCACCAAAAGCACACCCTTTTAGCTTCAATCGGCCCGAGACTCCATAACACATCCACCCCTTGACGGAACCCGAAACGAAGCGAAACACGATGCCTCCGCAAAGCTCGCCCGACGCGCAAGACGCCCTCGCCCTCCCTCCCACCTTCTCCCCGGACTCGCTCGACAGCATAACAGAGCTCACAACCATTCTCTCGCGCCTCCGCTCGGCCATCCAGGCGGCGCCGGGACCGGGCGGTATACCCGGGGGCACGCCGCTCCCGTCCTCCGGCGCGAGCCCTGCGGGAACGGGGTCCTTGGGTAAGGACGGGGGCCTCTCGCTCAAGGACGTGCCGGGCGCGACGGACCATCTCAAGCACAAGCTGCAGAAGGCGCGGATGCAGGTGAAGGCGCTGCCGGATATGGAGAGGGGGATGGCGGAGCAGGAGGTGGAGATTAAGGAGCTGGAGGAGAGGATACGGATGCAGAGGGAGGTTCTGGAGAGGCTGAAGGCGGGCGGGGCGAGGTTTAGCGCTGCCGAGGCGGCGAGGGGGGAGAAGGAGGGTTGAGCTTCGTGGAAAGCTTGTGGTTTTGTTTTCTTCTGCGGGA
This sequence comes from Cephalotrichum gorgonifer, assembly GCA_900312665.1. Taxonomy (NCBI): domain Eukaryota; kingdom Fungi; phylum Ascomycota; class Sordariomycetes; order Microascales; family Microascaceae; genus Cephalotrichum; species Cephalotrichum gorgonifer. Next base: position 717,208 of record ONZQ02000010.1, on the reverse strand, counting down.
AGAAGTCTAGAGTCTTTTTCTTCTTTTGATTTTGGTTTGTCTGGAGTTTCTATGGCTATGAAATGATACCCGCTTTCGTCAGGATATCCGTCACTCCCGCGCTTGTCTTGCCCGGTACTACATCCGCCCAGAAGTCATCCGCCAACCGATCCTCTTCTGGGAGTACGCTCCAGTTCGGGCTGTGATCCGCCTTTAGCCACTTGAAGTCATCGACCTGGTCCCACTGGTTTTCGTGCGTTGACGACCACGGCGGCGTCTTCTGGCAGTTAGCTTTTAAGATCCAAACTGAGAAGAAAAAAAAACGCAGGAGGTCGATGAGAGCAGGGAGGATGCCCCGGGGAGTAGAGGAATGGGGAAGGGAAAGGACCGCTTACATAGCACTCGGGGTTCGGCGCAAACCTGACCTCGCTGCAGTCCTCGATGATGGGATGGCTCGAGCAATGGAGGTAGAAATCTACCCTCTCGCACTCATGGATTCGCACCTGCCTCGACACCACAACGACCACCGCGTCTCGCACGCCCGTGATGTGCACCGCGCCCTCAACATCCCCCGTCACAACGATACATCTCCGCATATTCCTGAGCGATAGGCCCGCGAAGGGCGTCTCGCCCCGTGCGGGGCCCGACATGTCGACCACGCAGGTGTCGAAGTCCGACAGGTCGCCGTAGGAGGTTGCGTGGGAGGCGGAGGGGGGCAGGACGATGTGGAGGTTTTCGTGGGAGGTTAAGTTAACTGTCTTGGAGGATGAGAAGCTTGGCTTCTTGACGAGGTCGGGAGAGGACTTCAGGGATACGTTGTAGTCTTTTTGGGCCTGCGCGGGCGTGGAGGGGGATGAGGAGGAGGGGGTGGCGGACTGAGAGTCATCCGTCGCCGGCTTGCTAAGGAGTCTCCGTTCGTCCTTCGCGCCTGGTGCGGAGGGCTTGGAGCGGGGCTTGAACTGGAACCGTGGCTTCGGCGCGACCTTGTCTACTTTCTTATTCAGCGTGTCCGTGAGGCCTTTTATGGTCTATATCAGTAGTTAGCGAGCCAAGTTAAACCGTATTTTTCACCTCGAAGACGTTTCGTTTCGTTTCGTTTGCACCGTGATGCTTGTTCGTGTTGTGAAGGGGAACGGGAAAACAACACACACACCTCTGCGTATGTCTTCTGGTCGTAGGTGGGGAGGTAATCCGTCGCGTCAGCGAGAGTGTTAGATAGCCGCGAAATGCGACCCCGGATGTCATCGATATCCGCTTGTCGGGACGGCGTGGAGGCAAGACGGTCGATGTCCGCCTCGAGAGCTGGCGTCGCGTCAGCCGGCGCTTGAACTACGCGCTTCAAACAAGTTCTCTCGCCCTTCTATGGTATTCAACCTTAAGGGGGGATGGCATTCTGGTAGCTGGAGCAGCCGGGATGGGGAAGTGACGTACTCGCCGTGGTGGACTGGAAGTCCTGGTAGAACTTGAGGTTGGCGCCGCTCATTTTCGTGTGCGGCCAGTGTTACTTGGATGAGATAGGATACGAAGTAAAGTCCGTTCTTATGTTGGATTATATGGGTTAAATAGAAAGCCCGCTCTCAAGTGGATGGTGTAAGTGGTTGATCGGGGATAATTTAGGTGCCTGATGGGATCAGATGTGGATTTTCCCACGTTGGCGATGAGATGAGATGGATATGCGGGGCAACTTTTGGTCGGTCCGTCATCCATCCCAATAACAACAGCTTCGACACCAGGCACCTTAACGAGGTAACCCCCTTATAAATCTGACCAGAAGATACGATCACAAGGATTAGATATAGGTGTACTAATATAACTTGTCTATTTATTTAATATTAACTCTATCTGAGATGCCCCCTCCTGCCCTGCCCACCCCTTTTACTTCCCCCCGCCATCCACCCGGGCTTCTTCGGAGGCGCCGAGCTCGACAGCGCGCTCCACATCTCCAATATCCCCGGCCTCTTCGCCGGGAGCATGCTGTACTGCAGGCTGTAGAGGTTCTTCATGTCTATGGGCGGCACGAGCTTACCCGTCAAGAGGCAGACGAGAACGGTGGGGGAGAGGTAGTGTTTGCGGATGCGGTGGGCCATGTTGAGGTATTGGTGGAACATTCCGCCGAATGATAGGGGTGTTGGCTGGAATACTGTTAGAGAACGGTCGTTGGAATGGGAGAGGCGGGGGCGGGGGTTGGGGATGCTTGCCTTGAGGCGAATGATAGAGGTTGGGGGTGCGTCGGAAGAGCTGGCCGATGATATACTCCGTCCGAGCTCGAAGCGAAGACCGCCTGCACAACCAGTTAGTCGTCGGACAGAATAAAGCCCTAGAGCTTGGAGTAGAGGCCATATAGTTGCCGCAGAGTCCAACTTACCCGGCAACCTAGCAGGATCTTTTATACGCAGCATGAGGGCGAAGAGCGGGAAGTGGTTAAGACAGGACAACAGCGTGTCGAACACCGCCTTTAGCATGATGATAATCATCCTCGCAAACGCAAAGTTAATATAGAACACCAGCACCGTTGGCAGCAAGTACACCAGGAGTGTAAACACAATAGTCCCGACCAGGAGCTGATCAAGATCGTAGTCGCACGAGTCGATACGATTGCGCAGCACGTTGTGCTTCTTGCCGCGGAATAGGTGGAAGAGGGAGATGAGGATGCTGAGCTGCCAGTTGAAGATGCGCGCCGACGCGAGGTAGAAGGAGTATATGTGGATCGTGAGCGCCGAGAGGAGGTCCGAGAACATGGCGATGGGCATGCTGGCGCCTCCGAAGCTCGAGAAGCCGATGAACCAGATAATCTTCGGTAACATCGGCTGGATTGTGTTGATGAAGCCTGGGGAGTGGTGAGCAAATTGTTTGAAAAGGGGGGAGTGGCAGGTTTTCTTACCTGACCAATAATCTATGACCCAGAGGAACAGGTCGCCCAGGAAGGTCCCGAGCTCATTGTTAAGTTTCAAACCGGCCGGCCAGCCCATGAGCCACGTTATGCTGTTCCTCAGCGCCACCACCGTGTACGTCCGGAGCAAGAGACCGAGCTGATCTCCGACCCACTCGCAGTGCTCGATGATATAGGAGCCCAGAGCGATCCCGATAATGACATCGTTAGCCACGAGCCACAGGCTGTTGAAGAAGCGTATGTAGTCCGGGTGTCCCGTCGTGACGCTGGCCCAGTCGTTCTTCCGCTGTCGGAGCGTCGCATTCTGAATCGGCCAGTAGCAGAACTGCAGCAGCCGGATCTCGACCTGCTGCGCTATAGCTGAGATGTCCTTGAGCGCCGCGTGGTGTGGCCGCGCGCGGAACTCCAGCACCGCCAGGAGGACCTCGGCCGCCACGCGGTGGCCGATGAGCACGAGGATGAATGCCCGTTGTATAAGTGGCAGGACGTACTGCTTGAAGAGGCGCCAGGAGTAGCTCACCGCGGCATTCTTGACAGTGTTCGCCGACTCGACCACCCGTTCGGACACGCTGAGGCTGCGCTTCGGCCGCTTGCCGACGAGGTGGAGGTTGCTCTGGAGCAGCTGCTCGACCTCCCAGGCCCAGTTGATCTGGTTCACCACCAGGGGGAGCGTCTTTTCCTTGGGGGAGAGGACGCGGTTGACGATGATGTGCTGCCGGAGCTTCTCGACGAGCCGGAGCTTCACCTCCCTCCTCTCCCTCTCCTGACGCTCATACTCGGCGTCGAGGCTGCGCGTGGGTGCGTCGAAGTACCGGTCCTCTAGTGCGAGCGCGATGGGGTTCAGAGACATGTACTGCATCTGGATGGGCCGGGGTCTCTTGAAGAGGATGATCTGGATGTTGGACGCCCTGTCATAACGTATTATGGGGATAGCTTGGGCTGGCGTCGTGGTGGCGCGGACCCAGGAGGGGTCGAGGGTTTCGGTGTCAAGGGCGTTCGTGACGCCGAGGACGTGGAGAGAGTCGTGTCCACAGAGGTCGTACATTCGATCGATGGAATGGCGGGCGTTGCGGACGAGGGTCCCAACCCGTACGTGGTGTTCGACATTGCGGGCCTAAATGGGGGGGAGGTGTCCGGCGTCAGCGATGTTCCTTGGAGCGTGGGTACGGTAGTGTTGGCCCGGGGAAAGAAAAGGGGGGGAGGGGCACTGACATCGGCAACCTCGAGGACGGCGACAACAAAGAAGTCAAGCTCGGAGTTCTTCCACCCGACTATCACACCCGGAAACGTTGACCTGGCGATGTCCGCTGGCCAGAATATCCTCATGAGTCTATCATATCCAGTCATTGCGGCGATTACCGCGTCTGTCGTCGTTAAAGTCGTGAGTATCGGTTAAGTTAGAAGGAGCCTCGGCGTCGTAGCTGCTCTCTGGCGGATAGTCTGGCCGGTTGTTCGCCCCGCAAGTGCTGTATTCGACAGCTGTTAGCAATCCGCACCATTAGACCCATCCCGTATCCGAGTCTGCGACATACCAACTTCGCTTCGGTACTCGTTAACCGCTCGACGGGCACAAGAATTAGAACGTAGACTAAGGTAAGGCACCCGAAAGCCTTGGCGGCCCGAGCCTAGAGTCGCAACCTGGTTAGGACGAAAAATAGCTCAGGGGGAGCTCAAGGGTAGGTCGAGGGGGGCACTTACAACTACGCCGTACTCCCAGGCGAAGATGCCAAGCTCGCGGAGACGTGTGACGAGGTCCCACCGCGCGGTAATGTAGCCCGCCACGAAGATTGCCCAGGCGAGGATGGAGAAGGCGTGCATGGACTCGTGTGTACTTGGGGTGAAGCTGTGAAGGGGTTCAAGGTCGAGATTGACATTTCTCAGTACGTGTTGAGGCGTCGTTCATGTTGTAGTACGTCGATTGGGATACGTACGGCAAGGGCAATCCAGGCCGCGTGGACTGAATATTATATCTCGAACCACGTCTTGGAAAGTCTCGCGAATTCAAGGTTACAGGGATCGGCAGTGGTGGCTGGCGGCTGCTGCCGCGTGGCGGAAGATGATCAGCGGGCTGACCGATGTCAACAGACCGACCACGAACTCAACTGTCCACGACGAACGCCCAGTGAAGCCGAGTCTCGGGGATAAATAACGACCGTGGCGTCAAGCAGTTTATACTACGTTAATTTGTCAAACAAGGGAATTGGGCTTTATAAAATCGAGATATTCGAATTCTCGGATTGTCGGAAGCATTCTTGAACTTTGAATATTCTGTCTTGTGTTCGACAAGGCACGCTCTTAGGAAAGGATCAGTAGTAGAGACTCTTCATTATATCCGTGTATGAAACAGCGTAATATATAATTTCAGCGGATCAAAATTCTCGAGGCATGATCTCCAGCATGGTTTATATACTAAAGCTCAAATTTGGTGGTGGTACATCAAGGGGCTCGCTCCAATGTGATGAGGCGATGGGAGGTGAGATTTCCGACCAGCGGGTAAGAGAGGAGATTTCGGAGGCTTCGCGCCATGTAATCCTTCTGCACGTAAGGGTATGAGCAATCAGTTTCATAACCTGAAGATGAGCGTATTGCGTCACGGGCTTACATTTTCTGTTCATGTAGGTGTTGTCGTTCTCCTTGTTATCTTCCTTGGCCTCTTCTAATAACTTGTTGATGCCCCTAGTACTCAGAGCGACCTATATCGGGGTATGAGTTATATCGATCTCGTCGGCCGGTGAGGACGGGGGTTAATAACCTCTAGACATGCCCTGTACTCCTTGAAGAGCGGCGCGCACTCGTTGTTGTCCGTGCCGGCGCCTCGTAGGTATTCTTGACTGGTGAGCTTACCTGCGGGACTCACTCTCTGTTGTAGGAAACGGGTTCAACTCACTGTCACTGTACCATTTCAGGAAGCACGTGTCATACCGCCTTCAGGAGAAGTAAAGAAGTCAATATCATATAGCCTCACTCTGTGAGCAATAGTATGGTGGGCACGTACTCTTTTATCTCGTTGCATTCGGGTGCTAGTGACGCGGACATTTTGTGTTGGGAAGTCGGGTTGTCCGGGGGAAGAGAAGGCTAGGGCTGGCTTGACTGGATTACCGAGTGCTAGACGATAGACCGCTAAACTCCGCGGGGGCCGTGTATTTGAACGAAAGAGCGCTTGGTGGATGAATGGTTGATGTGTCGAGGAGGTCGAGGAGTGGCGTTCAATGGCCGTTCTTGCTCATGACAATACATCACTTACGGCGGAGTTGGGGCGTGAGGTATGCTGTTGAGACTTATCGATAAGAGCTTGGCCTAAGAATTGGTAAAGATCGTTACATGTAAACATTTGTTTCAGTGTACCAACGGTGGGTCGCTACTTCAATTTACACCAATTTATTTGTACAAAGGTGGTTCCTTCCTATCATAGTACCTTGATTCTCCCAGCTAGGAAGTACCACTTAACTTAGTGCCTAAAATTCTGCCACCCCTCCGCCAAAATCTTGCGATGCTGGAGTAGACATTCTTTTGGTCTCTATCAACTTTTAATACGTTGATCACCCTCCGTCATACGCCCCGTCCTCGCCGACCGACACCATGGACAACTTCAAATCGGTCAAGGACAACCTCCAAGCGTCCCTGGTGTCGACAATCAAGTCAGTCAACCGCATTGCCGCCCACGACCTCTCCTTCCAGCGGACCATCCACCCCGATGTCGACGAACGACTTGACCAAAGCACGGAGCGGATCCTGAAGCTCGCGAACCGGATCCTCAAGGCCGCACCCAAGCCCGGAAAGGACTCTACGCCACAGCTTGAAGAGGCCGAGGATATTGATATCCAATGGCGGCGCATCGTCGACGTCGTCGATGCCACCTTCGAGAAGGCAGACGTCGCGCTCGATGAGTATACCGGGTTGATCAAGAGGAAGGACCCTCCGGCGGAGGCTGAGAAGGTAAGTGAAAGCCCTGATGGTTCCTCTTTCTATTTCTCTTTCGCTGACGCCCTAGGTTAGCCACCCCCAAAGAAGGCAAAGTCCGCATCGGCCCTTCAGCCGAGTCAGCGCAACGCCAACATCACCAAGCCCCAGCTCTCCTTCGACGTGCCGCCGGACAACTACCCGACAACCCCCTGGAAGCCAATCCTGACCCGAAAACCCCACGCAATCGTGCCGCTGGAGGAGAGTCTTCGAATGGAAAAGAAAGCCAGTGACGGCTCGCTACAGTACGACCAACTGAACACCCCAAACATCCCATCCCATTCACCGTCCTGTCAAAACGAAGCACAGCCTGTCACGAAGAAGAATAAGAAGCAGAAGAAGGGGAGTAGCGTGAGACCTGGGGATACTAACATGCGGAACACTAGGTATACTCATCCGTACGAGACCGAAATCCAGCAAATGAAATACCCCGAGCGGGTCTACCAACAAGCCGAGCCGATCAAGTACAGCCCGATCAAGGAGTCGGACGCCACATGGGTCGACACGTATGAAGGGGTATTGGACATGCTAAAGGAGCTGAAGCAGGCCAAGGAGATTGCTATTGATCTTGAGCACCATGACTACAGGACCTACATGGGCTTGACCTGCCTGATGCAAATTAGCACGAGGGACAAGGACTGGATCGTGGATACGCTGCAGCCGTGGCGGCATCAGTTGGAGGTTCTCAACGAGGTCTTTGCCGACCCTAACATTATCAAGGTGCGAAGAGGAACCGTGGACCGTCTTCTCTCTTTTACGGACTAGGCTAACCGGCGCAGGTGCTCCACGGTGCATTCATGGATGTGATTTGGCTTCAGCGGGACCTCGGTCTTTACCTAAACGGCTACTTCGACACAAATTTCGCATCGGAGTCGCTCGGCTATCAGCAGCGGAGTCTAGCCTTCCTCTTGAAGAAATTCGCCGACTTCGACGCCGACAAGAAGTACCAGCTAGCCGACTGGAGGATGCGGTAAGTAGTCCCATTCCGGATGGGCATTTCAAATTTGACTAAGCCCTGTATAGGCCACTCCAGGAGGAGATGTTCTTCTACGCTCGTTCAGATACCCACTTCCTGCTCTACATCTACGACATGGTCCGCAACGAGCTGGTGGAAAAGTCAGACCGTAGTTCCCCCGAGACTGACCTCATAGAGCGCGTACTACAAAAGTCACGCAACCAGGCTCTGAACCGCTATGAGCACCTATCCTTCGACGACGAGACTGGAGGCGGCTCCCGCGGGTGGTACGGCGTTATCCTGAAGCAGCCCCAGGCGCTCTCCGGCGAGCAGTTCTCCGTGTTCAGGGCCGTCTGGAAGTGGAGGGACGACCTGGCGCGCCAGACGGACGAGAGCCCCTCGTTTGTGTTACCGCAGCAGGGTGTGTGGGATATTGCCCGGGTGTTGCCGCCTGATCTGAAGGCCCTGCACAGCCTCATACCGAGACACTCGTGGCAGGCGAGGGCCGCAATCGATGGGCTGTGGAAGGTAGTTCAGGAGGCGCAAGTGGCCGGTCGGAGCGGGCCGAGTCTTCAGAAATTCTTGACCAGCGGGGCGAAACTCACTGCGAATGCGGGTAAGGAGGATTCGGTCCCTGATGCGGGGCTGAAGCTGGAGGAGGCGGAGGTGCCCACGCTTCCACGGTCACACCTTTTCGGGGACAGGCCTATAAGTTCATTGTGGGAGGGTGCGGCGGTCGCGACGAAGGGGCAGGACGACTACATCCAGTTACCGTGGCAGAGGCTATACGCCGAGAAGGGGATTGAGCTGGCTGTACGGGGACCACCGGAGGAGAAGGTCAAGGAGAATAAGAGTGTGGTTGAGACTCCGAAGGTGCAGCCTGTGGAGGACACGGAGTTTACGCTCAAGGCTGGCCGAAAGCGGAAGAGGCTCCAGGATCAGGCTCCAGAGAACGCTGGGCAGGAGATGGATATTGACGACGATGAGGACGCGGAAGAAGCTGGCGAGGCTGAGGAGAGCGAAGAGGCTGAGGATACGGAGTCCGGCTCGGCTGAGGATGCCGAGGGACAGACGAGCCCATCGGAGGATCCTTCTTCGGAGCCGGTAAGCTCGGAGGAAAAGGAGTCCAAGAAGGGCAAGAAGACGAACCAGGCCGACATCCCTGAAGACCTATCCGAAGGGGAGAAGGAGCAGCGCATCAAGGAGGAGCGGGCCCAGAAGAAGAAGGAGCGGAAGGAGAGGCAGAAGGCGAAGGCGTTAGCCAAGAAGTTGGCGGCGGGCGGGAAGGAGGCGGGAGAAGCGGCGGGCGACGAGGCCGAGCCGTTCGACTACGCCTCTGCCAAGTCTATTCTCCACGGGAAGAAGAACGCCGAGGGTTCGGTCCCGGGCCTTGGGAAGGGGAAGACGTTCGACCCGTATCTTAAGAGTGATGGGATTAAGGGGGCGAGGAAGGCGCCGCCTATTCGTGGTGGGAGGAGCGCGACGTTTAAGAAGTAGAGGAGAGTTGGGTGTAGGCATAGTTATGTGTACATTCCGTATGTTGGGTGCGGAGGGTTGTGGAATCAATGATACGCCTATTCAAAACATGGTTTCAATCCTCGCTACCCGCCTTTCGTTTACTTGATTACCAGTGTAGCCGCATCTTTCCGTTGAATGTGTGAAATCCGCTCAGCTGCTATCCTTCCTTGATTGTTGCTGACACTTTTAATATACCCCTCGTGGGTATTCCGTACTTTACACTTCCGACTGTATCTATCGATGAACTCCTCGGTGTTCCCACCCCCATCCTACTTCGCGTCCTGCTCCCCTGCCGCCGCTACTATCCTCACCCGCCCCGTGATTAAGGAGACCGGGCTGAAGTACAGGTAATTGAGTGTTCAAGTTGAGAAATAGTACTGAGATGAGGGGTTGGTGGCTCTGGGATGCCCTGGATGGAGAGCCGTGTATTGCATGTGTGTATATCAAGGAACGAGGACTACGAGAAAACAGCGGTATTACTGCCGCGAGATGCGGCAAGGAGCGAGATACAGTATTTATTCTGGTGTCTAGTCGAAACTGGACAGCTTAAAAACAAAGTTACAAATGACCGAAGTCGACCCTCATATCTCCTTTTCAAACTTCTTTCTGCTGCTTTGGCAAATTCCCTGGGCCATATGCCCCATTTCGTACGCATATCATCCTTTCCACTCCTCCCTCGGTGCCCCCAGACCCTCAGTCCCTAAGCCATCACCTAATATCCCGCCGTCCTCCGAGTCATTGGTACAGCGGGGGAGAAACAAAGAGCAATGTAAAAGAATAAAAAGACAGAAAGAAACAGAAAAGAAACTGGCAGTGAGCGGAGTGGGTACTTTCCATGTTGAAGACGCGACTAGATCAGGCCTCGCCAGAGTTATCCACGGCCTTCTTGTCGTCCTTGGAGCTGCTGCTCTCGGCAGCGCTCGTGGTCTCAGCGCTCTTCGTGGGCGTGGCCTTAGGCTTCTGGACCTTCTTAGCAGCGACGACCTGGTTTCCCTGCGCGCCCCGTAGCTTCTTGGCGACTGTGGAGGGGCTGCCAGCGGCATCCATATCCTTGGGGGCAAACACAGCCTCCTCCGCGTCGACCTTCTTTCCTTTCTTCGGGGCGCCATTGCCGTTGACAGCCTGAACGGCCTTCTGGGCAGTCTGAACACCCTTTTGGGTAGTCTTGGCGCCTACCTTCTCGGTGGCTACGACTCCTTCCTTCTTGGCGCTGTCGTCCTTGCGGGAAATGCCAACGTCATTGGCAAGCTCGACCGCCTGCTTGCCCTTATTGACCTTAATGGAGGGGCCAGCCTCCTCAGCATCAATGGCCTGTTTTCCGTTGTTATCATTCTTGGTAGGGGCAACTTTCTTGGCATCATCGATCATCTTGCCCTTGGTGCTCGGCTTGATGGGGACGCCATCCACCTCATCCCAGTGGACCTTGACCGTGATGCGGTCGCGGGACTTGTCAAAGCCGTCAAGGAAGTCGGTATCAGACTTGGTCTTGGCAGGTCCCTTGGCCGCCTTCTTCACAGGACGGGACTCGTCGTCGGAGTCATCGCTGGAGTCAGAGTCGTTCCTCCTTCTCTTCATGGACTTCTTAGCAGGGCCCTTGACCACCTTCTTCGCCGGACGGGACTCATCGTCGGAGGAGTCGGAGTCGGAGTCGGAGTCGTACTTGCTGCCCTTCTTGGGCTTCTTGGCCGGGGCCCGCTTTCTCTTCGTTCGCTTCTTCTCATCCTCGGAGGCGGTAGTAGTGGAGCTAGTATCGCTGTCGGAGTCTTCCTCGTAGACCTTCTTCACCTTCTGGTATTTCTTAAGCTTCTTAGCCGCGACCCTCTTCTTCTTCTTCTTCTTGTCATCCTCAGAGGAAGTAGTGCAAGTGCTGCTGTTGCTGTCCGAGTCATCGTCGTAGACGTAGACCTTCCTGATCTTCCTCGCCTTCTTCTTCGCCTTCTTGACAGGGGCCCGCTTGCGCTTCTTGGGCTTCCTGTCGCTGTCGGAGGCGGTAGCTTCGATGCTGCTATCGGTGTGCGAGTCCTCATTGTCGCTCGGAACCTTTTTGGCCGGGGCAATCTTGCCCTTCTTCTCCTTCACATTCTTGGTGGAAGGTCCAGCTCCAGCGTCCTCACCGTCGGTCTCAGCCTCGAGAGCCAAGCCAGTCACCTGGCGGAGGGCTCGCTTGACGCGAGACAAGGCGGTAGCGGCCACAGTGGGACCCTTGAGTCCAGCCCTATCGGCGAACTTCTGGAAGTCGATCTGCAGGGAGGCCGCGTTAGTCCTTCTGTTCTGAGAGCTGCCTCGAGGTTTTATGCATGAGAATGGAGGCGAAACGTCTGGCTTATTTCAGGACGAGGGCGACTCGGACGATCCGAGATGCTGCCTGAGTGAGGATATAAGTTTAGAGGATGAAGTAGGAACTTACGCTGCCATGCTCTTTGATGCTGTCGAACCCGATGAGGGCCAACTTGAGGTCGTTCATAGAGACGCTCTCAGGAATGCGAGGTTTTTTAGGAGGCATGGTGAAGGTGGGGAATAAAAGAATGAAGTAATGGATGTTGTTTGTAGGTATGAAACAAATGTCGAAGGCTTAAATCTATTCAGCTCATCGAATAATACTGAAGTTTGTTGATGGTGTTGAACGTGATGTTTGATGATGGTAAAGAAAAAAAGTATGTGGAGGTAAGAGATAATGAGGAAGGAAAGGTAGAGAAGGTGGGAGATATAGGCAGGCTAGGGCAAGGGAACAACCAAGGTAGAAGAAAAAAGGAATGGGCAAGAAGGGAAGGAGCCTTGTTTGAGGGTCGGTGGCACTCGCTGGGTGGTAATGCCGACTAATCACGGAGGTGAACCGGGGTGAGGTTCAGTTTTCGGGAAGGAGGCCGAAGGCTCCCGCCGGAATGAGCGCCGAAGTGGGGCCGTGTGGTCAGAATAGGAAGGAAGGGGCACAACATCATGGATTGGACATCAGTGTGAACTTGCCTTCTCAGAGAAGGCACTCACAGAGGAGAACAAGAACAGATAATATCTGGGGGTTAGGCTTATTGGCAAAGAGAATGTGCACTTTTCAGGGAGGGGACCTCAGATAGACGCTGTTAGAGGCTGGAGTCATTGTAGATGACCCTTTTATCTTATCGAAGACCAGGGTCAAGAGTGTGGATGGTTGGTGAACAAAGAGAATAAATATTAGACGCTAGTGAGAGGCTTTGCAGCCGTGTATTTGTACAAGATGTCATCATCAAGCACTCCCTCCAAAAGATGACCTCAGCCACCCTTCCCCATAGCTGGCTTCAGCTCGTAGAGATGGGTTAGAGATAGATACCCTCTA
>ONZQ02000010.1:551104-704331 GCA_900312665.1 Cephalotrichum gorgonifer | reverse complement strand
GGATAGATACCTCTACCCCCTACCCCCCCCCCCGGACCCCCCCCTCCTTCAACCCTTATTCTCCCCTTCCTTCAGCTTCACAACATGCCCACCACCCACCCACCCCGCACTCCTAATCGAATACTCCCCGCCGAGCACCAGATCCTTCGCCACGAGCTCCCTCGTCCTCCCAAGGCTCTCGATGTCGCTGATGCGCTGTATCGTGGCCTCGAGGTGCTCGCGGAACCCTTCCTCGGAGCAGATCTCCCGCATGGCGCGGTACATGGGGACGGAGCTGGCGCGGACGTCGGCGGACGAGGTTATGGAGAAGAGGTTGAGGCTGTCGAGGCGGCGGATGAAATCGCACCGCGTCATGAGCTCCTGCGCCTTGTGGAAGGGGAGGGTCGGGAGGATGTGGCCCTTTTCTTGGCAGTAGGTCTTCTCCATCTCTTCTTCCTTGTCGACAAGGCCCTGGGCTAGGACCATTGCGGCGGCCTGGGGCGGGGGACGTTAGCATTGGCTTATTTTCAAACGTGCCGGGGAGTGTGCTCCGGATGGGAACTCTGGGTATGGACTCGGGGGCAGGGTAGGGAACTGGGTGAGGGAAGGAGGCTTACCGCCCACTTCTGCTGGTCCATCACGTCATCGTCCATCTCGGCACCCAGGATCCAGCACTGATTAAGGAACCACCTCTTCTCCACCTCCTTGATCTTCTCGCACGTTTCAAGCATATCCGCGCTCTTCGCCACCCTGTTCAAGAAGTTCAGGCGCCCCCCGACGCGGTCGTACACGTCCTCCAGGAGGCTGGTGTCGACGTTCTCGTGGAAGTACCTCTGTCTGTACTTCTGCAGGGCGGCGATGGCGTGGGGTTTCGGCAGGTCGAGCACGGGCATGACCTCCATGCGGGTGGCGAGCTGCTTCAGACGCTCGTAGACCCAGTAGTCGTCGGTGTTGAAGACCATGGTCACGAGGTCGGCGGCGGCCCAGGCCTCAGCGCGCTGCTGCAGCAGCTCGATGAGGTCCTTGCCGTCCTCGTCGTCGCGGATCAGGTGCATCTGGTTGACGATGAGCACAAGGGGCCTCCCCCTCTTGACGCGGTTCCGGAGCGCGACCTTCTCCAGCTTGTTGAGGGCTCTCTCGATGTCCAGGAGGGCGGTGGTCTCGCGGGGCCCCCGCTCGCTAAAGTAGCCGCCTATGTAGTCCTCGTGGAACTCGTAGTCGAGGCACTTGCCGAGGCGGATGCGCACGATCTCGAGGTCGGCGTGGGCCTCGAACATGGCGACCCCCTCGCCCTCTATGTGCCTCATGGCCTCGATGATCATGCTGCTCTTCCCCGTCCCCTTGTCGCCCATGAGGAGTAGGTAGTGGCCCTTCGCGTGGCCGGCTATGACTTCGTCTACGATGTCCTGCTCGTCGCGTCGGACCCACCGGCCGTCATTGGCACCGGCGGTGGAGGGGACCTGCTTTGCCAGGGCGGCGAGCTCGAGGACGGGGTCGCCGGGGGCGAAGGCGTTCTCCATCTTCTGGAGGACGAGGTGCTTGTAGGATTTGTGGTAGGCGTAGCCGGCGAAGCCGAAGCCGATAGCGAGGACGATTATGGAGGCGAGGGTTGTTGCGGCAGATTCGCCCATCTTGTAGAGGAGAGTAGGCTCGGGCGAGCTATGAGAGTCATGATGGGGGGCATGGCGGGGAAGATGGATGCCGTTGGTGACATTGTCGGTGGTTACATTGTTGGGAGTGAGATTGCCTGGTGGGAGTTAGATTTGGGCTGGGATCGGGTCTGAAGACGAAGGGAAGGCACCTTCGTGATAGCCACGGAAGGGCATGCACCCCGCTTGGAGTGGATATTGGAGGTTGCTCGACAGTAACAACACCCTGTCGCTTTTGACGATCCTCCACGTCGCGGGCCTGTGCCAAGCAAAGCCAAGACACAGTGGCTAGGTGTTACTCGAGATGTCTTCATGCGCGTCTTACATGACAGCTACTATTGCATTCAGATGCGAGCGCCAATTTGCCCAGGGGCTGTCCCATCGCAAGTGCATGCGGATCCATGGAGGAGGACAACCCGCCCACGCTCCACGAAGACGAGCAGGGCACATAGAAGGACAAGGGAATTAAAATACGAGAGAAAAAGAAGCGGTGGGTAGGGACAGGACTTCTTAAAACACGAGGCAATACGATACAACAGGAAAATCCCACGTACCATCTTCATTCGAGCGCCGTCTCCTCGCCGAAACAGAGAACGAAACCGCAAACGCTGGCCAAGGCGGCGAGGGAGCTGCGGCCCCGACGCTTCTCCATGCGCATGATGGGGCGGAAACAACCCGTGGGGCGACGACCCGGGGTGTCAAGGTACTGGCGCCAAGCCTCAGCATGGCAAAGGTCTCGAGGTGATCATGGATGAGGGTATGGTTGGAGGGAGGAAGAGGGGTTTATGCCCGCGAGGAGGCTTGGGAGGCCAATGTACGAGTATCAATCTCTCTTTCCCTCGATTACCGGTGCGGTGGGAATGGAGGGTTGGGCCCAGATGGAGCGGAGTATTAAGTGAGTGGGGGGATGGAGACATGAGAAATTTCGCTCTGGTATGAACTGATTATAAGATTTGAGGTGATGTATCCCGACACTGTGTTTGCGATAGGCGGTACTTGGGCTGACAGGCGGCCTCCAATGCGCTGGTCCCACCCCCTGAGCTTGACCTCAATTGGTGTGGGGGCGGTGGAGAAATTACCATGACAATGTAGCAGTGGAGCGGGTCCCCTGGACAATAGTAGCTGGAATGACCTCTGCCAAGGTTTGGCCAAGGGGTTACAAGCTTTTTGCGACGGATAAGAATCTTGCATCAAAGGTAAATGTGAAGTGGGTCTTGGACGACGGGTAAACATCGGGTTTCATGTTACATCCGGCACTATGTGAATACAGGACACGTACAGGTGCCGATGTTTCTCCACACTACATAAGCTCATCACGCTCATGATTTAACCAACTTTCTAAGCTTTGACGCGCCCTGGTAACTCATTCGAGTCGAGTACGAGTGCGGGTAGTGGAATTCGCCAAGACATTGGAGATCTATGCCCGGCGCCCCGAAATATGGGCCAGAGCTGACCCTGAGCACAATAAATGCATCCCCATCATATTGGGGTCAATTGTATAATTGTGTTTGGAAGAGGGATCATTACCTGACATTTGATGTATGAGATGAAGCTACCGAAAAATCAGCTGGCGGCAGTAAACCTAACCCTTGATGATGGAGAGGTCGTCTTCTTGAGTCCATGATCTTAGCTCAAAGAAGAACAGTGACACCCTAAGTCTGTCAGCGAGGACCTCTAGTAAGCCTCTGCTGACGGATGACCCGGAGATAGGCGGTGAGTGGATATTGAAAGAATTGGGCCAATTTCTCCTTCTAATCGATTGCACCAACGTCGTCAAGCTCTAACTCCTCATTTCCCAAAAGCGGACGTTTAGTGGTTACACTGGCTAAGCTGTGGCTGACCAGTACTCCATATATAAGCTTTTCCTCATGCACGGCGATGGCGGGGCATTTTTTCGTCCGGACAGGATAGGTCAAGCTCCCGAAGGCATTCCAACGGGCAGGGTATATCCCGGGAGCCCGAAAAGGCGTCCGTAGCACACGCTAGCCCTGATGTTCAACCGGCCGCCCGGTATTGCTTAAATCGCTTGTTGAAGAGGTCGAGCCAATGTGGAGAAAAGGACTATTTCCGAAAGAATTGGTTCGGAAAGAGCTTTAGGTAGGAACTGTGTAGACTAGCGATGCACTGGAGTCTCTCTGCCTGTTTGAGCCTCCACCCTCGTTGATTGCCTTGAGGGTGTTAGCGATACTACTGTCAACCTGCTCCAGAAACCTGTCTGCGTCAGAGGCTCCATCCACACGGTCTCCATCTGCGAGGAGACGTCCTTCTGCGATCTTGTGTCCCTTGAAGTGTCCGGATTTGTTATTGGCGCATGTTTCGCCAGTCTCCGAGTTGACATGAGCGCATGGTTGGCTGTTGCTGATCTTGCGACAAGTAGGGCGGCAGCCAAGTGCGTACCCTCGACCTAGCTTTTACCACCACGCCAGAAAACCCAGCACTTACAGCGGACACAAATGGCCTGTTGGAAGGTGTGCCAGAGTTAGAGATCCGGAACCAGTGAGGGTGAGCGTGACGACGGCTGCAGGGCACGGCTGCAGGAAGGGTGCGCGCTAGGAGAGTTATAAGAGTCTGGCCCCGGGAAAGAAGCAACAAAGTATAACGCAGGGTGCGAATGGACACATCCTCATGCATGTTGTATTGTGTCACTTGCCACCTTGCCTTGATTTTAAACTATGTTACCATACCACTTTCGCTATCGCCCCGAATACACAAGTCGTGGCCTCGGGGTTCGACTAGGTCCACCTCTTGTTGCATATCTCTTCTTGTTTTATGTCTTTTCCAGTCTTGGGTCAATACAGGTCTATGTTATCATTGAATAATCATTCTACCAGACCTCTTCCCCTTGGCACGAATATGAGCGGAGTGATTTTTCCAACAGTGCTCTCAATACGTCATTGGATTCTCGACACCCAAGCTCAGGTTCGACGGGGTGGGTCCGGCAAAGTCGGATGGATCGGGTAGTGCGGGGCTGACCCCACTGTCGGACAAACCAGCTTCTAGAAAACTCCTTGAGCCCTCGATACCCCTGTTCTACCATACTGCTACATCTATGCATGGGTAGTACCGATCCGTCCGGAGCAGACTTACAAGCCTCGATCAAGATAGTAAAACGAAAGCACCCCAGCGCTCATCCAACATTTAGCCGCCGTACTAGTTTACTTCTTTCCAAGACCCCCGCCTAGAAGGAACAGCCAAGGTCTCCTCACCGCGCGCCAAGATGGATTACTCCCTGCAACATCATGCCTCCTTCATAGGTTCTCCCATCTCGGAGCTGCCTACTCCTGCCGTCGTTATTCGCAAGCGAGTAATCGAGGATAACATCTCTCAGCTCCATAAAGATGTCGAAACTCTCAAGATTGCGTTCAGGCCACATGTCAAGACGCTCAAGGTAGGTGGCGCGATTTAATACAACGCTAAGAACAACGATATTCCGCCCCTACCAGCCGTTCAGCTTCCCATGGCTCCTTGCTTGTAGTTCTGTATGGTTATTGATATTGGTACTATGGCTAGACGCTGGAAATCACAAGGATGATGCTCGCAGGTGGTAGCAAAAAGATCGTAGCATCAACGCTGGCCGAGATCCGCGGCGCACTGCCACTAGTCAAGGAAGGCTTGCTAGAAGAGGTATGAAACCTTCGATATTCTCAGGGCCGCTACCGAAGGAGCATCCGCCTGCGAGGAGCGCCACCTCTAACCCCAGCTACAAAGGTCCTGTTCGGTCTCCCAGTCAACAAGTCAGCCCTCAAGCAGCTATCAGCCATCCGCAACTCCGTGCGTATCGTCCTCATGGTTGACCACGAGCAGCACATCGACCTTCTCGAGGAGCTGGGTGACTCGCGCCCCTGGGATATTTTCGTCAAGATTGACGTCGGGAGCAAGCGCGCTGGCATCCCACCCGATAGTACCCGACTCCCTGCCCTTATCCAGCGCATACTGGCTTCGAAAGCTGCATCACTGTATGGATTCTACTGCCATGCAGGTCATTCGTATGGGTGTAGGACGGTTGATTCGGCAGAGAGTATCCTAAGCACGGAGATAAAGAGCGTGCTACATGCGGCGAGCCTCGTGCCAGGTGATAGGCAACTAGTCGTTTCGGTTGGCGCGACGCCGACGGCTCATGTCGTCAGTAGCCTGAAGGCCGCCGCGCCGGCGAACATCACACTCGAGCTCCACGCCGGTACGTTTTTCCTATCTAGAATCTCACCGAGGTACTCAGCTGAATAGGAGATGGGGTAGGAAACTTCCCGTCGAATGACCTCCAGCAACTATCCACGGGCCTCATCAATAAGTCTCAGATAGCAATTCGAGTCGTCACCGAAGTATGCAGTGTATACCCCGAGCGGAACGAAGCGCTCGTCAACGCCGGGACCATCGCGCTATCTAAGGAGACGAGCGGCTTTTCCGGGTTTGGGAACGTCGTGGGGAAGCCTTGGCACGTGGCTCGGATGTCGCAGGAGCACGGGATCCTTTCGGCCAACGAAGGTAAGAATGGGCTCGCTGAGAAGGAGTTTAGGGTTGGGGATAGGGTTCTGTTGTTTCCTGCACATTCGTGTATAACCGCCGCTGCGTTCCATGTGTATTTTGTTGTGGATGATGATGATGTGGTGCAGGAGACGTGGGTTCCCTGGAAGGGGTGGTAGGAACAGGAAAGAAACTAGTGCTGTTAGGGGATATATGTATATATATAGCCTTGCTTTTGAGTGCACCCACCAAGCTATGACGGAGATCTAGAGAATATATAGGCGCTCATATAGCCAATGGCGGCGATCCACGTCGGGCTGGCATCTGTCGCCTTATTCACTTCTAGCGGCCAACTATTTTACCTGCGAGTCTAGGTCGTCTGGCGTCAGCTTTCCATATAGTATAGTCACTAGTTTGCCTCGTTTAGCTTCGTCTAAGGCTTTTCTGCACTTTCATATCAAAGATCCTGCGCACGCGCTTCTCCGACATACATTTCCGACTGTGTATAGGATGAACAAATCTAAATAACCTCTACGGCTTAACTAAACCCGCCTTGATAACAAACTGGCTTTTAACCGCCGCCTTCTCCGCCACAGCCGTCAGGGAAGGACTCTGCAGAATCGTAAAGATCGATATCTCAGTCTGCATCCTCCTAACAATCCAATTCCGCAACTCCACGGCCATCAACGAGTCCACACCATGCTTCCCAAGCCCCTGACTCTTGTCAATTTCCGTGATCGGACGCATGAACATCTCAGCCAGCTTGTCTGCGATGGTGTCGGCGGTGAAATCGACTGCCTCGCCGAGTGACTTTGCCGACGATAAAAGATCGCGGAAGGACTCGTCGCTTCCCTTCTTAGCACCAGATACGCTCTTCAGGGTAGACGTCTGCACGCGTCGAAGACCGGAGAACCGCGGGTCCTCGCGCCAGGAAAGTCCGTCTATGCTGTCGAACCTGGCAAGGCGGGTAATAACCTGGCTATGCCGATTCTCGAGTCTCGTCCGAAGCGGTGTCCGTATCGCCGCCTCCACCATGCTCAGCACTTCATCTTCTTCAAGCGGGATATACCCCAGCTTTTCCATACGCCCCGCGATTCCCTCGCTCGCGACATACCCGACAGACTTGACTGCTCCGAGGTTGATTGACACGGCGGGGAGGCCCTGGGAGGTGCGCCAGCGGGCGAAAGCGTCTTGGAAGGCTCCGCCTGCGGAGTAGTTGCCCTGCGTGGCATTGCCGAGGACGCTAGTCAGGGAGGAGAGTATGACGAAGAAGTCGAGTGTGCTTCCGAATTGGGTGTGGAGGTTGCGTGTGCCGAGGACCTTGGGCCAGATGGCCTCGGTCCATTGAGTGTACTCCATGCTTTCAAATATGGAGTCCTGAATATATCTCTATTAGCTTCACTGGATCCTAAGAATGGGAATGGCGGGAAAATTTGCTTACCCTGAGGACCATGGCTGCCTGGATGACGCCCTTTACTGGGGGTAGCTCGGCGGAGCACTCTTGGATGACACGGCTTAGATCGTCTGCCTCGGCGATGTTGCAATTCTTGACCACCGCTCGACACCCTGCGTTTTTCAATTCCTTCACGAGGGTTTGGGAGTGTTTCTGTGAAGCCGCAGACCGGGAGAGTAGGATGAGGTTCTTTGCACCGTGGGCCACAAACCAGCGGGAGAGTGATATCCCGATGCCGCCGAGGCCACCGACGATCAGATACGAAGCATCCGCCCGTAGGGTGGCGCCTTGCTGCTGAGGTAGATAGTTCACAAGATCCCCCTCACTGGGTTTAACGACAATTTTCCCCAGGGGTTGTCCAACCTGGGCCGTCCGGAGTGCGTGCTGCATCTCGGAGATCGAATAAACCGCCAGTGGCTGGATCGGCTGAATCTGCTTCGTTTCAAACAAAGCGAGGCATTCCCTGAGGACGCGGCTCAGGACCTTCCCATGGAAAGTGGCGACCTGCGTTAGGTCTACTGCCAGGAACGAGACAGCGCGATCGAACGTGTCCATCTCAAGCCTCTTGTTGAGCCGGATATCGCGCTTTCCAAGCTCGACGAATCGACCGAGGGGAGCCATGACGTTCCAAGACTCTTGGAGTAGATCTCCGGACAGGGAGTTGAGTAGCACGTCGACACCATGACCATTCGTTGCTGCTGTAATAACTGTAGCGAAGGAGGTATCGAGCGAGGAGAAAATATGACCGTCGGCAATTCCATAGGCCCCCCGGAGATGCTCCCTCTGCTCCTGCGACCCCACAGTCGCGAAGATCTCGGCCCCGGCCCGCTGAGCGAGGATGATGGCCGCTTGGCCAATGCTCCCTGCCGCAGCATGGATGAGGATGGTCTCACCCTTCTCGAGACGCGCCTTTTCAAATAGGGCGTAGTAAGCCGTTGCGAACGCAGCGGGAATCGAAGCGGCTGCCTCGAGGGACATATCATCATGGATCTTCACAGCTGATGTGTAGTGGACGCGGAGTTTGTGGGCCCAGTATCCTCGGGTTCCCATAAACGCGCAGACGCGGTCGCCAATCTTGAAATCGTGGGTGGCTCCGGGTCCGATACGGGTGACAACGCCACTGAAATCGAAGTCAGTGGTTGATTCCTTCTCCTGACCCTGCCCAGCTTTTGTGTTGCTGAAATCGAGACCGAAAGCTACAGTTTCAATCTCAATGAAGTTATCATCCAGTGACTTGCCCGCAGCTAGATCATCAGTGAAAACGAGGTTGTTGAGAGGATTTGACGTCCCAACAACTATGTGAAGCTCGCGACCCTCCTGGAAGTACGGCTGAGGCTCAGATGACAGCTGGGCCGAGTCGTCGGACACGTCGATATTTTCCTCCGGATCCTCGCTAACTCTGGGGAGAAGGTAGCTGCCATCACGCACGGCAAATTCAAAATCAAGAGTCGTCTTGTCTGTGGCGTAATTGAACGACTTTGAGAAGATGTCGGACACGTCGGCGATGGAAGAGGTAGACCATGATTCCTCCTGTGGGTCAAGGTCCAGAGCTACATAGCGTTTGGAGCTGTCCTCGAGACGCAGGGTACGCAGTAGGCCCGTATGAAGGGCCCGCTCCGGATGGGGGCAGTCGATGGTGGCACCGCGTGTGAGCCAGAGGACGCCCTTGGACTCATTGAGGAGTGCCTTGACGGAACCAAAGATGGCATAATCAGCACCGTCAAGAACAGGACACTCAAGCTCTGAGACGAACACCACGACCTTTCCGGCCGGGTTGATCTTGTCAAGACTTTCAATGGTAGGAGTGACCCCTGTTTCCTGGAGAATCCGACCCTGGAGTCCGGTTAGCCATTCTTGGGGCGGAGAAGAGCCGGAATATGAGAGCACGACATCCTCGGGGTAGACACCGGCGACCTTCGGTAGGGCCGTCGACATGATGACACTCATGGCATAGTTGCGCTCGTCCTCACAGTCACGAACGGCGACATCAAGGCCCGAGAATCCAACCTGACGGAGCACGTCACCCCACATTTCGGCTGATATGTTCGGGCTGTACTTCCGCTCCGGCTCGGTGCTCAGCCACCACCCCGGAAGCACCCCAAAGACAAGCTGAACATCAATCGTGTCCTGCGTCGTCTCAACCATGATGAGCTTGCCTCCCGGTTTCAGCAGGCTGTGGACGTTGGCCATGGTGTTTGTCAGGTCCTTCGTGGCATGGAGAACCTGGCACGCGACGACGAGATCATAGCTCCCGAGCTCGAATCCCTGCTCTTTAGGGTTCGTTTCGACGTCCAGCTTCTTAAACGTCATTAATTGCTCCCACGGGCCAAAGTTCTCACGCGCGGCTTCGAAGAACCCAGAGGATATGTCGGTAAAATCATACTGCGCAAACTGAGGTTTCGCCCCGTCCCCGTCGCTCATCGCTCGCAGGAGAGGGCCCGTAGCGGCGCCGGTGCCACCGCCAATCTCCAGAATTTTGGCGCGTGGATGGGATCGGGAGAACGTGTGAGCGAGCTTGGCGACCTGTTCGAAGGAGCGGTTGATGCGGAGGAGTTTCTCGTAGTATTTGTAGAGGAGCTTGCCTTCCATCATGAGCTCTAAGGGGGTGACTTGCTTCCTCATTATGCGGAGGAGGTTCTTGCCTATGCGAACTGCCATCTCCCCGTTGACGGAGCCAGCGGCGACCTCGTCCCATAGACGGTGCTTGATGCCTTCGTTGGCCTGCGCCCATGTCGAGCTCCTGGGTGTGATCTCGTCATTGGCTGCTCGAGTCTCCTGGAGCCGGAGCCACTCCAGTAAGGTTTTGTGGTACCACTCCAGCTGGGAAATATCATCCTCGGTGAGCTTCTTCAATACATCGTGGACGAAATAAACCACGGCGCGCTTAAGGTCCTCCACGAGTGTCATCTCGCGTGGGCCCATGACGCCCTGAACCGATTGCTGATATGCCTCTTTCTTGACCACTGACATATCATGAACCCAGTCCATCTTCAAGCAGAGCTTCTCCTCGTTTGAATCCGAGTCCTTGGTCTTTCCGCCGATACCCAGGGCCTGGTAGTGCACCTGGCTGATTTCTAGGATAGAAGGCGCACCCGTCTCATTTCCGTCAGTGAGAGACATCGATACATCAAAGCCCTCAGAGTTCGCCCTATGTAGCTGGCATAATGTCTGGAACTTGTGTCCCGGCGTGCTGACAATATCGCTTGACACGAACATGCTCTTGATGGACTGGGGAACAGCGGTACCCATTGTGGCGAGGGCCGGGGGAGTCAGGACCGAGTACGCGGCCTGGAGTAGCGCGTCGAGCGTGATGGGGTGGATAACATGGGCACTCTGGAAGCTAGTAGGTATGGAAGCAGCCGAGTTAGTCACGTGGAAGAACGCGATGGACTGGCCGTTTCCACACCGGATGCTGTCGAGGGTTTGGAAGATCTCGCCATACTTTAGTTTTACGGCACGGAGGTTGTTGAAATAGTCCCTGGGCTCGACCGTGCGATTGTAGGTGCCGGAGTGAGCGTCAAAACTAGCACTCTGGTGGTCGGTCAAAGCGTTACCGTGCCGGCTGGTACGTACGGAAATCAGCCCCTTGCTGCACTCGACCCACTCCCCATTCTCCGGGACGGTGTAGATGTGGAACTCGTGCCAGTCATTGCTCAGTGCCCCTTCGCTCGAGACGTTTAGGGTGATATGGACTTCTGCACCCTGTGGCGTATCGGGAACGAGTAGAGCATTCATAATCTGCACGTCCCGGAGGCCGTAACCGACAATGGGGGCATCCCCGGAGACAAGATGCTGGCGAACTGCCTCGATGGCCATGGCGATTTGTCCTGCGGCCGGGTAGACGATCTCGTTATCAATGACGTGGTCGCGAACCCACGGAACCTCTGCCGGCCGAATGATATTCCTCCAGCTGGGGAACAGAGGGTTTCCTGGTACAAGAGTACCGAGCAAATCATGCGGCGCGTGCTTGCGGTTTCGGTATTCCTTGTTCTTCCGCGGTTCCGCCCAGAATCGGGTAGAATGGTTCCAGGGGTAACTCGGCAATTGTACGACCGAGAGTCCGTCCGTTCCACGGGGGAAATTAGAGCTTGCAAAGTCAACGGGATGTCCCTGCTCGGATAAAAATGCAAGAAGACCCTGCATGGAGTGGACGGCGTCGACCCCCCGCGTCAGGCACGAATGGTAGCGGATGCCCTTATTCTTTAGATCTTCTCGGGCGGCCATGGACTGGCGGATCGGACCCGCGAGTGCCCCGTGTGGCCCGATTTCAAGTGTGACGTCGACGTGGTGGGTTGCGTTGTCGTGGCCTGGGGCATCGGGTCCGACGCACATGGTGTGAAGGGACTGAGCGAAGAGCACCGGCTGGACCATATTCTTCACCCAGTGAGCGGGTCCGAGATCCTCAGCGTTCGAAATCCAGCCTCCCGTGACAGGAGACGAGAACAACACGCCGTTGAAGCTTGGGTTGACACGTATGTTGTCCTCAAGGGCTTTTCGGTACAAGTCGGCCAGACGATGCATGTGGTGCGAGTGATACGCAGCTGGGACCACAAGCTTCCTCGCAAAGACCCCCTCCGCCTTGAGCTCACCCTCAAGCTCGTCAATACCCGTGGTATCACCGGAGAGAGTGACGCTCGATGGACTGTTGATGCACGCGATGACAACCTTTCCCGTTTTCACACGCCCGAGGTACGGCTCAGCAGCCTCAGGGCCAAGTCCAACCGCCATCATGCCCCCGGACGTACTCTTGTCTTGAACGAGATATTGATCCGTGAGTAATCCGCGGAAGTAAGCAATGGCGACCGCCCCGCGGAGATCCAGCGCCCCAGCAGCAAAGGCCGCCGAGATTTCACCAGACGAGTGGCCGGTCACAGCAGCAGGCTTGATATTCCAGGACTCAAGAAGGCGGACGAGGGCAACCTGGATTGAGACTGACAGGGGCATCGCGAGGCGCGTCTCGTTTACCCTGGTACTCTTCTCATCGCGAGTCAGCTCCTCTCTCAGAGACCACTCAGCGCCGAAAGATCGTAGGTGAGACTCCGCTTCGTCGATGCATTCGTCGAATACGGGGTATGCGCCCATGAGCTCGCGGCCCATGGCGTACCATTGTGCACCTTGGCCGTTAAACACGAAGCCTATTCTCGGGACGCGGCGAGAGAATGTGGGTCTCGAGGCGGAGGTCACATCGTTTAGTAGTTCTTCCGCTGTCGACGCTTGGTAGGAAACTGTCCAGGGGAATTTGGTTCTTTTTTGTCCCAGAGTGTAGGCCAGGGATTTCAAGTCAACTCCCTCAGGACCTTTGGTCTGCAAATACGTTGCAAGGTTCGCAATCATTGCGTTTGCAGAAGCCTCGTCCTTCGCACTGATAGGGAAGACAAAGCGGCTCGGCTCTCCATTTGGCGGGGGTCCATTGCAAAGGCCAGCATTCTCACCTGCGACCGCTGAAGGAAGGTAATACGCGGCATCTTCCATGATGACATGCGCATTCGTGCCGCCATACCCGAAGTTATTCACCGACGCGCGACGAGGAAGATGAGAAGGCCACTCCTCGGCCTCAATCGGGACCCTTAGCCTCAAATCCTCGAAAGGAATCTTAGCGTTGCCGACCTTGAAGTCGTAGTTGGGCGGGATAGATCCATTCTCCAGAGCTAGAACAACTTTGATGACAGCCGCGAGGCCCGAAGCAGCTTCTAGGTGCCCGATATTAGACTTGACGGATCCGATAAGTAGAGGCTTGTCTGCAGGACGCCCCTTGCCCATGGTTTCACCGATAGCCTCTGATTCAACGGGATCGCCGGCTCCGGTGCCCGTCCCGTGGGTCTCAACGTAAGCGGTATGAAGAGGATTAAGACCGGCCCTCTGATAGCAGGCGCGGATGAGCTCTTTCTGCGCTTCGGCAGAAGGAGAAGTGATAGTTGGCGTCCTGCCGTCCTGATTAAGCGCCGTCTCCCTGATGACCGCGCGAATGGGGTCACCGTCGCGCAGGGCAGCCTCAAGGGGCTTGAGCAGTAGCGTGGCAACGCCTTCGCCACGACCATACCCCTGGGCCCTACCATCGAAACTATACGAGCGCCCATCTGCGCCAAGGAGCCCCAGACTCGACATGGTAATGAACATGTCGGGGTTCAGCATAAGATTGACGCCGCCAACGATGGACATGTCCGCCTCGCCAGCCCGGATGCTTTGACACGCCAAATGAAGCGCCGCCAGCGCCGTCGAGCACCCACAATCAAGCGTCACACTCGCACCCCTTAAATCAAAGAAGTGCGAAAGGCGGTTGGAGGCCATGGCGGCGCCGTTGCCCGTCAGGAAGTAGCGGGGCAATGCCTCAACATCCCGCATGATCGTGTCGTGGTAGTCCCTTATGAATACGGCCGAGAACACGGAGGTTTTCGACCCCGCGAGCTGAGGGAGGGTTATTCCCGCGCCCTCGGTGGCCTCGAAGACAGATTCTAGCTGGAGCCTTATCTGGGGGTCCATGCTTGCTGCCACCTCGGCGGAGAAATTGAAGAAGGAGGCGTCGAAGAGGGATACATCTTCCTTGAGGAAGTGTGCGCCCCGGACGTTGGACTAGTTGCATCTTAGTATCCCATGTCTACTATATGAATGGGTGTAGGTTATATCAAACTTACGGTTCCAAGGTTGGACCCTTCGGGGTGATAGAAGGACGCATTGTTGAAGCGATCTTGGGGAACTTCTGACCAGGTGCCTCGTGACTCCGAGACTATGTTCCAGAGCTTCTCTGGGCTTGTGGCATCCCCTGGGAAGCGGCAGCTTATGCCTATGATAGCGATAGGCATTGTCTGAGGAGAGTCTAGGCCTCCGGCTACTGGAGGCTGTGAGGATTCGGGAATCTCACCGAGTGAGTTTCCGTTAATTGTGGTGGCCCCGTTCATGACTATGCTGTCTGTGTGTAGTAGGATGCTTCAGATTAAACAACTTGGATCCAAGAACAAAACTTAGAAGTAAGATGGTCCAGATTCGAAAGTCTAGATGTGATGACTTAGTTTGATGGTATTGGGTGTTTCCAAGGTACCTTGAGCGGAATTCTGAAATGGCTGGATGAAGCGGTGCGAACTTCACTAGTATCGATTCTTCATGTAACTGATGTATTATCCTTGCCACCATGCAGGGTGCTACCTTTTTTGGCCCCGAGTGTAATTATCCGCAAAGGAGGCTTACATGGTGTTAGCCCAGGTGGAGAACTGATCCTTCCCAGACAGAGAGCCGATTATCCCGCGGGGTAGCCGCGTAAGGTCGCTTCCTCGATGAAGAATTGCAGTCTATTCATAGGGCCATGCTCTTTTGGCGGAAATGCGGAAGTCGCGGCCCGAGATGCCCAGGCAGCAAAGGCGCAGGAAGAAACGGCCACGCCCTCCAATATCACATCCCATTGCCTGCCAACTTTTTGCGAGAACCGACTAGCGGCTGTGTGTGGGATTTCAATGTTACGATTTCAATGCTACCCTCCCGCTCGATGGCGCAGCAGCGTGAATGGCAGTGTATTCTTGTATCCGATTCCCCCTTTACAATGAGCGGGTCTTCCGGCATGTAGACAGATGTCTTACACGCTACTTTTGCCGGTACGCATAAGTAAATAGCTTTACAAGTGAGGCCCAAGTTTTGAATTATAGCCGCGCAAAAAAGAGCCCCCGTGTTGCCTTGTCTCTCTTATTATGACTTGAGAAGGGCATTTCACAGTCTGTCACCTTTTCCGCAATCATGGCAGAGACTATCGACATCCCACTGACACCAGTGGACCATGCCCCATCCAGGCAGTACTGTGCCTTCCTCTTCTATATTCCTCTCAAACCAGGCATCAAACCCAGGCAGGCATTTGGAATTCTCCAAGAGGGCCTCCATAGGACATTCGTCCAACTACCATGGCTTTCCGGTAGAATCTGGCGACAGTCCCCCGACGCCCCCGGCTACCGCCCCGGCCAACTCGTCCTCCGTCACGGCCCAGTAGCACCGGACGGCGAGTGGCCCTCCCAGTTGCGTTTCAACGAGCTTGATTCCTCAGTCAGCTTCGATGAGCTGCGAGACGCCGCGTTCCCCACCAACTCGTTTCCTGATGACTCCCTAAGGTGGATTGGATTCAGGCCAGATGTCAACGAGGGGCCGGACGTGTTCATGGCCCAGGCCAACTTCATCCCCGGGGGCTGCATTCTCGCCGCAGGGCCGCACCACCTTGCGAGTGACGGCGCGGCGGCCATCACCATCGCCACGCTGTGGGCCGACCACTGCCGGGAGTTGCAGTCTAACTCTCCGGTACCTGTCCTAGCGCCCGCGTCGGAAACCTATGATCGCACTTTTCTGGACCGGACGTGGGCTGCGCATGGTCAGAGGGAGTCAGGGGAGGGCGTTGACCCGAGCAACTGGCGTCTACTCGGCAGACCAGGCCCACCGGAGCCAGTTCCTGAACCAACCAATGAGGAGGAACAGCCCTCGGCCGGTAGATCTATGAAGTCGTCCATCTTCTATGTGCCAGCCGCCAAATTCTCCGCACTCCACAAGGCGTGCGCACAAGCTGGCGAGGGCATCACAGCCACTGACGCCCTCGTGGCGCTCCTATGGCGTAGCAACGTGAGAGCTCGACGAAAGATCGCTCTGCAGGCTAATACACCGACGGGCGACATCAGTGACCCCCAGGCGTGGGCGGGGCTGGCGGCCATGGTGGATGGTCGGGCGTACTTCAAGCCGGAGTGGCTCCCGCCGGATTACCTAGGCAACTTGACGTGCATCAACCTCGCCCTCCGGCCCATAGCCGAACTCGTATCGCCGGAACTGAGTCTAGGTGACGTGGCGCGAAGCATTCGCGAAGGCGCAAACACCGTGACGGTGCAGTCCCTAATGGACGCGTACGCCCTAGCCAGGGATGTCCCGGACTACGACCGCCTGGCTTACTCTGACCTTCGGCTAGACAGCGCCGGGCTGCTGATATCTCCGCTTGTTGGGCTGCCGGTTAGGGGCATGAACTTTGGGAGCATATTTGGAAACGGAGGGTGCCCGGAGGCGATGCGCCCGCCTATGGCTGCACTGAATCGGACTACTCGGACTTGTTTCATGCTGCCGAGGTTGGAGGGGGGCGGAGTGGAGGTTTTGCTGAATATGTTTGAGGAGGAGATGGAGGTGTTGATGCAGGACAAAGAGTTTACTGAGTATGCTATGTTCCTCGCTGATTGATTCTATACTGCAAGAACTAGGTTTCTGGGGAACATGGTGTATTTAGATGACGTCATATGGAGTTGACATTCGAAATATTGTGCATATCATGTTTTCCGAGTTTATATCTTAGAGTATGCTTCCTGTGATGTCTCATATCGTATATATGACCATAAATAAGAGCCCATTCCCCGAGTATCCCATATACGCCCTACGCCGATTGCTGTGGGAATGGTGAAGCTCCAGTTGATAACCCCTGTCCCAGCAACTAAGGGTAACAAATAGGCATAGGTTTCCCCTGGCCTGTATGCATCAGGCTTGTTCGATGGCCGACAACCTAATTACTGTAGACAAAAGGCGAATGGTCGGCGTTGAGTGATATCTATCGTGAGAGGAGCTCTTGTAGGATTCTACATCAGCACCGGGTATGTAGTCGAATGAGGCTGAATCCTTCCAAAGGACCGAGGCGGATGACATCTTGACGAAAGATGGAAGGTCGTTCGTTGTCTTGCGAAGGTGGAAAATAAACGCGGACCAACGCAGCGTGCAGTGGGCGCAGCATCGCAGCATCCTACCGTTCGCGGTTAAAAGAAAAGAAAGGATTCGTCGTTCCGAAAATATCCGGTCCGGATGAAGACTTGACCAAGTTCAGGGATAGGAATCACCTGCGAATATGTGACGTGGAGCGGATTTCTCGGGACGTGGAGTGGATTTCTCGGGACCGAGCACCCGACTAAGGCCGCCACAGTCACGTCACAGTCTGCGGTTAAAATAAGGATTCTTCATGATGCAAGTATAATGCGGCTGAGCCGAAGCCAAGCCAATATTGTCAGTAGGATCAGATCTGCTATTATAGACTAGAAGACTATTTGTTGTATCATTCTTCTAACGGGGCATCCTGCGCTCCACCACCACCGACGGGGATGCATCTGACTGCTGCGTTCCTTCCGGTTAATATAAACGCGCCAGGTAGTATTAGACTTTTGCCGGAACAACCCTGTCCGGTTTCCGACCTACCGACTACATGTCGTCTGGATGGGTACGGGCCGAACTCCCAGCTCGAGAGGGAGCTGAAAGCCATTTCAACTGTTCTCAGTCGTGGACCGGAACAGAGCCGCCCTGTATCCGGGGCTTGTATGAGGGGTGAGTAGTGTCGTAGTGGGCCTGAAGGATTCTTCATGCAGTCGGATTCTTCACGCGTGGTCGGTGGGTGTCCATCCATGCACAAGGGCATGTCTAGTTCTAATGTTAGTTAGTCTATAATGTCTATAGGCGAGCGGACTCTAGGTCAACTTCACGTCCAGCAATTCTGATATATCCCAATAAAATCGCGTCGTTACACATTCTACATTACCGCGTAACCTCAGTTCAAACAATTTACAGTCGTACAGCGACACCTTTCACAATGGATACCCCAAAGAGCCTCAACTACCGACCATCCGTGCCCATCGCCGTGATAGGCATGGGCTGCAGACTCCCTGGCGGAGCCGACAGCCCCAACAAACTATGGCGCCTCCTCTCAGAGGGCCGAAACGCCTGGACAGACGTACCGTCCAACCGCTGGAACTGGGATTCCTTCCATCACCCCGACCCCAATGTGAACGAAGCCATCAACCACCGAGGAGGCCACTTTCTCCAGAGTGACCCGGCCGCCTGGGACGCCAGCTTCTTCGGCGTGGCGGCAGGCGAGGCGAGGACTCTTGATCCGCAGCAGCGGATTCTCCTCGAGACGTCGTACGAGGCGTTGGAGAGCGCCGGAGTCCCTGCCGAGAGTGTTCGCGGGTCTAAGACGTCAGTTTACGTCGCGACGTTTAGTCAGGACTGGGAGACAATGCTGTTGAAGGATACGAATGACTTGATCAAGTATCACGTTCTTGGGACACACAAAGCTATAGTGGCGAACCGGGTCTCCTACTTTTTCGACCTGAAGGGGCCATCGGTGACGGTGGATACGGCGTGCTCGGGAGGCCTTGTCGCGCTTCATCTTGCTTGTCAGTCACTCAAGACAGGAGAATCTAACATGGCGATGGTCAGTGGGACGAATCTTATTCTATCTCCAGAGCTCATGTTTGGAATGACATTTCTCAAGTAAGTGAGGCTGTAATATCTGGGGTATAGCTCCTCGGACGACCAGTCGACTAACTGTACCTAGCATGTTAAACGATGACGGTAAAAGCTATTCCTTTGACGAGAGGGGTGCCGGCTACGGAAGGGGAGAAGGTGTTGCAACCCTCCTTCTCAAACGCCTAGACGAGGCCATTGCGGACGGCGACCCCATCCGCGCCGTCATCCGAAACACAGGCGTCAACCAAGACGGAAAGACAAATGGCATCTCCTACCCCAGCCAGGAATCACAGCAGGAGCTCGCCGAATCTGTCTACGCTGAGGCAGGCCTGGATCCTCGGGACACGGGGTACGTCGAGGCGCACGGCACCGGTACAGCCGCTGGCGATAAGATTGAGATGGGGGCGATTCGGAGCGTATTCTGCCGTGACAGGGATTCGGAGCTCTTAGTGGGCACTGTGAAGGCAAATCTAGGACATCTCGAGTCTACGAGCGGGCTGGCTGCTGTTATCAAGGCGGTACTAGCGCTTGAGAGGGGGGTTGTTCCTGGAGTTCCTGGGATTGTTGAGATGAAGGCGAGCTTGAGGGATATTGTGAAGTACCCAATCAAGGTAAGGAACGGAAATTCTCCTATAACGGCCAAACTTAGGGTATACTATACGACGGACTCTGAGACTGACACGGTATGCAATTTAGATACCCAGGATCGCGGAGGCCTGGCCGTTGAGAGCGTGCGCGGATGGGACACTCGTACGACGCGTCTCGGTGCAAAACTTCGGTTTTGGCGGAACAAACGCCCACGTCATACTTGAATCGGCCAGCACACCTGCCTCAACGAATGGTATCAACGGCGTGGAGCATGCCGAAGCACAGGTCCAGACCAAGGACCCTCGGCTCTTTGCCTTCACCGCTAAGTCCAAAGACTCCCTGCATGCCGGCATAAAGGAGACGAGAGAGTGGGTTGACTCTCACGGCGACGATGTTAATCTCGAAGACCTGGCATACACGCTGGGCAGCCGGCGGAGCCTCATGATCTGGAGATCAGCCTGCGTCGCACATAGCGCACAAGACCTCCATTCATCTCTTGAGAAACTTGTTGGAAACAGGGCCTCCGTTTCGAGACCGCCCCCAGTTGTCTTCGTCTTCAACGGCCAGGGAGCACAGTGGTTCGCCATGGGTCGCGAACTCCTCCAAATAGAAGGGCCATTCCGCGCCTCCATCCACAAATCCGACGAAGTCCTCAAGTCTCTCGGCCTTGCCTGGAGTCTCCTGGAGGAACTCCAGAAAGACAAGGAAACATCCCGGATAGATGAGAGTGAAGTCGCTCAACCGGCCAGCACGGCCATCCAGGTGGCACTGGTTGACCTCCTCAGAGCGATCCAAATGGTTCCGCAGGCTGTGGTTGGCCATTCGAGCGGGGAGATAGCGGCTGCGTATGCTGCTGGGGGCTTGACGCATGAGGAGGTCATGGCTATTTCGCTCCACCGGAGCCAGATTTCCCGGTGGTGCCGCGAGAGCCTTCCTACGTCTGGCGCGATGATGGCTGTGGGACTTGGCGAGTCGGAGGTGCAGCCATACCTGAAGAGGGCTAACCGAGAGCAAGAGGTACTTAATTCGCCTGTTTCCTCTATAGAAGAATGCACTGACTCTAACGGACTACGATTTTGTAGCGTGGACTAGCATCCGTTGCCTGCGTCAACAGCCCGAACAGCACAACCATCACGGGCGACAGGGAAGCCGTCGAGCACCTGCATGAACTCCTCGATGGAGTCTCCGTCTTCAACAGGCTGCTAAAGGTGGACACGGCGTATCACAGCCATCACATGAAGGAGGTAGCTCCGAGATATGAGGACGCTCTCGGAAACAGTGAGTACCATCCGGTCCTCAAACGGCCGCGTCGACCCCGTGTGTAGGCTCTATCTAACCCAACGTCACCTACAGTCCAAGGATCGACTCTCTCCGCAACAGATGTGCGCTTCTTCTCATCTGTCACCACGGAGGAGAAGTCCTCCGGCTTCGGAACAAGCTACTGGGTCGAGAACCTCGTCTCCCAGGTGCGCTTCAGCGAAGCACTCGAAAACCTCTCCAGAAGTCTAAGCCAGGACGCGAGTCCGGGCACCATCTCGCCGCTCTTCATCGAGATTGGTCCCCATTCCGCTCTAAAAGGCCCCCTTACGCAAACTCTCCAGGCACTGCGCTTACCCGGCTTCGAATACCAGTACACCTCTGCCCTATCCCGAGGCCAAGATGCTCGTCAATCCTTCCTCTCTGTGGCAGGGAAGGCGTTTGAGCTGGGATGTGCTGTCGACATCGCCGCCGCCAACTCATTCGGGTCTGCCGGAGTTGCGAGGAATGTCCTGACGGATCTCCCACGCTATTCTTGGGATCACTCTACCAAATACTGGCATGAGTCAAGACTTAGCAAGGAGTACCGGTTCCGCAAGAACCCGTACCACGATCTATTAGGCCTCCGCGTGGTCTCCGGGAATTCCATCAACCCTGCATGGCGCCAGATCCTCAGTGTCGACCGCCAGCCATGGCTCCGGGACCACGTCGTCGATAACTTCGTGATCTTCCCTGGATCGGGGTACATATGCATGGCAATCGAAGGGATCCTTCAACTAGCGGCGGACGCGTCGGCAGCGGGGAGCCGCCGGGATCAAGTATCTCACGTCAAGCTGAGGAATATACAGTTCCTTAAGGCCCTGGTGATTCCTGACAGCCCAGACACCGTCGAAGTGCAACTCCTATTCGTCGGAGGCGGCCCTGATCTTCAGGCGTGGCGCGAGTTCACTGTGGTAGCGGTTTCCGCTGACGGGCGGTCGTCCGAGCACTGTCGCGGTTCTATCGCCCTGAACTCCACGAGAGGCACCGCGATAAACGACGTGGAGGGGTCCCGCGAAGAGGATATCGCTACCGCTGCTAGGAGCGCTTGGCTGCAAGCGACACGCGACTCGTGTCCGGATGAATCCCATCACGATACAATCTACGCTGAGCTAAAGGCCAACGGCAACCTCTACGGCCCTACCTTCGCAGCCATCCAGACATTGAAATTAGGAGATCGCCGGGCCGTAGCGAGCGTGCAGATCCCCGACGTCCGCAGCGGGATGCCCGGCAAGTACATGCGCCCGCACCTTATCCACCCGACGACTCTGGATGCCATCGCACACGTCCTTCTCCCGCTGGAGTCGCAAGCCCGAGCCGGAAAGTCGGGTTCCATTATGCCTACATCTATTGGCGAGCTGAGCGTCTCGCTCGACACGCCTAGCGAGCCGGGCCACCGGCTCGAGGTCGTGGTCGAATCGGCGCCGGCAGGGGCTAACAAGATCGTTGTGGTCCGAGAAGGCGAAACGGACACCCGGGTGGATCCTCTGGTCTCCATGTCCAATCTCAGAACGGTATTGATTGGAGAGGCTCCAGGATCAGTGGACCAGAGTGACAAGTTCAAGGACGCACTTCATGTGGAGTGGGAAGTGGACGCCGATTTCCTATCCGGTCCACCTGATGGGATTCGGACACAGGAACAGTTGGAGGAGCACGTTGCAGAGTATTTATCAAGCTATTCTGTCAAGAAGGCTGGTCTCAGGGTTCTTGAGACAGGCGGAATTAGCGGAACCTCTCTCACCGCAGCTGTCCTCGCGGCGTTAAGCACACACGGACGAGTCCCTACCTCTTATGAGGTGACTGGTTCGTCACCCGAGGATGTTGAGGGGCTGAAGGAATCGTTGGCCGCAAAGCCAATCAAGGGGTCCGAGGTTGTGGCATTTAACACTCTTGATATCGCTCGTGACCCCCTCGAGCAAGGATTTGGGCAGTCCAACACAGATTCGTATGATGCTGTCATTATCCATGATGTCCTACAGAACGGACAGTCACTCCAAAAGGCCCTCAAAAATGCACGAAAGCTCCTGAAGGCGGGCGGGGCGCTCGTCATGGCTGGTAGGGCAGACGGCCCCGAAAGGTACTCACCCAGTGAGTGGACTCGAATGTTGTCTGAGTGCTCCTTCAGCGAACTGGAGCCAGCTACGACGATATATGATGCAGATGGGGAACACACAACCGGATATTACTGTGTGGTTTCCACAGCCCGCGTCCCTGCCGCTGGATCAACGGCCCTGCTGCCAATCGAAATCATTCCGGATACCAGCGGAAAGCTGGGAGACTTCGCCAGCCAGCTCTCTAGCGAGCTAGAAAATCTATCTTCGTCGGCCGACAACAGGTCCGTTAACATCTGCGCTCCAGGGGTTTCAGATGGTCCAATCGACCCGAAGTCTCTGTATGTTGTCCTCGACGAGGGAACTTGTCCAATACTCAAGGATCTCTCTGTATCACGCTTCGCCAACATCAAAGGCCTCGCACTAAAAGCCAAGTTCATACTCTGGGTCAGCATGCGGGCAGACGGGTTGAACTCCGCCTCGGAAGCCGATATGGAAATGGCAACGGGATTCACGCGCGTCATCAGGAAAGAGAACGAGGGTCTAAGGCTTGTCTCGCTCGTCGTGAAGCAGGATCTGTCTGACTGGTCGGCAATCCTCCAAGCCGTGATTCGCATCGTGAAGATATGCTTCCACGAGGAAAGGGGACACGAGCGCGAGTTGGAGTACCACTACAGAGACGGCAGGATTATCGTGCCAAGACTTCGTCCCGCCGTTAACTACCAGCGGTGGCAGCGAGGGAAGGCTTCCTCGCGAGGAGACCAGGTATTGACCGAGATTGCCACATTTTATAACCAGGAGCGTCCCCTCAAGATGGAGATTGAGGTACCAGGTCTTCTCAGCAGCTTGCGTTTCACTGACGACGAGCATCACGAGCCACTTGGCCCTCTCGAAGTCGAAATCCAAGGAAAGGCATATGGTGTGGATACCAAGGCAGTGGAGATTGCCATGGGCCATATTGACCAAGCCGATGATGCGTCGGTATCCGAGTGGTCCGGAGTCCTCACCGCCGTTGGCTCCGGGCTAGACAGCAAATGGAAGGTCGGAGATAGAGTTTGTGGCCTCGGAGGCTCTGCCTTCAGCCCATACGCAAGCAGCTCTCGCATCCAGGGACCCGATCTAGACCTGATGCGCCGAGTACCGTCAAGCCTGTCATTCTCCGAAATTGCTTCCTCATTACACCCATTGACGACAGCCTACCACGCACTGGTCAATCTCACGAGAGTCACTGCCGGCCAGAGTGTCCTGATTCACGCTGCCGACGAGCCAACAGGCCAGGCCGCGGTCATGATCGCACGGCTTCTCGGCGCGGAAATATTTGCAACGGTCCGAGACGCCACGGGAAGCAGGTTCCTCATTGACACCTTGGACGTTCCAGAGAGCAACATCTATTCAAGCCAGCTATCGAACTACAGGCTAGGAATCCTCCGCCAGACGGCAGGACAGGGCGTTGATGTAGTGGTGAGCTCGCTCGGCGGCGCAACTTTCAAGGATAGCTGGGGCTGTATTGCCCAGTTTGGCACCTTTGTCCACATTGACGAGGGCGTTGGTGGTGCCATTCCCGCTGGGAAGAACGCCGTCTTCACCTCGCTCGACATGGGCCGTCTAATCCGCCATCGTCCCACGGTGGTCGCCGAGGCAATGGACAAAATCATGGAGCTTATTGAGCAGGGTAAGATTGGGCCCATAGCACAAGCGAAGCGTATGCCCATCAGCGAGATTGAGGATGCGTTCCGTATTGTCTCCAAGAAGCAAACGCCCGAAAAGGTGGTCCTGGAAATCAATGACGGTGCTTTAGTCAAAGCTACCATAGCGAAGTCCACAGAGCTCAAACTCCCACCCGATGCTACCTACGTCGTCCCCGGAGGTCTCGGCTCCCTCGGCGAGAAGATCTGCGTCTGGCTAGCCGAGCGCGGAGCCAAGCACATCGTCACCTTGACAAGGAGTGGCGCAACGAGGTACTCGGACGCCATGGCGGCGTTGGAGGCAGACCTCGAGAGACTGGGCGCAAAGATATATAACCCTGCATGCGACATCACTGACGAAGCTCGGGTGCGCGAGGTGGCGGAGTGGTGTGCTGCTAATTTACCGCCTGTGAGAGGTATTATCCAGTCCGCCGCGGTCTTCAAGGTCAGTTCCACTGTCATTCATGAGTTCCTCTTCCGGTTCTCCGTGCGCTAACTCTGAACCTCGCGTGTAGGACAAAACTTTGGAAAATATGGACATTGAGCTCTTTAACGGTGGACTCCGTCCCAAGCGGGAAGGCACACTGAACATATACAACGCCTTCGCGAGCGACAACCTCGACGCCTTTATCCTGCTATCCTCGGCCGCAACCGTTCTGGGCAGCAAGGGTATGTGCTGACTTTAGATATTACGTTCATATCCTACACTTGCAATTTTTGCTGACTCCCGCCCAGGCCAAACACACTACAACGCAGGAAACTCCTTCCAGGAGGGCTTCGCTCTCCAGAAACTAGCGGAACAGCCATCTTCGGGATCTAAGACCCACTTCACCACCATCCAGCCTGCACTGATCACCGGCTCCGACGCGGACGTCACCGGCGCCCACCGCAGGAAGATGTTCACACGCCAAGGCGGCGTCATGGTCGAGTTCTCCGAGGTTCTGTCGTTGATAGAGTATTCGCTTGGGGAGCAGGCACGTAGTGACGGCTACGTACAGCTTGTCCTAGGTGTTGATCCCAACGTGATACAGAACGATGGTACTTACAACATTCGATTCATGACCGACATCCTCCAGTCAAAGTCAGGAGAACCTTCAGCCGACGGAGAAAGCGGTGCCACTCGGTCCGGCGGAGCGGCTACAATTGCACAGAGATTCACCGCCGCCGCGGACGAAGGAGAAGCAAGCCGTATGGTGGAGGAAGCACTTGCCAACAAGATTCGCGAGCTCGTAGCTATTGGGCAAGATGGCCTCAGGCCAGATATGCCGCTTGCCGAAGTGGGAGTTGACTCACTGGTGGCCATTGAGATCAAGAACTGGATCGGGCGAGAATTCGAAGCGCCGCTACAAACATCCGAGGTCCTTGATGCCCCTGGTACTGCTGTTCTCGCCCAGAGTGTTGCGCGGAAGTCTAAGCTTGCCAAGAGTAACGCCAACGGTGGGAATCTAGTCAATGGGGCTGGTACAAACGGCACGGGAGAGGAGGCCGAGGAATCGGACAAGTCATCTGCGCAGATCCTCCCAAAGCATGGATTCGCGTGCTGTTCCACCTCCAACGAACTGCCAATCATGCCCCTCCTAGATCTAGACACAGTACTAGACCTCTTCCTCAAGGCGGTACAACACCTCATGACGCCGGATGACCTCTCACACATGATCAAGCAACTAAACAAGCTCAAGGCCCCTAGTGGCCTCGGTCGCAAGCTCCACGCCCGGCTCATGGACCGCTTCAACGACCCCACCATCGACAACTGGATCTTCGAGCCGGCAAACGAGCAGGTTTACACGGGACGAAACTATCCAATCTCTCCCTGGAGTAGCTTCGCCGGTACTGACGCCTTTAGCAAATTCCCTCACTCACAGGCGGAGAGAGCTACGATTGTCTCGCTGTCGGCACTCGAGTTCAAGCATAAGCTGGAGGCCGGTAAGCTGGAGCCGACTGTTATTGGGGGCCGCCCGCAGTGTATGTACCAGCACGGGTGGCTCTTCAACGCATTCAGGGAGCCGGTTGTTGGCGTTGATAAGATGAGGAAGATGCCGTCGGAGGATTACATCGCTGTGCTTAGGCGGGGCCATTTGTTCAGGGTGAACCTTGTGGATGAATTCGGAGGTGCTATCGCGTTTCCCAAGCTCCAGGCTACGTTCCAGAATATCATCGATAAGGTCCAGGACGACCACTCCTGGGTAGGAATCCTGACGGCCGATGACCGAAACTCGTGGGCCAAAGTAAGTTCAAGCTACTCCAAATATCACTCTTTACTCAGTCGTGGAACAGCAGCAGCTAACTTTAGACTCCTTGAAGATGCGGCAAGCGGCCCTGGACTTACACCCGGACAACAAGAAGTATCTCGACATGGTAGAGGGTGCCGCGTTCCTCGTCTGCCTAGATGACGGCTCGCCAACCAACACCGAGGAGAGGATGGAGCGCATGTTGCTCAACGACGGCTTCAACCGGTGGTTTGACAAGGGCCTGAAGCTAATTGTCTGTTCAAACGGAGTATCCGGCTCGCATATGGAGCACAGCATGATTGACGGGATGACTATTCGCGAGCTGTACGACGCTCGTACCGAAGCTATTGAGAGTTATCAGCGCCCACATACGAATGGCACGCTTACGAACGGAGAATCAACTGGAGAAGCGGACGTTCAGGTGGAGGAGTACACTTTCCACACGTCCCCGGCGATAGAAGACCGCGTAGCACACATCCGAGCTCGCTACCTCCAAGAAACCTCGATAGTCGGCTTCACCACGTGGACGTGCACGCTATTCGGCCAAGATTACTTCCAAGCCCGGCGCCTTCCCTCAAAGGGCATCTACGAGACGATGGTCCAGCTAGCCTCCAAGTACTACCTGGGAAAGAACTACCCCTGCTGGTCCGCCATCTCGATGGGTCACTACCACAAGGGGCGCATAGACATCATCCAGACATACACAGCCGAGATGCAAAGCTTCTGTAACGTCGTCGACGAGGACACCGTCGGCGCCCGGGAGAAGAGGGCACTGCTGGTTGATGCAGCGAGGAGTCATGGGCCGAATATTCTCAGGGCACAGCACAACAAGGGGTACGAGCGCACACTGGTCGCGCTGGAGACGCAGTTGCGGGAGGGAGAGGATGCGCCCGAGATCTACAGCGACCCAGTGTACCAGAGCGTGCGGCCCCATTGGGTCATGACTGGGTCCACGGACATCGGCGGAGCGGGCGGCGGCGAGTTTGGGTTTATTCTGCGACACCCGGATTCTGTGTGGCTTCAGTACCTCATAGAGTCTGACAAGGCCATGTTTGCTATTGTGATGAGGAAGGAGAAGATTGGGGCGCTTTTGGAGTGTCTGGAGAGGGCGGCGAGGGTGGTGAAGGAGTTGATTGAGTTTGAGGACTAAGTCCGGGTGAGAAAATGGCTGATGGTTGCTTTTACCTAAAGTTCCCCACGTGTTTGTATTTACATAGTACATGTAAAAATATATGTCTTTTACATTCAGCGAAACTGGCTCCGGTAATATACAACCAACTTGCTGGTCTATTCTGAATGTTACCAGTGTTCCTGATACTTCATACCTGATTGCTTTTTTTACCGTAATTCCAATTGGTGTCCTTAGAGGAGGCAAATAGTAAAACACACTCGGACCTCCTCTCTGCCACTGAATCGATTTCCCCCATAGCTAGATTTCATCCCCGGATGGCTTCCTATGCTCACCACCACAAAAGTTCATCCATATGGCAATAAGCAAGGCCCTGGTAAATATCTAGTTCTAGACCTCAAGGTTCGCGACGCAGCGGGCACCATCGTTGGAGGACGAAGGGGGCCCCTGAGAAGCGACGTACGGCTCCACGCTGCCCACCGTATCGAACGCCCAGATGCGGCCATTCGAGTTGGAGGATGCGTAGATGGTCCCATTGTTAATCCCGTATAGCGCGCCAAATACGCTATCGACATTAGGATAGCTGGCCAGAATCTCCCACTCGCGGGTGTCGAATCCCCAGCGAATAAGCGACGCGCCACTGCCCGTGTTGGCACCGAGAGACCACAAATAGTCGCCAGCGATAGGCACATAAACCCAGTCGGATATGGTGTCTATCGTGTTGCCAGGGGACGGGGTAGTCCCGCTCTCGACTACCTCTCCATATGTCGCTGAACCAGGAATTAGATCAATCTTATGCCAGGCAGCGCCTGTCTGCGTGGCAACCCAGTAATACCCATCGGCGTCAAAGTCGCCAAGGATATAAGCAGCGCCGTTTGGAATAGTCGTAATGATGCTAGAGGACCCGTCTGAAGCAATCCGGATGATCTCTTGTGTGCTCCTTTGGTACCCGTAGAGGTAGTTGTCGAGCGGGTTATACCCGAGGGCGTTGATAGCCGAGTTGTCGCCGAGGCCGTTCCGTACAGTCTCGTAGGTTCCTGTGGCGAGGTTGACGCGGATGAGCTCGGCGAATTGGATCAGGTAGCCGTATTTGTCGCAGGTGAGCTCTGGGGGATCAGGGGTGGGCGTGCTCGTGGGACCAGGGGTGGTAGAGGTAGGCTCAGGGTAGGGGTCTTCGGGGTATGGGCTCTCAGGATATGGTTTCTCAGGGTATACCGCGACAGGGAGGTGCAGGTCCAGCAGAGCTCTGCCTAGAACGAAAGGAGCTGCGACAAGAAGCAGTAGGGCATAGGGCGGTGCCATGATCGGTAGTATGAGAATATCAAATATCACGCCTGGTTGATGATAAGAAGATAGTACTCAAGCAAGACTGAGTCTAGGCGAGAGGACGACGGAAATGACGAG
Organism: Cephalotrichum gorgonifer; assembly: GCA_900312665.1. Classification (NCBI taxonomy): domain Eukaryota; kingdom Fungi; phylum Ascomycota; class Sordariomycetes; order Microascales; family Microascaceae; genus Cephalotrichum; species Cephalotrichum gorgonifer. The sequence continues at coordinate 675,179 of ONZQ02000010.1, read as the reverse complement.
GGAAAGACGAGGTTTATATAGTTAGGAGAGGGGTCGACTCCTTCTACTATAAACTATATTGACCAAAATCACCTCTTAGTTTGCTGTGCGCGATTATCGCCCAGTCGGCCGCACTCAACAATGCCAACATGCTCCGTGATGCCGCAACATTCCAGACCTGAGCCAGGAAACGAAGAGAGCCGCAGGATCCGGTGAGGAACGGGCCAATCCTAGACCGGGAAATAGCAATTGCCTTGTCATGCATGTGAGTAGTGAAGCTGAACCTGCACAGCAAACACAGATGCAGAAAGAAATGTGATATAGCCTGGTGGAGATTGAGGTTCCATGTATGAAATGGCTAAGATCGCCGTTTTGACGTTGGGACAACACACGCGCGACAAGGATAACAGTCCGTCGGTGTAGGCCTGCCTAACGGTTCAACGGTCTTCCCGGACGCCACAGGGGGGCTGGACGAGTAATATTACAAACCGTTGGAAGTTTTCCCCTCTGACATGCGTGGCGGGGCATCAATGCATCACTAGAACTTTACAGTTCCTCGCGACGAAAGGGGAAAGTGATAGGCAGTAAGCCAGCCACAAACGTGATGCTTACGAGCGACAGATACCAAAATGGGACGAGAGCCGGTCGATCGCCAGAAACTTCAAAGGGGTCATAGCAATGTCGGGCGAAATTCTAATCTCAGCCATACAGGAATGCTGACACGAAAGGGAATGGCAAGTCCACTATGGTGGAAGTCACGAGGTTAAAGGAGAGGGTGGACTCGGCCTGAGCGAAAGCCATCCAACAGATACGAAGGGAAGTCTACAAGTCCGTATAGGCGACCCGGCGCACAAATTTCAGCTCTAGGCAAAATAGTCACAGGAAAACAAACCAGGCTGAGAGCACCTTATACTGCTCCTGCTCGGTCAAGTTGTCCTTGGAGACATGTGATTTTGGATCGGTGAGCGCCTCTATTTCAGATTTCACGGACTATGCAGAGACCTGGTGTGTCTATGGGCAATCTTGTCATTTAGACCACTTCGCGAGGGGGGTACAGATTTTTTTTTCACCCACCTCTCGTAGTTCATGTTATCTATCGGCTCCGTAATGTGCTCATAGGAACTAAAGGGAATATGGCATACTAGGAGAGAGAAAGAAGGTTAGATAACTCACATTTCGCTGTCTGTGGGATATTTTGTAAGACCAACCGCATTTCTACTTCTTCTAGATGACCACCAACGTTATACAAAAGCCCAAAATAGCTAATGTAATGGTTCCGTATATTTTGACGTGTTTCCTACAACCTCACTTCACAAATATCATGAAGGCTGGGTTTCAAAGAGATTTGAATGAACATGCAGATCAGTTTAATATATAGGTATTAGTTATTGTACGTGCTACTTAGTGTCAATCGTTACATTCTATACTACCAAAAAAAAAACCCGAGCTTGCACCAACCTTGCCATAACGTTTACTCGTACTATGCTTTTCAATCCCCCTCGCCTCCAGGATTCATACCTACCCTCCAACTCGACCCGCCAGAACATCATACCTCACTCCCTCTTCTTCCCAATCCTCGGCAAGAGCACCCAAAGCACAATAAGCGCCCCAAGAAGTGCCAGGATAATGGGCTGCAAGACCTTCACACCAGACGCCTGCGCCAACACACCAACCGCAAACGGCAGGATCGCGGCACCGCAGCCGCCAAATGCGGCGGCGAAGCCGATGACAACGACGTGCAGATGGCGGGGCAGCAGGGCACTCGCGACAAGGACTATTCCCGGGAAGAGCGGACCGAGGAAGAACCCCTGGAAAGCGACAGCGACAGCTGAGACGTAGAAGTTGGGTACGAGCCAGAAGAGGAGCTGGAGGCCCATGGCGGCGGTTATGTAGGACTAACGCGTTCAGCTTCAGTCTAAAACGACCAGCCTTGTGGGAACGAAATGAAACCATGGTTGGGACAGGGATGGGGGAAAAGTCAGGATGGAAACTTACCGATATAGCCACCTTGACGCCGATCCTAGGGGTGACAAAACCCAAAACAGCCCGTCCAACCGTCATTCCGAGCCAGAAACCCATAGCTGTCATGCCACTGGCAAAAGCCTCCCCGCCGCGCACCTGGAGCATGAAGGTGACGATCCAGCCACCAAGGGCGACCTCGACGCCCACGTAGACCAGCAGGAAGCCGGCCGAGATCCAGGAGACACGGGCAGCAGGCATGTGGAAGAGGGCAGTCTTGAGGCCCCCATTGCTCTCCGACTGGTGTCTCTGGTGCAAGGCGCGATAAGCCTGGCCGGTAGAGGCCCAGAACGATGAGGTCAGAACGGCGAGTTCGACAGCTGAGAGACCGGCCTGCCAAGTTTCCCCAGGTATTAGTCTCACGGATGGAGGGTTTACACTAGAATAGTAGAATGTGTAGATGTGAGTAAGATACTTACCATGAGGTAGTAGAAGGTATACCAAGGCAAGTTAGCCTTTGTGATCAAGGTCGTAGCGATCAGTGGACTGATCACCCCCCCGACACCGTAGAAGGCATGTAAGAACCCGAGAAGCTCGCTTGCCTTGTCCAGGCTGCCCATCCAGGCATTCCATGCTGCGTCACCAATACCATTCCCAAATCCCGCAAGGATAAACGTGACCACGAGGACAGGATATGGGGGATGGAGACATATGATGATATAGGCTGCCATGTGGCAGCCTGCGCAGAGCATAGAGATGCCACGCTGGCCGATCCGGAGGTGGAGGTAGTTGTTTAGTATGGCCGAAGCAGCATATCCCACCAGCGGGGAGAGGAATACGAGGGAGACGATGGTGTAGGTTAGGCCGTAATATTTTTCCAGCTGGTAAGTTGTGAGCGGCAGTTGCTTTCTGGGTGCACTCAACTGTCCCAGGAAGAGCTATAACTTACGTATGGGATAAGAGCCTGCAGTCAGAGCAGCATTAATAACACATTCTACCACTCGGAACCCCCAAATACCAGGATAAAACTCACGCCGTACGCCGCGTCGTTCGCGCCCATGACCATCATGCTCCAAAATGTGGCGCCGACCCGGGACTTGTTGATCGGGGGCGAATTCCACTTCTCCGTAACCTCAACGAAGGGTCCGTCGCTTGTCACCAAGTCCCCAGCCTCAACCTGCTCCATTTGCGAGGGCGCGGAGGAATTGCCGTCCCCGGACAGTCCCAGCCGCTTTGCACCCTGCTGCCAGGACCGCTGGTCCCCGCCGAGGATTCCCGCCCCATTTTTCGTGGGAGGTGGGACCTCAGGGTAGGTCGCTAGTTCGACAACGCAGGTGTTGGAGCCGGATGCCATGGTGTATCGTCGTATAGAAGAGGAGCGGTGGATGTGTAGAATCTCGGAAAGGGAGGGATTCTGTTTGGGGTGAGAGAAGGACCAGGAGATATAAATATACTCTCCAAATCGCGGGGATGGGATGTCGTCGGCGCCCTGTCGGAGCGAGGCGGAGTGTGTCGGAGCTGGTACGTGGCGGCTTCTCTTCCCTCCCGGATGACTAGTACCGAGCACTGCCCCATTAATCCTGGAGACCCCACCGCGAAAACAGAAACTAAAGCGGTCATACTACCCGCCACCGGAGGGGGACCCCGTGGGGCGGGCATGCTCGTTGGTCGGGACTCCGGGCCAGTGCTCCGGGCGATCCAATTACTTAATCCGAAGATTTTCCGCTGCACCTCATGACCCAAAAAAAAAGTTCAGATCAACGGCAGTAGTAACGATGTAAGATGTTGCTCAATGAACCCCGCAACCAGGCCCCGCCTACGTTACCCTGAATAACTCGTAATAAGTCAAACTCGTATCCGTATGGGTCATATTACCGAAGTAACTACGGTATTGCCGATGCTCGATTTCTTCGAGCCAACATGAATTGGCCAATCACTCTTGGGACCGTGGTCTGAGCGATACTCCCAAGATATTCCCTTCTTCCAATCCCTTTCTTCTACAACTGGGAAATTCACCTCTGCCCAGTCATTCCCAATTATGACCGAGCACAACCTAGTAGACCTAGCAGCACTTCTCATCTTTCAACTACCACAGCCAAATGCAGGATGGCGAATCTGTCCTCCCTCGTGGTTGGCCTCCGATACGATGAGCCCCACTCTTGGTGCATAAAATACCGTGTATGGCAACTCTTTGTTTTGCCGGTATTTACACACTTTAGCGTAAATCTTATGATCGATCACAGGGGTCGTTCAACTTAGTGCCCCCCACTGTACGGAGTCCGCGGATGCCGCCCGCGGATCTACGGAGTAGAGAGGATGTGGATGATGACTCGCCTGACATCACACCATTGGCCCGGTCCCGGTCTGGCAGGTGGATTCGCCTGCCAAGAAAACCACCCTTCTGGTGCCGCCTGGGCTGTGTTTTGCCGCTCCCTTAACTTGGCTTTACCCCACAGTCGACATGTCTCTTCATATTTGATGTGGACACCGATATAGATGGCCTTCTCTCAGCCCATTTGCGACGGTAATTTCTCACCTATACATGAATCTTAGCTCTCATACAAAATTAAATTCAGTGTTAAGGACAGACTTACCTCAGTTTCGAATAATATTTACCTCCTTTGACCTGAGTTTCGAGGGCATTCAAGACGCGTTGAGAAGGCGGAGTTATGTATCTACAAATGGGTTGTGTTCGGGCAATCGGAGGTGCGTGACTTCAAATGGTTTGTTTTCGGAGCGATGACATTGGAATACCAGCTTCGATATGGGAAATACAAATGGGGAAAAAAAAAAAAAGTGCAAGGTGCAAGGTGCAAGGTGCAATGCATACAATGCAACAGGAACAAAGGCAGACTCGGGGAGTGGATCTAAGCCCATAGGGTCACCAGTCAAATCAGATATAAAATGCATACCAGCTCTTTCACCCATCTCCACATCCCAAAAGTGCACCAGTAATGGATGTGCTTTCATTGGAGTGTTCTTTCACACCACTGCACTAAATGGTTTAATGGAGCTAGAGTGAAGTATTGCTAAAATGTGCTCCAAGTAACTCCAGTGCTGGAAGTGATGGTTGTGGTCAATAGGCCATGTTTGCAGAGATGTTCATTTCTGCACTATGGTCCAGTACTCTGGCCTCTCTGTCACCTAGCAAAGGTAGAATCAGCTGTGCGGACAAGTTCCTCCAATACCCAGCTCCAGCTGCCTGGCTCTGGTGCCAGACCCAGTCCCAGTCCCAGTCCCCTACCCCAGCACAACTCTCACTGTCCCAGTCTACCACTCCAGCACAACTCTCACAGTTCCAGTCCCTAACCGTGAACGCTCGAGCTGCCGTCAACATAATCACTTCCCAGTTGCTCTACCTTAAATACCGAAACACCTCGCACTTCCTCTTCACTTCCATTCCCAAAAACGAACACACCCAGTGCTACATGCCCTAGCCGCTGAAACTCAATTCCTTCCACAGATCCAACCTTCATACTTCTTTCAATAATCCCTTCGCCTCAAAACAATCGAATCTAACAATCAAGATGTCGAGGAAGGAGGGGCTCGACGGTCCCCCCACAGCGGATCCTCGAGCCTACATCGTTCGAAACACCACCAACCCATATGAGTTCATAGACGATCCGATCCCCGAAGCCCCATCATCCGCGGATGCCACGACGGTCCTCCACCGCCACCCCCTTGCCGACAACATCGGCCTCGACGATGTAGAGCTAACCCGGCGGGGCCTCATCCTCGAGTCACAGGTGCCCTCCAAGACTGAGATGCCTTCCCAGGATACGGCTTACGACATTGAAACAGATCAGTCCAACGACAATAGAGATAGTTCTACTTCCTCAGGCAGCTGGCGGAAGGGCAGGGACAGGACCACTCCCGAGGGTATGCATTCCTCGATGTACCAGCAGAAGAAGCGCGTCGTGTGGTGGCGCGACGAGAAGCGGACCAGTACGCCCCTGGGATCCGTTGTAGAGGAGCCCGACGTCACTGAGGATCGCCCCTCTCCTTCTTATGGCCAGGCTTATATGTCTGGAGCCATAACTACGAATGATTCGACTAATCAGTTCGCTACCGAGGGAGCCAAAACGCCCATCAACGCCCTCAAGCCCGTCGCCTCCGCCGTGGAGGTCCGCTCGGCGAAACCTGACCCGGAACCTGAAGCTGCCTATGTCGTGCCCCCCCGACCGCGGCTTTCTCCTATTGAGTACGCGCGGATCTACTACATTGAGTTGGCCCGGTGCGAGCGTGAGGGCATTGAGTGCTATCTGCCCGCGCCGGAGACGTACTGGGCGTGGACGGAGGACTACGAAAAGTTTGTCGTCCTCCCGCGCCTCCCGCGGGGTATCAATACCGACAATCTGCCTCCCAATTCGTCTGGAAGCCAGACCGAACCCGGCATCAAGAAGCAAGCCACCCGAGTGTTCGAACAGACATATCCTGAGCCACGCGAGAGTAGACTGCGGAAATCGGTCAGCCACACTGAGCTCGCGTGGTCTCGGTTGACGAAGTTCGCGGCGGGGACTAGGAGCATGTTGTTCAACAGGGGTCGCTCGGGGGATACGGTCGACGTGCCGGCCTGCGGGGCACCTGTCCTTCTGCTGATGGACTTTGGCCGGGTTGATCTGGCTGCCAACGTGTTTGCGTCCCAGGGGTAGGACTCTGGGCACAACGCGGAGACGGCTGTCCATCAGGACTCCGAGCACAGTGGCGAGGATACTAGCGGAGATGCGACTGGTACGAATGGTGTCATTTCCCCGGTGCACTATGTTACCACTGACGATTCATCCTCAGTTTACTCGAACAATGACCCTGCCGTTCCTCACCCGCCCGTCGTCAACGATGAAACAGAAAACGGCCGAGCTTCAGATTCCCCCACGCTTGGATTCTACCATTATCGAGAGCGGGTCGAGCCGCCTCGGGACTCTCACACACCGGTAGCCCGATACCGTCATGCGCCTGCGCGACTGGCATCGCGCCCAATTCTGGTCCAAGGCGCCTACGGATCTGCGCGCTCCTACCACGCTGAAATTGAGAACGCCGACGAGACGGGTGGAGAGGGGGAATACGGTATGGCTCATGAAGATAGGCCGCCCTCACCACTGCGGACGCAGACGCCTCGCCCCCTGTCCCCGAATGTCGCTCTCCGACCAGCGGACTGGACGCCCCCCCAGCCTCGTCGCCCGGGATCCGTGTTTCTGCCACCTGAGACGTCACCCCCTGGTGGACCACTGCCGGCACTTCCGCCCCCGCCGCCCATTCCACTTCGGAAGCGGCCGTCTATGGCTCCGGAGGAGACTGCTGCCATTGTTCAGCGAGTGAAGAATACGCGCACGGGGAAATCATCGATCTCGGCAACGACGGTGATTGACTCGACAGAGGTAGAAGCGGACCCTGGGCTGATTGGGGTAGAGTCAGCATCCCCGACCGCAACACACCCCGATATTCTTGCTTCTCCCGCTAGGGCTCGCAGCGGACATGTGTTCCACTCATCACCTACCACTCCGACCTTCGACGTCCCCGCCTTAGTACCTAATGGCCTCCGGCTCCGGCGGAGGGGAAATATCGACGGCAGCCCTCTCAGCGGTAGACAGGCGTCGATGCCTTTACTTTCATCGAACGGTACGCCTCAGATTGATGCTACGCCTACCCGATCGGACTCCAAACTGGATGGCGACCGCCTTGTGCAATCAGGCGGCGAGATGGGCCATCATGCCATCGAATCCTCACCTCAGATTACTCTACGGCGGACGAGTGAGGTCCGTGGACGCCCGATGACCCGCCGCGACTTTTCTTTCTCAGCTAGAGCTGAGGCTATGGGGTCGCCTCCTGGTCCTAGCATGCTAGCGGCGGCCGTGGGCCCCCGGACGCCAACGCCCGTTCCATCCGACTCTGGAAGCACGAAGCTGCGGGAAGACAGAGGGAGCGCTGGCTCCCTTCCCCGGTTTAGGCATGCGGGGGCACAGGGACGCTTCTCGGGCGACAGCAGGGTATTCGGGTCGCCGCTCAGGCAGGTGGAAACAATTTCTCAACAAAGTGAGGACTCAGAGGGTAAGGGCAATAATGAAGAGGTGTTTAGGGCTACGGAGCGGATGAGGGCCTTGGGGAGCGGGTATTTTTCTCAGCGCGCGCTCTCCCGGCAGGCGAAGTCGCGGGCCGAAACGCGCGAGGATGGGAACGAAGACGCCGCTACTGGCCAGAACGGGACTCAATCTGCCAGCCGAGGGCGCAACGGGGTGAGAGAATCTGAGACTACGCCGAAGGGCTCCCTCAAGGCGAAGTTGCGGCTGCTCAAGGGGAAAATGTCGGGCAGATTCGGGAGGCGGAAGGGCTCTGGCGGCGACGGTGGCGGGTGGGATTCGCCGAAGCCATCATTTGACGAGTATCCGAAGACGTCATTTGACAGGTCCCCGAAGCCATCGGTGGAAATGTCCTCGGGCGGATCCGGGAGGCAGTCCATCTCACGGCTGGCGCGGAGGGTGAGGAGCATCCCCTCTCTTTCGCTTGCTCGACGGGCCTCGAAGGAGGATGGGGGTGGTACGGGGGAAGAGGATGTGCCCCCCGTGCCGGCTATTCCGGCTCAGCATCGGGGGGTGTCGGCACAGGTAGAGGAGTACAAGACGAAGGATACAGACAAGGACAAGGGCAAGGGCAAGGATAAGGCGGAGGGGCAGCGGGTCCAAGCTGGAGCGCAGCCATGGTTTGAGAGGTCGTGTGCCCGGCTCTGATAGCCTTTAGATTTTTTTTGGTTCTTACTTTGTGAAGGGACGGTGAGTCAGGATCTCATGTTCTTGTGCATGGATGGTTGGTTGAACCAGGGACAGGTGACGAGGGAAGTTTGTGTTCTGGACAAGGGGGATTGTTTGAGTCTTGTGTTCACAGTTAGATCCAGATTGACATGTTGCGAAATCAGGAAAAGCTAGAAACGAACAAAAAAAAATAGAAAAAAAGATAACAACAAAAATGGCATGAGCCTTTGGATTTGGCGAGTAAATGAGTGAAGGTCGTTCCTTCCTTCGTTTCCTCACATTCCTCGAAAACAGTGTTCTGCTGACAGTTGTAGTCGCAGCACGGTCTCCCCCGCCTAAACGATTGGCCCAGATCGTCCGGTGACATCTCCAGCTAAGGAGATCTCCTGCCGAATGGTGGGTCCTTGCAGGCTGCAACGTGGGGCTACCCCTGGTCCGACCCCACCATGCATTCCGCGCGCTAAACCGCGATTGGAATAAAGTAAATAAACCCCGTGGCGTGGCGCGGGACGACCAACCCAACGCGCAGGCAGAAGAAGCGTGAATCGGGACGACACACGCCTACACGCCGTGGCGCGACGTATTGTTTTGCGAACAGCTAGTATATTTCTTTGTTTACTTTAGGTTGTCCCTCTCAGGCGTTTTAAGTCGACATCTTGCTCTCTCACACTGAGGTATCTTCCTCTTCGTCACACACACCTCGTCTCACACACTTGCCATTGTCTGCAAACCTTCTCATCTACATCTTCCCTCAATCGCACGCTCTCATTTCTCCCTTCTCACTAGCAGCAATGGATGAGGACTTGCCCATCGCCCTTCGGCGCACCCGCCGGACGGCTACTATCCGCCCCGAACCTACCCCCGACGCCCTCCCCACTGTCCAGACCCCCAGGCGGGCAAAGAGGCGCGTCCGCTTCTCCGACCCAGGCCCCGTCAGACGCGGGGCGGACCTCTCCACGGGGCTCACGCCCATGGTCCGCCGGACATCCCTGGGGAATCCCCGCCGTAGAACCTCCACGTCCACCCACCGCCCCGGTTCCGGCGCCGGAGTGACTGACTCTCCTGTCGAGGAACTCACCTTCGTGCCCATCCGCCAGGTCCTGTCCGGCCGCGTCCAGCGCCGTCTCCGCCGGAACGGCCTCAGTGAGGAGATGAACACCATTGAAGCAGAGAGGCGCCAGCGGGAGAGGAAGGCCAGGGAGGAAGTGGAGGAGCTGAAGGCCCGGCTGAAGGAGAAGGACCTCGAGATCTACAACTTGCAGAACGAGACTGTCGTCATCGACTCCGAGCGGATCTGGGACCTAGAGAAACAGGTCGCGGACCTAAGGGAGGAACTGGCCGGGAGGGCAAATCACGAGAACTCCGCGGCGTGTTATGACTGGACCACGGTGGCGAGGGACCCCTTTGCAGACGAGTATACTACTGTCGCGGACGGGGACTTTGGGGACGCGACGATGGCGGACATCCAGTGTAGTACGCCATCGCGCGCCGCGAGGGCCTCGTTCCCGAGCCCGCCGCTCACGAGCCCCGCCGTGCCCATGACGCCGTCGTCTCGGTATGACATCGCTGAAACACCAAGACCGACACCGGGACCGACACCGATGGCTCACGCTGGGGTGCAGACCTCCTTTACGTTTGACTCGGAGAAGGAGGGTCTAGAGGAGGAGGTCGCGTCACTGCAGCTAGAGATGGCTAAGCTTACCTCGACCCTTGAGGGTTACGCCTCGCTCGTGGGGAGACTTAACGAGAGACTCTCCCCGTACGCCGCCGAACCTGACGCGGACGCGTCCATACCCGTGTCCGCAGATGAAGAGGTAGAGCGGAGGATCGGCGCGCTCTTCACAGACCTCTCCGACCGGACCGCCGCCCTCCTAGAGCTCACGGCCTCTCTAAGCGGCCTCGGGTTCGCGGGCGACGACGCGCCCTCCATCGTCGCGTCGCTTGCCTCCGGCTTCCGAGCCGCGAGACTGGAGCTGGAGTACCTCTCCCCAGGCGAGTCTACGCTCCCGCTCTCCTCCCGCGGAGCCGAGGTCTTGGATCTGCTCCTGGAGAGGTTGCGAGACCTCTCGAAGAGGGCGGTGGAGGACGAGGCCACGATCGACGAGTACCACGCGCTCGAGCAGTCTCTGAGGAAGCAGCTCTCCGCGCGCGTTCAGGTCATGGATGAGCTGAGGAAAGAGCTAGCCGGCGCGCAGGAGTTGGCGGAGGAGAGGGGGAAGAGAGTGGAGGAGCTTGAGGTCGGAGTTAGTAGGTTGAGGGGTGCGGTGGACGGGTATGTGAGGGATATGGGTGAATTAGAAAGACTTGTGCAGAGGCAGGAGGCCGAAGCGAGGGAAAAGGACGAGGGGATCGTGGAAAGGGAGGGGAGGATTGCAGGGTTGGAGGCGGGGCTTGGCGAGAAGACGACCAGGGAGGAGCAGCTCCTCGCTCAAGTCGCCGACTTGGAGGCCAGGTACGCCGAGGGCGTCGCCCTGACCGAAAAGCTAGGCGCCGAGGTCTCCTCACTGGAGGAGGCCAGGTCGGCCATGAATCAGCGGCACGGCGCGGCCCTCGCGCTGCGCGATGCTCGTGTGGCGGAGCTGAGGGGCGAAATTGACAGGCTAAGCGGGTCCCTGCGGGCCGCGCACGCCACGATCAAGACGCTGAGGGTTGACAAGGAGCGCCTGGAGGGAAGGATGGTAGAGGAGAGGGGGCGGGCGAGGGGGGTGATGGATGGGGTAAAGGGGGAGTTGCAGAGGGTCCTGAGGATGAGCGAGGAGCTCTTCGGCGAGGGGGAGGCTGCTCGACAGGCTGATGGGGAGCGGGAGGATGGCGAGGAGAACTCCGGGAAGGGGACTAGACCCAGCGGACTTCTTTCCGGGGGGCTTGCAAGGAGGAGGAGTTCAAGGAAGAGGCCTGATAGCGGGCTGGGACTTTTGGAGGAGGATGAGGTGGACTTTTAGAGGCTTGATTGGGCGGACATGTGTGGGTTGTGGTGGGATCACGAACCTGTTTGTTTATCCTGGTGTATGGTGTCTTAGCATACGTTCCTTGCATAGGTTTTCTTTTGTCGATAGACGGAGTAATTTGGTCACTGAGCTTTTCACTGCAGGACGGAGATCTAGAACGCCTTCTGACCCGATGTACATAAACTGTTCGGGGCTCATTGGACTCAAATTCAAGCCCCCTCCTCGCTCCCCACTTCAGGCGAGCCTGTCCCGTCATCCCCACCTCCGATCATTCTCAGGGTCCAGCTCGCGCCCGAGCTCGCTCACCAGGTACTTGTTGAGGCCGACGTCCTCAATTCGTCGTTGGAATGACGCGAGCCATAGGGGCCACTCGGCGGCTGTCCTGAGTGGTTGGTGTAAGGGTATGTCTATGGAGGGTTATTCTAGGGCTAGCTTTCACAAGAGCCTAACCTCTGCTGGGACTTGTAGTTTGTGAAGCTGGTGAGTGTGTATGTACTGTCGACACAGGGGAATTTTGGTTAGTTTTGATACCACGCGAGTTGATAACAAGCCAACGTGGAGTGTACCTTGAGAGGTGTTCTCTACCTAGAGGGTGCTTCTGTATGTTACTTTTCTGAATGATCTTGTATTGCTGATCTTCTGAGAAGAGAGAGACTGCCAAGGTGGAAGTGAGATGGAACTAGCCATGGCTTAAAAGCACTACAGGATAGAGGTAGGAGGTTAAGCATGTGTACTCGCTTGCCGGTCCACCCTCTTCCTTGCATCACGACAATCAAAGGGTGTATTATTTGTCACTACTGGTGATTCCTTGCTAGCAGCGCTCCCCCATGTTTTCCACCATGTTGATTCCCTCTGACCGGTCTAGTATCGCGCCGCTTCCATCTGTGCTAGCCGCCCAAGCATCATGCCACCAAAGAATCCTTTCACATTCGCCTTCCGGAGGCGCGCTTAATTAAAGACATTCGCTTGACAGATAACATACAGTTGGGGTTTCTTTGGTATTATATAGTGTGTTGGATCCGTGCTCTGCCAGCAGCATTGTTAGGTCTTCTGTCGGCGTTTGGATAATGGATGGATCCCGTCTTCGTACTTCCGGCAGATGCTATTGATACACCTGATCCTCCTCACATTCTCGTCAGTTCTGTCGAGCCTGTTTTCTACCTCCACGTGGGCTCGCCACCAAACACCTCAGTTGCTCTCCGCCCCTGATTTTCAGACCCACAGCTCCCCCCTGTAACCCTCATCATCCCACCCAAATGTCAAGCCGCCAAACCAACCTCACCTACAGGCTCCTATCTTGTCCGCGGAATTTGTTCTCCCTCCACAACCACTCCTCGCACCGCGCCATGATCTCATCCGGAAGCCCCCGTGTCTTCGCCCCAAACTTCCTATACACCCGCAGGTCCGCGCAGCTACTGGACCCATGCCCGGGAGCAAGGCACACGCCGCACTGGTATGCCGGCACCTCGTCGTCCCCGCCGGCCCTGATATCCTCGCCCTGCAGCCAAGCCCGGCACCGCTTCTTAGCGCCGAAGCTGACCTTCGCTGCGTTGGGGTTCTTCTGCTAGCGTTTCAGGAGCGAGCAGGCCGTGGTGGTGTGGGTCCCGTTCAGGCAGACCTTGCACCCGCGCTCGGGGCTGTCCCTCGCCTGTCGGATCCGGGCGCTCGGGTGGTCGAGGATCAGGTCCCGCCCCTCGTGCGGTGCCTCCTCGCTCTTGCGCTTCAGGGATATGCCGGGAGTCTGCTCCCGCTGGTATCCCCAGGACGTCATCGCCTTCGGGGCAGCAGGTGCCTCACCGGTCGGGGGGGCATCCGTCGTCGTCAGGCCGTGGAAATCGTAAGCGTTAATGTGTTCCTGTTTCAGTTGAGCTATACTCTCCTGGTTCACGGCCTCCTTCGGCGGCTCATTCTCCTGCCCGTAGGCTTTCGTCGTACGCCTCGTCGTTTCCATTGGCGTATGTCCCAGCCCGTTGTCTTGGTTTGGACGATTCCAGGCTGCGGCCTCCTTCCGCCTGCCAACCTCGCTTGTGCGCATCCAGAATTCGGTGGGTGCGTCTTCCTGCCTGTATCCTACTATTTTGCGCCTCAGAGCTTCCAAGGCCGACATTCCAAGTCTGCTCTCTTGACCCGAGAGCTCCAAGGCGGTCGAATGAGCCACATGGTCTGCCGCCTCCTTCTGCTTGCCATCTTCGGTGGCTCTGTTGCCCTGCCCGTAGCCAGGAGTTGTGCTCTTTGCAGCTTCGCTAGGCACATTACCATTCCTGTAGCCTTGGGTCGCGAGCCCCGCAATTTGTATGGGCGCATCCCCCTGCCGCCTGTGTTCGTCGAGGTCCATCCGTGTCGGGGTACCCCCGGTAGTTACCCGATTCTCGTGCTCTCTATTTCCCGGTTTCGGAGTTTTCGGAGGCGCAGTCTGCTCCGGATGTTGGCCAATCTTCACTTCCGGTGCCTTTGAGGATATAGCATGGTCATAGCTTTGTTCTCCATAGCTCTTCTTCTCCTCTGGGACAGCGAAAGCTGCCCCAATTCGCTGTGGCTCTTGTCCCGCCCGCGTCAAGCTTCCCGATATGGGAGTTGCGCCCGTTTGATTCTCCCTGGCGGACCTCCCACCCCCCGACGTGACCCTCTCGGCAAGCCTTGAAATCATGGCTACATTGGCTCGAATAAACGTCTCGGAGCCATTCCCTGGTGGTTCCGTGACCTGGAGCTTCTCTGCCCGCCTCTGCATGTCGTAAAGCCGGAAGAAGATAGCCGGCGCGAAGACCAGGTAGCTGGCGTTCACGTTGTCGACGAATTCGAGATACAGCTCCCAGCCCTCGACGACCTTGGATCCACGCTCCCTTACTTACATCTCTTCCCTGCATTATTTCTGAGGGATACTCCTACGTCTTTAGGACAATATCTTATGCCTCGTGGAGCTGGAGAGACAATCTACATGTAGTTTCCATCTCACCTTCAAGAATCCCTAACATCGTTCAAATCTTTTTATTCAGTTTTCTGGCTAACCAGCCGCTTCATACCTTCGTTTTGGCAACGCTCCCTCGATCATATTCCTTCGCCACGACTGCTCCTCACGATCCCTCATCGCCCTCATTCCGTTCCTTCATCCCCATATGTTCATACGGTTTCCACCACATCGTCTCCATCTCAGCATTTCTCGGGACCTCGGTCTTGAAGCGGATCTCTTTCCTCCATCGAGAGGGAGCAGCCTCACTTTCGCCCCGCGAACATTCTCGGCGTAACCTCCTCCTTCACTAGGGTGGCCCTCATCTCCCCCTTCTCCCTCTCCAGCCAATCCCTGCAGCGCTCCCTGACGCCGTCATCCCTTACCCCGTCGGTAAACCATTGAAGGTTGTCGCTGTGCGCCCTGTATGTCCTGAGTGCCCCACAGCCCTTCTCGAAGTGCCCCAACTTCCGGCAAATACTACAGAGCGGCGGTGGCGGGGGGCCGCCCTCCCTGATCCCGACGCCGTTGTTTCCCACCCACGCACGGCATCTATCCATCATAGATCTGCTGGGATTAGACCTTTCGCCCAGCCTTCGATACTGTTGTAAGCTCTGACACTCTTTCACGGAGTGCCTTGAATTGTTACCGCAGACGCCGCACGGGACATCTCCAGTCGCGTTGGATGTTGTTTCTCTCTGCATCCACGAACGACATCGATCCTTCACGTGGTCGGAGACAATGGCACTTTCTCCGAACCTTCGATACTTTTTTAGGACCCGGCAGACGTCCGTGGAGTGGTCTCGCACCCTACAGATGTCACACGGGAAGTCCCCGACCGCCACCGTGGCCGCCTCCTTTTGCGAAAACGACCGACACCGCTCCTTGAGCCGCTCAGTCATGACTGCATCATCACCATAGGTTTTATAATGATCAAGCACACGACATTCGTTGGTGGGGTGAGTTGGACTATCGCAGACGGTGCAGTTGACGTCCGCGGCGCTCATCGAGGCGCTGGTCTTCTTCTGTATCCACAAACGGCACCGTTTCCTGGTCTTGCGGGACATATTCGCATTCTCACCGTATCTTTTGTAACTGGAAAGTAATCCGCAGATACCCGTATAGTGATCATTAGTCCGACAGATGTTGCACTGGACATCCAGAGCCTGATCGTCTCGAACATCGCCCGTGTCCCACAACCAGGCGTCCCTCCGTTTCCTCAGCCAAGCCTCGCACCGTTCCCTGATATCGCTAGTAATCATGGAGTTATCGCCGTACTCCTGGTAAAGCGCAAGGGTCTCGCAGTCCTCCGCGACGTGGTATTGATCCCGGCAGATGCGGCACTCAGTACCCTCGGTCTCCTCGAACGGTTTCTTCCGGCGGACCCAGGTCTCGCACCGCTGGATAAAGACCGCCGGCATCTTCCCTTTCGAAGCGCTGCCGCGCTCCCGGTAGATCTCTAGTGACTCGCAGGAATCCGTGGCATGGCTTCGGCCATGGCATATGTAGCATTCGAATTCGTGGGCCCGCTCGCCTGCCGGCGTCTCCTTCTCTGGAAAGGTTAGGGGCCGATCCTTCGTGCTCTTGGAGAGTCCTCGCGCGTGGTCGTCTTTCTCGCGGGGCTGGCTTCGGATTCTGCTAGTCGCCGCGGTGCGACCACCACTCTTGACCACCGGAGGCGTAGTATCTTGGGGTGTCTTGGCTGCCGCGTAGAGGCTGTCGTTTTTGGTTCTAGCGATTCGATCCTGTTTCGTGACGTGATTGGTTACCCCTGGGCTGGCCACGTCTAGGCTGTAATTGGTTACTTCGCAAGTCGACTTCTCGTTGTCTAACCATACTTTCCATATCCCCTTGGTCACATCGTTCAAACCCTGGAGGCTATCACCATGCAACCGGTAGATAGTCAGTAGCCCGCAAGCTGGCGTGGCGTGGGCCTCGCTACTACAGATTCCGCAAGGGGTATCCCGACTCATCCTCGACGGACTCTCAATCCCGTGTTCGTGATTCCTCGTTTGCTTTGAGGATGAGAAAGTCGCATCTTTCGCGTGATGTGCCCCTCCGCCGTCCACCGACAAGCTATCGGGAGTTGTATATGCATGATCGTGCTCATGAGTCTCCAGCCCCAATCCACTAGACACCATGGCCCCCTGAGAGTGTCGGGCCAGGCTCCTGGGGACCAAAGTATCGGAGGCTGAGCCACTGAAGGAGCCAGGAGTCTTCGGCGTCGAACTGGTAAGGAGAGGGCCGCAGGTTTCATGTGTCTTCTTGGCCTTCTTCCTCGTGCTCTTTGGTGCGGTATCACCATGCTCCTTGTCATGTCTCTGACGCTTCGTCAACCCGGGGCTACTCTGACTGACCGAAACCTCCAGGCTATCTCCAAGAGTAGCGGGAATTGCTACAGCTGTCCCTGGGGACTGGGGACATGCCTTGGCCGCGGTTTTGCCCCTAATGCTGGGTAGCTTCATGACTCCCGAGATCATGTCGACGCCTAAGCGAACAAAACGCCTAAAGCTAGCCTTGCGTGACTTCGCTGTCTTCTCTCGTTTCTTCTGCAGACCGCTTGAGATGGATATACAGAGAAGCGGACATGGTGGGAAAGTACTGATTGACGTCGACGATGAACGCCATGTGCGCTTTCCAGTCCGCGACACTCTCGAAGCCGGACATCTTCAGGGAGCGATGCGCCTCGACGATCTGCTCGCCCCAGTCCTCCATGGACGCTCCCTCCGGGTTCTGGTTAATGAGGTTCTCCCAGGCCTCTTCAGGATCAGATCGGGCAGCCGCAGGAGTGGATGTGGACGGGGGCGCGCCAACCCCAAGATGAGCCTTCAAGCCCTCGACGAGCTCCCCGAAAGTGAGCTCCTGTGTTACATCGAAGCCCATGTTTGGGTCGATCGACCTCTGAACGTCGAGATTGAAGGTGAGTTACTTATTCCTTGACTCCACGTGCTCCATATACTCCTTGTCAAGCGGCCATTGGAGCGCACCATGATCTCCCGGGACTCGAACGCGCTTGTCCGGTGGCCCGCTGATGTTGGGTCGAACAGGCGACTTTGGCGGGGTGAGCTCTAGTCCACCGGCTTCATTGAGAGAGATGTAGTCCCGGCAGTCGGTAGATATTAACCGGTAGTTGACTTGTTCGATCCAGGAAGACCAGTCGGCGGCCGTCCTGAGGACCTTGATGATCTTGGGCAGGGAGGGCTTCTTCGCGGCCGATTTTGGCTGGAAGCTTGTCTGTTCAGCTTTACGGTCATCAAGCTAGTGGTCCATGGTAGTAGGCTTACTTGGTCTCTTGCAAACTCGAATCGCTGGACGATTCTCGAGGATACTGGTTGATTTTCATGCTCGGCGAGTATGCGCTGCTGTGGTAGCGATGTCGATATTTGCGACTCCGATGTTCTCGATATTCGATTCGCGTTGGGATCGAGGCTGAAGAGTGAGTGGTACTTGATTACCAAGCTTTGAGAATAATGGAGGGAGGTAAGCTGGAGGAGAGGGGCGTGTGTGGAGGAGGTAGAGGAGGTGCCAACTAGAGTAGGAACGGAAGTTGCCTCAGATCCAGCCGTACTTTTCGAAGTCGGGGAAGGGGGGAGGCAATATGCACCAGTCCGGAGTATTGCGTTGTTCGCTAGTTGGTGGCTGGAGCAGCCGGCGTGGGACAGATAGTCCCGCGAGACGGCTTTACATGTATGCCCCAGGAAGCCGGAAACCATAGCGGTGAACGAGGAAGGACCTCGATAAAGGAGGAGACTTCAAATAAAGCACTGACAGGCCCACAGTTCGTAGGGCGAGGTGGGCCAGATTGAACATGTGCTCTTTAGATGATTCTACAGACTTCTGCAATCCATAAGGACGGACGAACTAGTCCTCGGACGCTGGACTTCCCCAACCCCAGGTGACGAACGAACGCCCATGGGGCGCCAAGGGAAAAGCCATTTATCTCCCCTAAACCGCAGGCTATGTGCCGCAATGCCTTACGGAACAGGGGGGTATGGCTAATATAATATAATTCCTCGTGGCAGAGCAGAAGCGGCGACGACCTTTACATAGGCCATAGCAAACAAGGGCAGTACAGACGACCAAACACCCGACAACACCAGTCCTTCTTCCCCCGACATAACTCATAAATGCGATACGGACAATATCCTCCCTCTATCCACCGCCGCCTTCCAATCTCCGTTAGTCAACATCTTCTCTACCCCTCGGCCGTCGCCCCTCTCCTCCTTTTCACTCCTCCCCTACCCTACGACCGAGGTGCACGAAACGAACTCCGCGTCGAAAGAGTCCGCACAGGATCCCTCAGAATCTCCTCCTCGGCAACGACGTCCTCGTGCCTCGCCACCAGCTCCTCCAGGTTCCTCTCCTCCACTGCGGGGCCAATCATCTTCCGCGCGCACTCCTGGTCCGACTTATTCACCCCCGCGACCCCCGCGAAGGCGCGCCTGAGCCTGCTCCAGATGATGCACAGCGTCTCGACGCGCAGGTCCTTGGTGAACCGCCCGCTCTTCAGGGACCGCCACGCGACGGGCTTATCGTCCTCCGCCACGTGTGTCCCGATGGCGGCGACGAGGTCGCGCAGCCTGGCCTCGGGCACGCTGTACACCTGCATCAGCACGATGCGCAGCTCCGGCGATATGTCGGGCTGTCGGCCGTGGAGTAGCCGCCGCACGGGCGCGCGGTCGACGTTCACCCGCATCTTGTTCCACTTGGCGAGGCACTGCTGCCGGGACCTCCGACCCTCCATGTCGGCGCTGACTTTCAGCCAGTCTACGCTGGCATTCGCCTCGTAGTCTTCATCGCCCTCGGGGATGAACTTGCTGACGGCGCTGAGGAGGGCCCCCACCTCGTCGGGCTGCCAGATGCCGATCGCCCGATCGGGCCCGCAGAGGGCGTAGTTGCGGTAGCGGTCCCTGCACTCCGTCGCCGTGCGCTTCATGATGCTACTGATCAGAAGCCACTTCGTCCTGTCCCCGCTGTGTTGTTTGGCCAGCTCGACTAGCTGCTTGTCATCGTCTGCGGTCCATTGCATGTTTGCCGAGTAGTCTGTGTACCGACGTTTGACCAGTGCGCGGAGGTGGCGGGTGGGGCGGTTCGGGAAGGCCGCGTAGACGGTGTCCCAGAATGCCGTCCGAATAATAGATGTATCGGACTCCAGCGGGGCCTCACCTCTAACGATGGGCGCGAACTGTTCCTCCGTGAGACCATCCTTCTCGAGGAAGGAGCTGATGATCTGGTTGAGTGTGCGGGTTTCGTCTTCGGTTAGGGGTCCCGATATGCGGGGGAGCTGAGCTGGCCTTGAAGACGGGGTCACTTTTGCTGGCGTTGACACTCCGGACTTTGCGGTAGACTTGGTGCGTGGTGTGGATGTGGGGGCTGTATTGCGCCCAGTTTTGGCAGCTTTCGCGGCTAGGGCAGACTTGCGGATGGGAATGTAGGGATGTCCAGGCGCTGGGTCGCGAGAGCCGGAGTCGGAGTCGGATGCCGACTCGGATTCGGACGGCTCGTCAGTGGAATCGCTATCTTCGGGACCCGTATCCTCACGAGCCTCTCCGCGAGATTTGTATTGGCTGGTCGCAACCTTGCCATTCATGGCAGGAGAAGCTTGCTTCTTCGCAGCGGGCTTTTTGGTAGGAGCGGCTTTCGAATTCACGGTAGCCTTGGCCTTCTTGGTTGGTGGCGTTTGAGGAGCAGACTCGGCTTCTTCCTCTTCATCCGAGTTGTCGCCGTCACGTTGCTCATCAAGGCTTCTATTGGCAGGCCTAGCGCGAGAGCCATTCTTCTTAGCAGCAGCATTGCGTCTTGCGGTGATAGAGGCTTGCCTGTTGACAGTGGTGTCGATATCACTGGGGGGAGAAGCCTGAGGAGGAGCGGGCTCGACTTCTTCCTCTTCATCCGAGCCGTCAGGTTGTCCCTCGGCAAGGGGAGGAGTAGACTCGGCTTCTTCCTCATCGTCCGAGCCATCGCTTCCAGATTGATCCTCTGCACCCTCAGTGCCAGGCTCATCCGACCTTGTCGACCCCTCCAGCTTCACGCTGGCTGGCAGCACCCTCACCAGCACCGTCTCTGGCGCTGTCCCTCGCTCCTCAGCGGAAGACGCTTCCACATCCGACTGCTCGTCAGCCTCCGAGTCGGGCGACGGAGTACCGCCAGTCGTGGGAGAGTCTCGGCGAGACGAAGGCTCTTTTTTCACGCCTCCGGTCTCCAGCTCGTCATCCTCTCCGAGAGGCCTCGCAGCCCCCAAGGCGGCTTCTAACTGGCTAGACCTAACAGCCTCGTATGCCCTGTCTCCTAGGTCGTCATGGTCGTCAGCTACGACCTCATCGCGGACGTCATCGCCGTCCATGTCGTGATCATCATCACTGGCCTCGTCGGGGTTGTTGTCGCCGGCTTCATCGTCGGACTCCGACCGGTCTTCCGCCGCAGGCGACTCAGCCCCAAGAGACATAGCGCCGTGTGACTCGGCATTAAGGGACGACGCCACGGTTAACTCTTCATCCCTTAGCTCAGAGGCAGCTCGGTTCGGCACCTTCTGAGATCCCTGCCCGCTACCACTCCTGATGGCGCGAGGAAGGTCGCCGGGAATGCTCGTCTCGTCCCCGCTCGATACGTCGCTCATATAGGAAAACTGGCTCTGGGTTGGGCCCGCGCTGTATAGTCCTCCCTGGCTCTGCGTGGGGGGGCCCTGGCTGAATTGGTAGGCCGGCAGCTCCTCCTCCTCTTCTTCTTCCTCCTCCTCCAACGGACTGCGGCTCGGGCTCACAGACTCCCGTTCATCAGACGAGTACACGTACTTCCCACTGCTCTTGTGGCTGAGCCTTTCGGCGCTGGGGGAGATGTTGACGGGTATGGCTTGGTACTGGCTCTCGTCGCTTCCTGAGCCGTCGTCGCCGTCCGAGTCCTCGCCGCCGCCACGGAGTTCGGGGGACCTGGGTACCACCGTGTTCCGACCGTTCAAGTTGGCGCGCTTGGGGGAGGGGCTCACGCGCCCGGGCCACTCATCGGGGAACATGCCACCGGTGTCGGGCAAGGGCTGCGTCGAGGGGTGGAGTTCGTCGCCGGCCTTGCGCCGCTTCGCGGACCGCTGGGGGAAGTCGTCGCTGTCATCGCCGGAGTCGGGTGGAGGGATCAGGTGGTGGAGGTTGAGCTCGGCCGGCGCGGTGGAGTTAGGGGCGCGATTGGTCCGGCTTCGCTTGCGCGCAGATTTCGGAGGCTTCGTGGGGGAGGAGAAGGGGCGCGCAGGCCGGGCTTCTTTAGCCGATGAGGATGCCATGTAGACTCTAGGTAGTGGTGGCTTTCTCTTTTCGTCCTCGGGATTGCCGGGAAACGAGAGGGTGGGGGGATGATCCCTTGATTTCGAGCGCGTTTGCGATGGCGCGGGCGTGGCAGGAGGTCATAGATTTCTGGCGACACGAGCTTTTGGGGCGGTGACCGCGATTTCCCGATTTCCAGGTGGAAGATTACATAATGCAGGTGCAAGCTTCGTTCAAACCGAGCATCCTGTGTGTTCTATCGCGGCCATGAGGATGCGACTTCTCTTAAACTGTATAGGTAGATAATAATTTCAATTGAAGGTTATAAAAGGTGATATTTTTTCTCACTATCCTTTTGCCAACATCTTAAATCGCAGACGCCATGAGTTCTGTTCGCTACCAGCTCCTGAACATTTGTTTTGGGGAGACGGTAGGGCGAGGATCCCTGTCTGCTTGGGTGGGGCCGTGCTGTGGTTGACTAAGCATATTTCCTTCGGCGAAGTCCCACTCACTGCCATCTCATATTGACAAGAGGTCGTGGCCCTCATTCGGGGGGTAGTGATCCGTAGCACGGGTACAATTTATTGTCGGGGAGCTGGGCGGAAAGTTCCCATTGTGGGATGGAATATATTACAATTAGCGTAGATTCCCGTATTAATTAAAACGTTCGAAACATCGGGCCAATCTGGGTGTATCTAAGAATAGCCCGACCGTATTAATATCGAGATTATCTTAATACCAGTCAGTACGGAGCACTCGGTTCTCCGAATATAGATTGAACATCGCTCTGCCGGTTCACATCTTCACGGGTAAGCGAGCCGGCTATGTCTATATAATCTAGGGGAATCCGCGAGAAAAGAAGGATGAAAGGAAGGGAATGCAGTAGACCAGTGGAAACATTGCTCCAAGTACGCTCTCACTTACGAGTACGCGCAACTTTAGATCGTCACAACCCACACATCAAAGCAAAAAGAACAAGAGAAAAATGCTCCGCTCACTCGTCATCCTCACTACCGCCGCCCTCGCGGCAGCCACACCCCACATCACCAAGCGCTGCTCACCGGCGCGGGACCCGGAGTGGTACCGCGGCTACTTGCCCCCCGTGGCTTGCTGGCAGGACCAGGACACTGCCTGCCAGGCGTACATTGCGAAAGGCACCGACCTAGTCATAGACTCGAAACACAAGCTCGCCGTCGTCTACGGTGTGTCGAGCTACTGCGAGGAAATCATCGCGGAGGAGCTGGCTCGGGCGGCGGACGGGAGGAAGACGTATGGCTGGCTGGAGAAGCATGGGACGCTGACGGTGATTGAGGGGGGCATTCTGGTGATCTCGGGGATGAGTGATGAAGCGGTGGGGAGGTATGAGGCGTTGACGTACTACGAGTACGATGGATGAGTGATATCACATATTCACGGGTTGGAGATACCAATGAGGTTGGAGAAAGGGAGGCGGGGTTGGGTTGCGGAGGTTGGGTACTATTTGTATTAATCCTTGTATTACGCGGTGCATGGACACACGCCTTGTTTCCAGGGGTGCCATGCGTCCTGTGGCTGAGCTGAGCGCGGCACGGCGTGTCTTAAACCCCGCGAAAACTCAATGGATCGACGTCAGAGGCTGATATCACCTTGCTTGTACGGATGTCCGTCCTCTGTGACCGCAGCTTGGTCGACTTGCGATTGCTCCGGATCCGACAAAATGCGAGCAAAATTGTCTATTTCCTCGGTGTTCTTCAAGCACGATGACCAATCGATGTGATTGATGTTACCGCCGCTCTCAGATAACAGGTGTCCTAGCGGGGAATTGGCGTTAACGAGTCTCGGGTCTCGGGTCTTTAGGTACGAGTACTAATGTTAATAATACCCCTCCTCGTCTCCTCTCTCAAATCTCCCCCACTATGCGATCAATGGAATCAGAGTTTCGGTAGTTCCACACTCAAAATTACCCCACCACCGCTGAAGAGTCATCCCACTTTCCGCACACTTACGTTTGCCCTCTCGCGATAGCTTCGTTCCCACACCACAAAACCTTCCACCCCTTTTCCTTCTTTCTTCCCCCCCAGTCCCTCTCCTTCCACCACCACCACCCCTCCCAACGCCGAACCCTGCCAAATCCCACAATGGCCGACTACATCCTCACCCTGTCCTGCCCGGACAAGTCCGGCATCGTCCACGCCATCACCGGCGTCCTCGCCGCGCGCTCCCTCAACATTCTCGACCTCAACCAGTTCTCCGACCCCGTCTCGGACCGCTTCTTCATGCGCGTGCACTTCGGACCCACCGAAACCCCCCTCGCCGAGCTCCGCGAGCCCTTCGACGCCCTCGTCCCCGACCTGCGCATGGAGTACCAGCTCCGCCCCGTCTCCCAGAAGACCCGCGTCCTGGTCATGGTCTCCAAGATCGGCCACTGCCTCAACGACCTCCTCTTCCGCTCAAACGCCGGCCAGCTCCCCATCGAGATCTGCCTCGTCGTCTCCAACCACCCCGAGTTCGCCGACCTCGCCAAGTCCTACAACGTGCCCTTCATACACCTGCCCGTCACCAAGGAGACGAAGCAGGAACAGGAGGCCCAGGTCCTCGAGCTCATCAGCAAGAACAACATCGAGCTCGTCGTCCTGGCGAGGTACATGCAGGTCCTGTCGCCCAAGATCTGCGAGGCCATGTCCGGCCGCATCATCAACATCCACCACTCCTTCCTGCCCTCCTTCAAGGGCGCGAAACCCTACCACCAGGCCTACGAGCGCGGTGTGAAGATCATCGGCGCGACGGCGCACTTCGTCACGGCGGATCTCGATGAGGGCCCCATCATTGAGCAGAGGGTCGCGAGGGTGGATCACAACATGGGGCCGACGGCGCTGACGAGGGAGGGGTCGAACATCGAGAGCCAGGTCCTGGCGGCGGCGGTGGGGTGGTATTCCCAGGGGAGGCTGTTCTTGAATGGGACCAAGACGGTGGTCTTCAACTAGGGGGGCCAGGAGAGTCGCGAATGCCGTTTGTTTTGGATAGGGGTGTTTGGATATAGGCAACCAAAAATGAAAGTGCATTTGCCCTCTGATCTAGATTGGCGCCTTTGGGTTAGATTCAAGTCAACCTCTCGCCCGCCGGCCTGTCCACTCGTGCCACATACTTTCATGCTCTCAGGTCTGCCCGTCTCATTACTGGCGCGGTCTCTTCCCCTGACGTTACGTGTAAGTCTGTTACTCGCGACGACGAACCTAGGACTACGAGTATGTAGACAGAGGGACCAGACACGTGAGGAAGGTTATGCTTAACAACTGGGGATGAAAAGGCCGCTACGTAATATTAACGCAGCTCGAAGCCGAGTGTCTCTTAAAATGACACATTAGAAGATTAATATATACTATAGTACACTCAGTACTCCTAAACAATCCCCCTCACTCCAGGTTCTCCTCCGCGTGGTCTTGGTGAACCGCTTAGAAGAGCTTGTTGCTCCTCTTGTGGCCCTTGCCCTTGCCCTTGCCACGGCCCTTGCCGGGCTTGCACGGCTTGGTGCCGTTGGTGAGGGCCTCGACAACGCCGTCGTAGGCGGGGTGCTTCTCGAAGTCCTCGAACCAGAGGAGGGCATCGCCCTCACCCTCGAACACGTAGGGGACCCAGCTGAAGGGGTCATAGAAGTCCCAGAGGGTGATGCCGACGCAGGCCTCGGTCTGCACGCAGGCGCCAGTGGACTGGAGTGGGTGTTAGTGCGGGTTGTTCACATGCGGGCGAGAAGGGAAAAAAAAAAAAAGGAACGAGCGGGACAAAAAACTCACGTTGCGGTAAACCTCCTTCTGCAGGGCGAGCTTCTCCTCATCGTTGGGAGTGAACAGCCTGACGTCGAGCTCGGTGTAGGCAACCTCGACACCGGTAGCAGCGTAGGACTCGATGACGGCAATCTGGTCGTCGAGGGTGGCCGCGCGGTCGGCGACGAGGTGGGCCTGCATGCCGATACCGTCGATCTTGATGCCCTCAGCCTGGAGCATCTTGACGATGTTGACGGCGGCCCTGGACTTGGGGCTGGGCGACTCGAGGTTGTAGTCGTTGTAGTACAGCTTGGCGGTGGGGTCGACCTCGGCGGCCGTCTTGAAGGCGAGCTTGATGTAGTCCTCGCCGAGGGCGTTGTAGAAGACGGACTTGCGGTAGCTGCCATCCTCCTCGAGCGCCTCGTTCACGACGTCCCACGCGTAGCACTTGCCCTTGTAGTACCCAGCCACGTTGGTGATGTGGTCGACGATGATCTGCTCGACCTCCTCGGCGGTCCAGGTGCCCTGCTCGACCCACGGGGCGAGCTGGCTGTGCCAGACGAGGGCGTGGCAGCGGAGGATCTGGCCGTTGTTCTCGGCAATGTCGGCCACAACGTCACCCTCGGTGAAGTTGAAGACGCCACGCTCGGGCTCGGTGAACAGCCACTGTGGTTATGCCGAGTTAGGACAAGCCGTTTCACCATGGAAAGAAGCGTGGATAGAGGGGAGTTGAGAGGAAAAAGGGGGGGAGGATTTACCTTCTGACCGTTGGTGGGGGTGGTCTGGCCGAACTCGTTGGTGTCGTCCCTGATGGCGTTGTACTGCTCGTACGCGGCCTCCAAGCCGGCGCGCTCACGGAAGCCGGGGGTGTCGGTGGCAGCACCGAAGTACTTCAGGCCGGCCTGCTTCGCGAGCTTGTGAAGCTGGGCGTCGACCGAGGCCGCGAGGAGCGGAAGGGCGAGGGTGGAGAGATGCATATTGACGACTGGGCTGGCTTAGCGAAAGGCGAGGTCGGAAAGTGCTTTGGGTCTGGAGGATGACTGTCCGAGATGGGAGACGGGTATGGAGAGGGATGGGCGTGGAGTATATATAAGATCCGGGGGAGAGGGGCAGCGGGTCGTTACCATGGAACCAGACCTCGCGCCCGCGTATTCGGTATGCCTGAGCCGACCTTCAGCGGGCTGACGCTCATGGACGGGTGGAGACCGTAGTCAACAACAGACCCACACTTGGATGTTGGGGACTGACACCGAGGGAAGCTAAGCCTGACGGACGGCTAATACCGTGGTTGGCCGGGGTAGAGGGAATGAGGGGAGCCATCCCCTTGACAGCAAAACCACCTTTGAGAGGCAGCATAAACGCGAAATTAAACTGAGCTTGGGCCCGGGGGAGCGGTCCACCTTCTAAGACGGGTGAATCGGGAGGGAGTCCGGTGGAACCGCCAGCCCTCTCTCCCTCCCTTCCTCCCCCTTTCTCCCCTTCTCCGCCTGATAATAATAGCGCCAATGGGACGCTGAGGCCTCTTTGGGAGAAATGTAATTGCGATCGAATGCGGAATGGGCGGGTATGCATTCATGTCAGCCAGCCGACCGCAGCGGGAGGTCACACAGAGAGAGTGAGAACAGGGAGCGGATAAATCCGATGGATGGAAATAGGAAAAGGGCCTGTGCATCGCCGATCCACTACGCACGCCTTTCTTAAAGCGGAAGATCGGGGTAGCATCGCACCCGGACGGGTTGCCAACAGAGTGGATCCCGGTTGATGAGCAGTTCATTTTGCCGGCTTGGCTTGCTGGGGTATCGATCTGATCCTCTTCGTCGCCGTCGTCTGCCGGGGAAACGAGGCCCAATGAGGAAAGGGGCGGGAGGCTCGGCGATGGGTGTGAGTGAGGGGGACGCGTGGTGTGTGGGAATATGTCGGTCGACCAAGTGGTGTGATGGATATTAAGGTACGGATGCAGGTGAGGATGTAGGTGAGTCGCGATGGATGGCGAACGACTGAAACCGAAACAGAGAGGATTGAAAGGACATAGGTCAGTGAACGAGAGGGTTGGGGTTGTGGAAGTAGGGGGGGAATGGAGGTATGAGGGACGGAGCAATTTCCTGATGAGATCAGCGGCGCCCTACGTAGAGTGGAGTTCTTGTTCAACTGCCAGGGGAAGGGAAGGGCTTAGAATTCAGGGGGGAGAGAGGAAGAAGGTCAGAAGCACGCTAGAAGGGTAAATTCGCGGGTGTGGCACTCCACTAGCTAGTCTCTCTTTCTCCTCTTTGTCGGGGTATGGGGATGACAGAGTGGGGATGCGGAGGCAGATGCGGGGATGTTGGGGTTATTCGCTTGTCTGTGGCGAATCGGTCTTGCAGGTGACGAACGAAATTGGCAGTGGAGCTTTGGGTCTGGGAAATGAGCAAGCAAAGTTTGGTCGGTCTGGTCCGAGCAATCCTGGAACCAAACCCTCAGACAATGCCTCTTACACCTACTCCGTACCTCTCCATTGCCTGCTCCAACATTAGAATTGGCACTCGGGCCCATCTCTGCCCCTCTTGAGCCACGAACAAATCCGATCTCGAAAGGGTAAAGCCAAAATATCCGTACGAACATGAAAACACGCGCAGGCCGGTGGGGAGACGGACCCATTTCCCCATCGAATTCTGCCGGTAATAGCGTGGCCGGACGACCTCGGTTCTGGGTCACATGGAGTCCCCTCCTTGTACCCGTACTTGGGACTATTGCCGCTTTAACAGGTCCATTGGACCAATGTTACCTTGTCATTTCACTGGCGCGTAAATGGAAGCAATAATACGTGCCGATCTCCCACGAGGAGGTTCGAGAAGCTGTGGCGAACACCACGATACCACCTCGGTGCTGGTGCTGGATTGGAACCCAGCGGGGTATCACGACAGGGCTAGCTGCCTTCGTTCGTTCCGTTCGATACCAAGCCGGGCTTGGTCCTCAGTCGAAATTCATCCGGGGACCCGGGCACTGCCCCGGTTCGTTACCATCTTCGGGTGGCTCAGCTCTGAAGGAAGGGAACGCCGCCCCCGCGCTCGTTTATCACAAATTTACAAGTGGACGCGAACTGTTCCTCCCTTCCTAATCGGCAGCTAGTGCATCTCGGCTGGGTCCGTATCCTCAACCTTCTTGCGAGGGTGCATGTCGATCCGGCCTGCGAGCCGACGAGTCGGTATTGAGACGGTAATTTCTTTATTCGAACTGCATATTCCCTCCCCACAGGTCCCCATAGCCCGGGCTAGATATTCGCGCTCGGAGCTATCGTCTTGTGCGTCTAGCTCTAGATTCTCTCGTACATGGGAGGCCCTCGGACGGCGCCTCTAGGCACTTCATCGCCACTGGTTGTAAGGGGCCGGCGCTTGTGCCCGCATGGACATTGTATCTTCCTCGGCTCTCCTGATCACCGTGTCTTCTCATCTGGCGCCTCCCCCTCCTCTGTCTTCACATCCCCATCAGCCGTGAACATCGTTTCCTGAGCTATACTCTTCGTTAGCAATGCATCTCACACGAGAACGACTCTTCGATCACTTACCACTCCACAGCTCGGAATAAAGACCCCCGCTGTCAATAAGCTCTTGGTGCGTTCCCATCTCCGCCACGCCACCCTCTGCCAAGACGATGATCACGTCCGCGTCGAAGATGGTCCTCAGCCTATGCGCCACGAACACGCTCGTACGCTGCTTCTCCCGCAGGATGCTGTTAATGTTCGCCATGAGGGCCTGCTCCGTGTGCGTGTCCAGCGCGCTCGTCGCCTCGTCGAAGAACAGCAGCGGCGGGTCCTTGAGCAGCAGCCTGCTGACCGCAAGCCTCTGCTTCTCGCCCCCGGAGATCATGAGCCCGCGCTCGCCAACCTTGGTCTCGTACCCGTCGGGGAACTTCTGTATGATGTCGTGGACTCGCGCGCGCTGCGCCGCAGCCACTATCTCCTCGTGCGAGGCCGAGATGCGCCCGTACCGGATGTTGTGCTCGATCGTATCGTTGAAGAGCGGCGTGTCCTGCGGCACGACACCGATGGACTGCCGCAGCGAGTCGAGCGACACATCCCTAATGTCCTGGTCGTCGATCAGGATGCGGCCGGTCGACGCGTCGTAGTACCTAAACAGTAGCCTGAGCAGCGTGGATTTTCCACACCCACTAGGCCCCACCACGGCGACCTTCTTGCCTGCCGGGATGACGAGATTGAGGTTGCGCAGGATCGGGCGGTCCGGGTGATACCCAAATGTGACGTTCTCGAACCGAATCTCACCGCCCTTCGTGAGCGCGAGGGGCTTCGCGTCCGGGCTGTCCTTGATGGTGACGTTCACCTTTTGTAGGTTGAAGAGTGTCTCCATGTCAAGAAGCGACTGGCGAAGCTCCCTGTAGACGGAGCCCAAGAAGTTCAACGGCACCGAGAGCTGGAACACCAGCTGGTTGACCATGACGAGGTCGCCGACCGTTAGGCTCCCCTCCGCGACGCCGTTGGCCGCTAGGTACATCATGCCTGTGAGCGCCGACGAGAATATGATGTTCTGTCCGGAGTTGAGGAACGCCAGCGAGGTGGCGATCTTAATGGAGCTCTTCTCGTACGCGCCTAGCGCCTTGTCGTACCGCGCGACCTCGAACGCCTCGTTGTTGTAGTACTTCACGGCCTCGTAGTTGATAAGCGAGTCCACCGCCACGGTGGACGCCTTGTTGTCTGCCGCGTTCGCCTGCCTCCTGAACTTTGTCCGCCACGCCGTCGTCCAGATGGTAAAGGCCGTGTACCCGACCATCGTCAGCGCCGTGATGGCGGCGAACTTGATCCCGTACTGGTACGTAAGGATACCGCACACCATTGAGATCTCCAGCGCCGTGGGTATAATGTGGAACACCATGCTCGTGAGCAGGAAGCTGATGCCCTTGGTTCCCCTGTCTATCGCCCGCGTCAGACCCCCCGTTTGCTTTGTGAGGTGGAAGTTGAGGTCGAGGCGGAGGAGGTGATCGAAGACGTTGCGCGCCACGCGCCGGATGGCCTTCTGCGCCACCGATGCGAAGACCGCGTTCCGGAGTTCCTGAAAGACCGTTGCACCCACACGGGCCGCGCCGTATGCAAGGATCATGCTACCCGCGATCACGGCCGCGTTGCCGCCTGTCGCCGAGATGTCGATGTTCATCGTGTCCACGATGGACTTGAAGTAAAAGGGCACCTGGACGTTGAGGACCTTGGCGCCGATGAGGAGGGAGACGGCGAGGCCGACGCGGAACTTGGTGTCGAAGCTGCCCTTGCCCTTGGGCCAGAGGTAGTGCGACATTTCCTTCATGATGGCCCAGTCTGCCTTGCGCTGCTGCTGCGTCGTCTTATCGGCCGGCTCCAGTGGGTTGGTGGATTTAGGTTTCGGTGTAACGGTGCTCGGCTTTGCGCCGGCGGTCTGGGCAGTGCCCGGGTGTCCCGGATTGTCGGGCAGAGTAGGTTTCGCCGGGTCTGAACGGAGGTATCTCGAGGCATTGAAGGCTCGCATCGGCGAGCGCACGAAGACGGAGGCCGCAGGGGCGAAGGGGTATGTCCTGTGAACACAGGCCCCGGGAAGCACCCCCGGGCGAAGTAGAGATATGCGCATCATTGTCGAGTAGAGAGAGGCAAGAGGGGCATGTCGAGAACGATAGCGGGGTGCGCCGAAGCGTGGATTCGGAGCTTCCTAGCAGCTCCGAGACAAGTGGATAGCTACCATGTATGGCAGGGGCTATCAATTTGTGTCGGTGCAGCTCGTGGAAGAAGGTCGTGGGTGAAGCTCCAGAGAGGCGGCCTCTGGTTGGAATTGCTGTCTTGATAAGAGGGACCCCCAGCAAGGGTCAAATTAAGTAGCTCGTCATTGTGGGAAGTGATGATGCTTAGGTGGGGCGCGCTGAGTCAGGGTGCAGATCCAGAGCTGATTAGTCATGTTTGACGACGGTGAACAAACGGGCAAAACACCAAGTCAAGAATCTCACGATAGTTGAGGTCTTATGGCAGTTTGGTTCCAGGGTTTCCAATACTTTAGGTGTTCAGCTCTAAATATCTTCGGTAAAATAAAATTCAACGTTTTCGGTACAAGAACCACCCCTACGCGGCGGCCTTCGATGGGGTGGACTTTCGCTGTACCGGGATTGGCAAACTCAAGTATCACCTTCATTGTTCTGGAAGGCAAAGGCGCATCAATCAGGCAGACTACTAGTGTTCTGTAGTTAGTGGATTCGACGAAACCGAGTGTTGGCTTCATTGTTTTCGGGGCCGGTCATTGTAGCTGTGGGCATCAGCATCATTACAATGGCAACATGGAAACCCAATAAGACTAAAGCGGTAGAGTGAAGGGCCACTATTGTCATAAGAAGCAAAAAAATCTACGGCTTCCGGGGTCGAACCATCGTAGAGCTCATCCTACATTCCTATAATGTACGGCCTGTTGACCACCGCGGCAAACGCGACTTTCCTTAGGAAGTACCTCGAGTCTTGCACCAGTCGCGGCGGCGGAAGATGCCTGATTTTTCCAAAGTCCGTGTTCATAGGGAGAAGGAGACACTAACAGAAGTACTGGTTGTTCCCACCAAAAATGTATGGGGCCAAAAAAGATGGCGGTTTGGGGCTCCGAAGAACGATAAACGCCGACATGCGCCCGTGCTAAGGCATCACCCTTCTCGGGCTCATCCCGCACTACAAATACATGAAGACCCCGCCCCGGTTACTATCCCCTCAAGATAACTTCAAATATCACCTTACCTTTTCATTGTTTTCGTGGAAGGAGCTGGTGGGGTACAACGGCGGAGTTGCTTCCCTGGCTCCTTCCCTCTTCCCTTCTCGTTCCTACAGCCACCGGCGGCACTGGATCAAGCCACTATTGCGTTGAGGCTGTTAGGCAATTCCTTTTCCATTCTGTACGGTAGATACCGGGGTTTCCTTGCTAGTTTGGTTTCCCTAAAGGCATCGTGAGAAGGCTCTGCCCGCATCCCTCCCGCCTCAATGAGGATGTAGTAACATTAATTGACTATGATACCGCGCTCTTTCGGCGATCGTTAAGACTCTACTGAATACACTTAAATGGCAATCAATTCTCGCGTACTTTAATACTAGTTATCTCTGGACTATGGCGGGCTGATTTGTGCCATGCTATACCATTTCTTTCTTCGGCTAAAGCGGTCGAACCCTGTCCGAACCAACGTTCACACACTTTAGTCGGACTGTCTAAAGGACCCTTGTGATCAACCCCCAGTTTTCCCTATATCTCCCAGTCCCTAGTTGTCACCAATTCTTAGTTAAATGCGATAATACATGGCATCACGTCAATATGCTAACTCAACCCCCCGAGATGTTTTAATGAGAGGGAACTTCATAGTTTGCGCAGATCGTCCCCGCATACTATACTAGACCCTTTACAGCTGTATATCATCCTCCTTTCATGATTATCACTCCGCGGTAGAGTTTAGGAACGTGTTGTCATGCTTGGGCAGGGAAGGTGTTTTCGTGGTAACCTCGTACCTATTCTCTACCTAAAAGTTGATTTCGTCGCTATCGTCTGCAGCCTTTAATAGCACCGCCCACGCCGCCTTCTGATCCAGCGACGCCAAACGCTCACTTCCGACCCAAAGCCTCCACTGCTCGACAACCTGGTGCCCTATAACATGGATGCCCTCCACGCACTTCCACCCCGATCTCGCCCCCGCCTTCATCATCCTCGTTATCCGGGGCTTGAAGCACAAGTCTAAGAGGATCCCCTTCTCTGGCTTGGAAAGGAACACGTCCAGCATCGCGACGACGTCCTTCTCCACCTGACTCACAGGCTCCATATCGGGCACGGTGCCAAGCACGTAATACGGGCTCCCGGCCCTTTGTGCCTCCTCCACTGACTTCACGTGGATCAAGCGGGGACCCCCACTGACCTTCTCTGAGTCCGCGATCAGATCTACCACTTCCTGGTCATCGCGGTTCAGGATGTATATCGTTGGGCAGTGGAGGTGCGTGGCGAGCGTGTAGACTGCCGCGCGGCTCGCGCCACCGGCACCAATCACAAGCGCTGACCCCGGGGAGGCAGCACTCGGCCTAGGCCGCGAGGCATCCCCCTCGAGCAGGGACCCTATGATCCCGTTCCAGTCTGTGTTCGAGCCGATTGATAGCCTTTTCGTAGGCCCCTCCTTGTAGTATATGCAGTTGCAAGCCCCGATGATTGTCGCTAGATCGTCTAGCTCATCGACGTGCTTCATAACGGCGTTCTTATATGGCATGGTAACGACCAGGCCTGCGGTCGAGGGGGACCCAAGCAGGTCGAGGACGTCAGAGAAGGCGGGACAGGTGGTGGAGTAGAAGGTCCAAGGGAGGGATAGAGATTGGGCTATGTAGTTGTGCATGCTTTTAGCGATGGAGTGGGTTACGTGGGTACCCACGAGGTGGAGGGTCTTCCTCTCCTCCTGCGCCATGGTTCGTGCTGTTCGGGCGAGATTCGTGAGTTTCAGGGACAAAAGTTTCGAGAGTGAAGGATGATTTCTCAAGAAGAGAGGCAAGGATTTAGTCCTCAGGAGGACAAGTACCTTATGAAGTATCCCGAACATTGAGGGATCAATAGACTAGTCGCCAGTCATTTTTTAGTTATTTCCGCGGCTTGGCGCTAACGGCATCCGCGGAGAAAGGACGGATCGGAAAAGTATCCGCTCGAACTACGGAAGGCACATTCCCGCGGCACAAGTAGATTGACTGGCTTACACTGCTGGTGTCCTGCGTGAGTATTTAATGTCGCACATGCCCTTTTCCGTGGAAGCTATAGCTGTAAATGTGGGACAACCAGACGAATACTCTCCCTGCGCATTTAAAATCCGACTCTTTCATTGGTACTCTTCAAGGTGCTTGGAGTGCTGTCTCTTTTACCCCTCCTACCCCATAATGCCCCGCAATATCCCCGCATTTTCTCAACCCTCGACACCGCGGGACACATCGCGCTAGCTACATAATAGTGAGCAGCTGGATGTGGTGAAGCATTGATCCCGGAGCATCCGTTATGCCTATTGCCTCTTTCAGTGCAGTAAAATATGTTCGGGCGTTAAGGGATTTTCGACCCTACATGTACTTTTGCAAGGCCATGAGGTGTTGGAACTATCACAGACCGGAGGGAGCTGGGAGGCAGGAACCAGCGGGTTTATGGCGAATTCTTAGGTTCTTGGGTTGGCGACACCAGCTATATGCACTACTACATAGCCAACCCAACCAAATCGAAATCCGCGAACCTGGCAACCCAGCTGATTTACTGGGATTGGAGCGTCTCTGGGCCAAAGTAGTCGTACCGGGATATCAACCTACACCATCCGCAAATGTAGGAACTATAGATCAATATGATTCCATCAAGATCCAAACTTTACCCAACACGCCTAATTTCACTTCGAGGGCGAGGCTTGGATGTAGCAACTGAACTTTAGTGGAGATCCTCATTGGTGGTGGCTGCAAGAGCAGCAACTCCTTTGGATAATGGTTCCAAACTAAGCCGCGAGGTCGTTTCGTCAAAAGGTTGTCCATGTGAATCTGGCATGGGCCTGAGACTGTGGTTTGGATATGCAGCTCAGTGAATCCTTCTAACACTACCCGTCAAATACGCCCCAGGCTAGAATGCGTACGCTTCCCAAACACGTCTATTATATACTAGGTTAGCCCTACTAGGTGTGAGTTGAGATCTTGATCTCTTGGGTGTAGGCTCTTGAAGCATCACAGTGGAACGCCCTTCTATTCCGTGCAATTCAAGTCGAAGGATCCCTTCCACTCCGACCTGGTCGACCTAATGACTTGCTATTAAGCCCCTCGTCACTCAGTATTAGTGCATACTCGTGTAGTAGTAGTGATGACGAGGATTGCGATGAGAAGCCCAAGTCAGACCGCTATGGCCTCCCCAACTCACGGCCACAGGTTCCTCTTCTCCCAAGTTCCATCGGCCTCACCCCGGACATACTGAAGCCTCTGATGCAAACGATCCGTGCTCCCCTGCCAGAACTCGACAACCTGAGGATCCAACGCGTAGACCTTCCAGCTTGGCAGGACATAGTCCGGGTTCTCCTCTATGACCTTCTGGGCCTCTACAAGGCTATCCCGCATCGCATCAGGGCCAGGAAGCACTTGGCTCTGCTTCGAGGCCACGGCAACCGTCTTGGCGCCTATCGATCGATCAAGGAAACTCTTCGAAGACTCCTCCTGGGAGAGCATGACGGCTTTCCCCCTCAGACGGACTGAGCGTCCGAGTTGGGGCCAGTAGAACGTGATAGCGACGCGATTGTTCGCCGTAATCTGCCGCCCCTTCGCGCTGCCGATGTTGATGGAGAAGTGCCAGCCGCGGCTATCTAGGTTCTTGAGAATGACGACACGCGCGTCGGGTGAACCATCTTCGTCGACCGTCGAGAGGGTCATGGCATGGGGCTCCTTGATGTTCTCCGAGATGGCATCGTCGAACCACAAGCGAAATGCCTCGTGGGGTGTATTGGGGAGGGATTCAATGTGTGCTTCACGGAATGGGCCCTTGAGAGAGGGTAGGGCGCGAAGTACCGCCTCAATGGACTGCTTGGAATCTGCCATCATTGATGAAGTGGTTACGGCGGCGGAAGGTCAGAGCTGTTGACGGGGCCTGCTTCTATCTCCAGGAAACTTGTAGTTCAAATGGCGTAGAACTACCAAAGGTTGAATAAAGTCACGTCATATATCTAAATATCTAGTGATACCAATGACTCATCTTACATTTCTCCATTCGGGCGAATTGTGCGGGATTTGGGGATGCTTACTCGCCGACGAATTTGCTCGTCATCTCTCGGGTCACACCGCGGAGTTCTACATCTTCTACATGTCCCATACTCTACCGATTAGGCCTGAAAAGAATAGTGGTGGACATGACGAGCCCGGAACTCACGATCAAGAAGGAGGGTATTGTTATACGATTTGAGTCAGGCATAGACATCGACATCGAGGTCTTGCTCATCGCTCACCTCGCTACCACCCTGAATTCTGAGCCATCCCCCATAAGAGGTAGGTGCTGGAGAACATGATGGTGAGATGAAAAATAATTCTTGCAGGTAAGTAGTGGCTAAGATATTGAATCGTTTTTGATCAAGACCTGGAACGTAGGTTCATAGCCATCGAGTGACTATAACCGACCCTCTCTTCTAAGGAACGTTGCCTAACTACTTACACGATCTTGCCCAATTCCGACCTCCTGGAGTCTCATCTTTGTAGAAGATGTGAGGTTGAGGCCAGCGATACTGTGGAGATTCGCCTCCATGGAGTGTGTGAGTCGCTCATTGTCCTAAGAAAGTCAGAGATTGGAGTCTTGGAGGGCAAGTTTAGCATCGTGGCAATACGGAGTAAATAATACTGTTTGCATGATTCAGCTTGGTCATAGATATACCTTTTACAGCTGCCAGCCACTGTCATCAGCCGCAGAGAACCACTCCTTTCTGCTTTTTGTCAGCGCTTCCTAGACTCTTTTACTTCCGCATCCCCACAGGAAATTTCTCAAGGACATCCGTTGCTCGTAAAACCACCCTTAGCTCGAGACCGTCACTCGCCATCCTCATCATCGGCATATTCTTCGCGGGCAGGGAAACTCAATAGGAAGATAACCCCCCTGAAGAACGGGCGTTGATGCGTCATCTCCTCACCCGAGCAGATTGTGTATACTGGGAGCTAGGAAGCCATGGCTCGTGTAACACGCGCCACGACCCGGCAAGCTACAGCTGCTGCTTTATCCTCGAATCAGCAGTCTGGCTCACCAGCTGGAAACAAACGTGCTGCCTCTACTAAAGAACTTGACACCATCCCGGCGAAGCGTAGGAAAGCAGACACGAAATCCCCTTCAAAACGCTTCAAGACGGAAGACGACGGAAGCCCCACGCCCAAAACACCGTCCAAGCCGATCAAGGCCGAGCCTGGAGATGATACCCCCACAAAGTCATTTACACCCCCCACCCTATCCACTAGTTCCCTCCAAGCGAAAAAGCTCAAGACCTACACGAGACATGCCGCCGGGTCCCCCTTCCCAGAATTCCCGCACCCCACGCCAGAGGAGGCCCGCCTGGCGCACCGCATTCTCACCTCCTTACACGGCGCCCACGTCCGGCCCCAGGAAATCACGGCACCCACCTCGCGCGCCGGGTGCGGCGACTCCCCGTCGGTCCTGGACTCGCTCGTGCGCACCATCCTAAGCCAGAACACGAGCGACGCCAACTCGACGCGCGCCAAGCAGAGCATGGATGCCGTGTACGGCGGCAGCGACAACTGGGAGGCCATTGCCGCGGGCGGCACGGCCAAGCTTGAAAGGGCCATCAAGTGCGGGGGGCTCAGCGTTACGAAGAGCAAGGCGATCATGGGGGTTTTGTCCGCTGCTAAGGATCGGTACGGGTGCTACTCGCTTGATCACCTGTTTGAAGCGAGCAATGACGACGCAATGAGGGAGCTTATCGGGTTTCAGGGAGTGGGGGCCAAGACGGCGAGTTGTGTGCTTCTGTTTTGCCTTCGCAGGGAGACCTTCGCGGTAGATACACATGTCTGGAGAATAACGGGACTGCTGGGCTGGCGTCCTAAGAAGGCAACTAGGGACGAAACGCACGCGCATCTGGAGGTAAAGATCCCTGATGAGGAGAAATACGGACTGCACTTATTACTAGTGAAGCACGGAAGGGTATGCCCAGAATGCAAGGCAGGAGGCAAGAACCTGGGCAACTGCGAGCTGAGGAAGGCGTTCAAGGAAAAGGTCAAGGAGGAGGATACATCCAAGGTGGAGCCTGACGTTCTTGGAGACTAGGCAGTACGGTTAATATTCTTAGAGACTCCTAGTGTCTACTACATAGCGCCTACTAGGGCTAGAGGTAAAACATTGATATCCTAGGCCTTTATTTACATGATGTTGTAGCTATTTCTATGGCCCCGATGAACGCATCACGTGCCATTGTCAGAGTCTTTACATCGAGCCATAGGAGCGGGATGAAGGCCAGATCCTTCGATCACACGTAGTACTCCAACGCACCCGCCTCAATCTGCAACCAGCTGAGTGCCTGCCTCCAGCTGTTTTCATAGTCATTACTCTGACCACTCGTCAATGCTCCGTCGCCGCCCTGCAAAACCATACGAAGACCTGTAATCCCTCGACGGCGACCCATCATCACTCTGACCACCTCTCTTATACCGCTTCAGTTGGTTCACCTCCTCCAGAAGCCTCGGGTCTTCCTCGATCCTCCTGTTTACACGCATTTGGTTATCGCCATAGACGTTGAAGCCCCGTGGTGCCAGCTGCGGAAAGATGAAGAAACAGCCCTCGAGATCGTGGCCTGGGCGGTCGCATGCCCTGCACGCACGCCGCCGCTTGTTTGATGGCGGCATTGGTGGCTCTGGCTTCGCCTTCGCCGGCTTTTTCGGCACAGGCGAGTCGTTTGGCGCCTTCTCGTAAGGCCCGGATTCGGCACCGCCACCACGGCCTGGTAGGGGGTTTGAGAACGCTCCTCGGCCGGGCCATCGTCCCTGCGCCGCCATATCCTCCCTCACCGCCTGCCTCAGGGAGCTGATGACTTCTGGATAATCAAGGCTGCCGTGTGTAACGTCCTTCCGATATCCCACGCGAGAAGACTTTACCCACGAGGGCAGCGCGAGCTCTATCCCTTTGACGAGGTCGTCGAACCACGTGCCGTGCGACATGGCCACCGGCAACTCTCGAGCCCGCCCAATGTCCATGGCCCTCTCCCACTCATCTATCCATTCCAAAATATCTCCGTCTTTCGGGAGCACTCGCGTGGCGCTGCCATATAGCAATTTGGCCTCAGACAACATGCCATATGGGTCCGACGTAACCGCTCTCTTAACACTCGAATACCAGCTCGACAATGGATCATAAGGGACACAATTTTTCCGGAATTTATCGGATACAGTCCTTGAGATGTAGGACATGGAGTCCGCGATGTCCTTGTGCTGTTGCAAATAGTCTCCTCGCCGATAGGCGTAGGATTGCATTGCTGCCAGATACATAGATCGAGCGACTTCGGAGAGAACAGGAATACTGCTCTCTTTCCCGTTCGGCTTTGCCGATTGGGGATTGCTATCACCTGCGTCACCCGCTTTTGGAGGTGGTGATGAGCCTTTGGCCGCTCTATCTGGGTAATCTTTCGCAAGGTATGCGAGGGCATAGGAAGCTTGGCTGGGTTCCACGGGCTTCTCCAATGGAGGAACGCCGTGAAGCACGATATCCGTGAGTTTTCGAATGGCTATGTAGGCCAAAAAGTGCCTGTCCCAGATCTCCCAATCGAGGGTCGAGTTCAGGAAGATATCCTCGACCATTATGGTGGATACTTAAATATAGGCGTTTGAGTCTTAGTGTAGTATTTGGTGGCCTGATTGAGATGGGGCTTAGGCTCTTGGAAGACTCTGAAATGCCAGGTTGTTGGGGAATTAAGACTCATTTAAACAGGCTTGTGACAGTCCGCTGCCTCCTCGCATTGTCATGTCAACGAACTGGACCAGCTCCATTGTTACATTACATAATGCCATTATTGGCGCCACTTTGATGGGCGCTTACATCACGTGCTAGGTGTGGAGAATCAATCGTTCTCATCTTCCGACCCTGGGCAGTCCTGGCTTTTGGCATTTAAAATCTTCAATGTGCTTAGATTAATAGGAATATGGTATCAGTTTACCACCTAAAGTTTTCTCTCACGATATCCTGCCTAACTCCTACCTTTATTAATAGCCTTCGTCTGTTTTTTATTTGTAGTGAAGAAGCAAGGACAGCAGGTCAAGGATACTAGGTCTACTGCCGATGTCAATAACAATGAGAAGAAACATGACGAAGATGGCCAATCAAGGTGAGGAAGCCTGTCTTTTTTGCAAGTGATGCCACATGGAAAGCTGCCGTACTTCAACACATACAGATGCCCTGTATAATCTAGGCTCAAGCAAATGCCATACGAATGTAGCAAGCTTTATTCTTTGTACTAATATAGAGCAAACATGGCTGGCGCTCAATAAGGGGACCACTTGTCCCATGGAAATGAAAACGCTGAATGCGGCCCTTGGTATCGATACCAGCAAACCAACATCAGTACCCCCTTCCACCAACAGTGCTGTTATCTTCCCAACATAGCCACCTACTGGCCGTCCCACACCTTCGGGCCGGGCATGACGTATGCGGCAGGGTTGGGCTTCCACTTGTCGTATCGAATACCGGGGTCGTTAGCGTTGTAGATACCGGGAATCTTGACCAGGGGCCCGGGGGTGCCGCCGCCGGGGCCGTTGATCTTCAGCTGGGCGCACTCGATATAGAACTGAGCCCTCCCCTGGTGGCCCTCGTGGAGACCGATATGTTCCACGCGAACGAGGTACTCGCCGGGCGGGATGTTCTCGGGGATCGTGTATTCGAGCCTGTCCTTCTGCCACGAGCACCACGACCCGTCGTTGTTGGGGCTCCCGTTGCACAGGCCCGTCTCCCACACCTTGAACCAGTCGCCGTCACCCTCGTATGTGGCGACCGAGTCGGGCGCCTTGGACATGTAGACGAAGCCCGGACCGGGGTGCTCGATGGTCTCGCGGTTGAAGATCTTGAAGCCGATCTTGTCGCCGGCGTTGACCTCGTAGGTCTTCACGTTCCCGGGCCGTGCACCAACGTTGCACCGCAGGTCATTGGTGTTGACGATGTCGGGGAAGGCGGGGTTGTAGGAGTTGGAGTTGCGGCGGAAGTAGTCGTACTCGCCGCCGACTACTTGGTCGTTGACCACCAGGATGTTGAAGATGTAGTGAGCATCTACTGCGGTCCCGAGGGCGGCAAGGATGAGGGCCTGGAAGATCTTCATGGTCGGTAACTGATGGAGGAGGTCCGGGGAATGACAGGAAGGGGAGTCAAAAATAGGGGGTTCAGGACCACTGTCTTGTTGGATGACGAGAACTTCGTTTCGAAGTCGGGTCCTCGATTTATATAGGTGCGACATGGACTCAAGTTTGTGTATAAACATTGTTTTGTGACTGGACTTATACCCTGTCCTGATGTGACCCTCTTTGCAAAGGAGGATTATAGCCTCTTACTCTTGACCTCCATCTTGATTCGACGGACATATTGCATCGTGATGGCGCTCTCACCCGTACGTTGTAGACCCGGTCTTGGCTCTCTATTTGAACAGGGAAGAGGGATATTACAGGACCTATCCGAAGCAGCATAGAAGCGGCCCACGTTATTATGGAACGCGGGGTGCATATCAGTGGTGGCCAGTAATGCCAGGCACACGGCTAAGCTTATTCTTAGTTGGAAGGTGGATGGATACCGCTTCGCATCGAGAGCGAGAGCTGCCGCCCACATCTGCAATACCAAAGGGACAGGAGTGAATCTACCCGCCCGAATGCCGGTGGAACTTTTGTCGCGTTAGATGAATATCAGGGTCACACTAAGTAGTCGTGATATATTACGCTGCAGCATACTCTTAGTATCTTGCTGTTTTCGGGCAAGCTACGAAGTCGGGGAAAAAAAAGACCTTGCTCTCCCTCCCCACCTCTAAGCTCGGAGATTTTCTCTCGTTCCGTGCGGCACTTCAAACAGAGCGTGGGGTCTTGGGAAGGCGGCCCGCTTCGTGCGAACCTCCCGACTGCCGGAGCGACTTAAAGCTTGGCAATGGGAGGCTGTGCACATTACAATGATCGTCCTGTTGGTCACGAGCGGACTTGCAATTAAGACCAGTATTAATTATGGGATCTCCTTGAGCTTGCGGGGGAGGGTAAAGTGCGATGATGGCGGGTCGCGAATCGTCCCAAAATGCTGTCAATCTACCTGAGTGGTAGCTGACTATGGGTTATCTAGATAATCGCATCTGAGGACGGAGATAGTCGATAGGGTAAAGTTCCGAGTGGAGCCCTGGTTGAGAGCGTACTGCTGCATCGCGTTCGGCCTGTGTACAAAGCTTCGTAGGCAGACCAAGACGCCTGGCAAGAGCGTATATTCGTATCGAATGAATGCCTCGGAGAATTCTGGAGAGTATACACGTCGATCGGCCGGCCCGATTGGGCATTATACAACTTGAGATTTGCGTCTTCAGATAAACGAGAGCCCTGCCTATAAGATGGGGCTTAAGGAGGGTCAGTTTGGGAACTTAAATGGATCTCATATTACTTTTATGTATCGCGCCAGTAATTGGTGGAAAATCTCGTCCGTTAACATCTTATAAGACCAACCAGTATGCCTGGTAAATTTTTGTTTCATATCGACGACTTCCCATAATACAGGCCACATCGCGGTTTACAATCCCATATTTATATTACTTAGATCGTCTCTCTCCACCAGGATATAAGTCAGTCGGTAGTCTAAATACCGTGGCAGAGGAGTTTGGAGCAGGTCCTGATTTGGAGACTTCCTCGGCTATGGTCGAGGACTGCGGAATGGGTCCTCTTCTGGATTATGGACTGGACGGCCACTAAGGACGATGTGGTGAATTCTATTAGCCTGGCCAATTATTGGTGGTAAGATAATCTTGGGTTCCTGCACCGAGCGTAGCCCAAATCTAAAGGAGCGATGATGAGGTATTAGGAGGGACTCGAAGGGCTGCCGGTGGGAAAGCATTGCAGTGTGACAGGCACTGCGCAAGCCTCAAGTATTTAGGTCTACCCGGCCTTCGGGGAGGGTGTAAGTCCGAAGCAGGCTTGAATGGCACTTTGGCTTTCAAGTATATAAAAGCATTAGGTCTAGAGATACCACTACAACTCATAAACACGTCTCCGTCTCTCTCCTTCATGTGGATATCTGATTGTAGTCGAGCCAGACTAATTTCAAAAACAAACTTGGATGAATGGCGCCTTGTTCCTCCTCCCCTCATCATGGCTACCTCTATTGGGTAGGGATTGAGTGGAGGATTGGAGTGACAAGTGACATATGGTTAGAATGGGACCAGCGTGTCTTGATAGCTGCCAAGACCTAATGTTTGTGGACTTAAAGGCGCCGGGGGCAGGTTATCAGGGCTGAACAAGACGGTTGAGTGATGGGTAGCATAGTATTGCTACCGTCCGGATTCCCTCCTTCGCGGCCCTTGCCATGTATCCGCCGATAGATACCCAGTCTAATACTTGAATTCCTGTCCGACCAATTGCTCGCTCAGTTTCCATAGCCGAGCCGCTGAGACGGTGCTGGTACCCCACGGCAACACGGTATCCTTCCACGGA
This sequence comes from Cephalotrichum gorgonifer, assembly GCA_900312665.1. Lineage (NCBI taxonomy): Eukaryota > Fungi > Ascomycota > Sordariomycetes > Microascales > Microascaceae > Cephalotrichum > Cephalotrichum gorgonifer. The sequence goes on along the minus strand of ONZQ02000010.1, from coordinate 631,477 downwards.
TCGGCAACATGGCAATCTTGTAGGTAAGCTCCGTTATGATCTAGAGAAAGGTAAGCGAATATTCCGAGTTATACTGGTAATTTGCAAGCTAAACGCCTTCCTTACCTTTGAGCTTGGGGTCAAACGCAAAAACCGTAGTTGCGGCTCCATGGTCTAGGTCCTTGAATTCTCGCTCCTGAAAGCCCTCTACATTTCCCAGTAGCTTGTCCAGGTCCCCTAGGGAGTATTGTTAGATCAAACCACTTACAGAAGCAGAAAATGAAAACTTACTTAGAGCTGTGAAGCTAGTCTCCAAGTCGAGATGGTTTCCGAGGTTAGTCATGATGACACCTGGGTGCAAGCTGAAAGCATGTAGATTAAGCTTTGGGCCCAGCTTTTCGGCCAAGGATAGTGCAAAGAGCATGTTCGCCGATTTACTCTGTCCATATGCAGTCCACTATAGCATCAGGGATAGGGGTTAGGATCAGTAGCTAGGATTAGGTGTTTGCGGTTCCATACCTTGTTATAGGACTCTCCATTCTGGGGAAGGCAGAACCGTTAGCATCTTAAGGAAATATCGACGAGATAGGCAATGTTAGTAGGTACGTACATTGAAGTTATAATCGGCGAAGCGGACCGGGCTGAGCCGGTGCCCATCGCTGCTCACATTGACGATGGTGGGCTTTTCAGTCGCAAGGAGCTTCTCCATGATCAAATTGGTGAAAAGGAAGGGGCCAAGATGATTGGTGGCAAACTGCCTCTCGTAACCATCCACTGTAAGGGCGAATTCGACCGCCATGATACCGGCGTTGTTCACTACCGCGTCGATGGAGGGTACGTCCTCCCATGATATCACCTCCTCGGCAGCGCCACGCACGGCGTCAAGTGATTCCAGATCGAGCTGGAGCGTGCGTACCCGGACCTCCGGATAAGCCTTGACGATAGCATCTGCAGTTGCTTGTGTTTTGGTGGTGTTGCGCCCGGCGAGTATGAGAAGGGAGGGGTGCACCGAGGCAATTGCCCGAACAAAAGCATCACCAAGGCCGCCGGGTGAAACTCCCGTTGTAAGGATAACCTTGCCCTTGATCTCAGAGGCCAACTGGGCGGCGAGATCTTGGGCCGTGGGGTGGGTGTTAGAGGATTGGGACATTGTTCGGGACGGCAGCTAGGAGCAGGGTGGGGAGGTGGGGAGAGAATGGTTTGTTGGTCATGAGCGGATAGGGAGAAATCCATCTTTATAGTAAGCCTGTGGTCTTTCATCGCGCGTTATGTCCGGTGGTAGTGGTGGGCGACAGACCTCTCGGACTTCGGACTTTGAGGTGTCGCTTACCATAAAATCCGGATCGCTGTCGAGAAATGTCAAGTCCACAAATAGACCCCTTTTGGACCTGAGTTTGTGAGTAATCGACGGGAAGCATGAATGCCATGCAGGTGGATGACAGGAGCATCCATGATAGGTTAACTGTGGATACCATATGCAGGTGCGAGCCTTCGGATTTGGTGTGTGCTGTGGGGAAAATCGACGTAGTCCTGATGGTGTGGTCTTCTTGCCAAGATGTTACATCTTTATGCAAAATCTTTTCGATAATCCTTCGCATAAACTTGGCAGCACCTCTTATCAAGACGCTGCATCTACTCGCGAGACCTTTTCGCCAATCCTTCGCAAATAAATGCAAGCACCTTTTACCAAGCCTATACACCTGCCTGCAATTTACGCAAATAGGGAAACTCTAGGGTGGGATTGGGCCCTGGAATATGCACGGAACAGATTTGTCTACTATTGATGTTCCTCCTGGGCCCTATGCAGACTGGCGGGTCTGAGGGGAGAAGTCGGACAGAAATATGGTGTTGAGAAAATGTCTCATATATCAGGAGTATTTGTTGCATTTGAGTACGCCCGAATAATGGTCAGGGAAAGTGGCGGATGATGAACCTTTCCAAGGGCAGGAGAGGGTGCGACGTAGCGGGCGCGAGAGTCTCGAGAGTGCATCGATATATGCATTATTTTATTATTATTAGAACGCCTAGAACCTTCCGTTAACGATGACTATCTTGTCGCTTGTCCGGACTGGCCGAGACACTTCGATGTTCTAAAGCTACACCAATAGACTGTTGGTCCCATTGTTTACTTCATGTTTGCTGAGACATTACATCTTTCTTCTCCCCAAGCCCCCCCGCCCATACCACGCCACTTCCCCGCGGGGTAACCTTTTAAATATGCGGGGTACTCAGGTGGTGGGTGCCATCAGTACTGATGTTTGCTAATGTCGAAGGTTGTCCAAGCCGAGGCGGCCGTGGCGGCAGGCTAGCGTCGGCTAGATTTGGCAGTGGCCAAGATGGGCGAGTCAGCTGGAGGGTAGGCCATCACTGTCATGAAAGAGTGCCGGATTGTCTACATCCCTCGAGTATCTCAACCTTGATTTGTTTTCAATTAAAAAGGTGACGTCCGGAGATGGAAGTGAGATCTCCTAGTTCGCCACGTTCTAGTTCCTGAACTCGAAAATCCTCGTATACTTCATTTTACGCCTCTCTCGCAGGAGAAATGTCCGGACACGATTACACCCTCTACAGCTACTTCCGCTCGTCTTCCTCCGCCCGCCTTAGAATCACCCTGAACCTGAAATCCCTCCACTATGATCTGATCCCCGTCAACCTCATCCGCGATGAGCACCTGTCCGATGCACACAGAGCCCTCAACCCTTCTGGCTCCGTCCCACTCCTCGTCTGCCACACTGCACATCGGGAGGATTTCAAGATCGGACAGTCCGTCGCCGCCATCGAGTATCTAGACGAGGTACACCCGGATACTCCGCTGCTCCCGCCGGTATCCGACCCGGAGGCCCGAGCGGCGGTCCGCACTCTGGTGCAAATCATTTCCTCCGATGTACGGAACGGCAAAGACCCACTCCTAGGCGCAAAACTGCTCGCCGCTAACCCTATCTTAGACGCAACCCGTCACTAACCTCAGGGTGATGAGGAAAGTGAGGACCCTGGGTGGGGACGCGGAGGAGTGGAACCGTGAGTTTATGCGCGAGGGGCTGCGGGCCTACCAGACGGTGGCGCAGGAGTGGGCTGGGAAGTACTCCGTCGGCGATAATATCACGATGGCAGACGCGTGTTTTATGCCGGCGTGGTGGAATGCCCAGAGGTTCGGGGTTGACCTCACTGAATTTGGGCTACTGGGCAAGGTGGCGGAGGCTTTAGAGGAACATTCGGCCGTGATCGCGGCAGGGTATGGCAGGCAGCCGGATACTCCGGAGGAGATGAGGGTAAAATAAGTCTACAAGGCCTTGAGTTCCTTGGTTTCATCAACTGTCGGATCAGATGGACTAGCGGAAGAAGACAAGGGCGACGAGTGGGGTTTATATTCTAAATGGATCCGAGGGGAAGCTCTTGCAACTAACATTATCTGAAAATGAGGTATAAGATTTAGGACTTCAGTCATGGGAGAGCGACGACTGAAATGATGTTTAGCGGAACCTTTATTGAGCTTCTAATCCTTCTAAAACGACCCGGCACTGCGAAACAACTAGAATAGAGGCAAGGCGGCCTCAACCCTCCCTGAGACCTCCCCGAACCCGACGTAGGCACCCTCCTTCCCAAACCACCCGCGAATAACAAGTGTATCTCCATCCTGGATAAACTTGCGCTCCTCACCCGATGCCAGCGACAGCACAACCTTGCCTCCCTGGGTCTGTTCTAGAATGCTCCCTTCAGAGCCTGGCTCTGCGCCAGAGATCGTACCGGAGCCGAGCAGATCGCCAACGCGCATGTTGCACCCCGTGACAGTATGGTGCGCAATCATCTGCGGCCACGACCAGAGCAGATTGCGGGAGTTAGTCCGACTAATGGTCGTCTTATTACCGCTGCCGGTGATGAGATCGACCTCGAGCTCGACACCCAACACGTTGTCCTTCCTGCCTTCCTTCAGGTACGGGAGCAGCTCGGTGGTATTCTCGATCCCGGGGCCCTTGGACTCCTCGAGGGCGTCCGCGAGGACTACCCACGCACTAATGCTCGTGCCAAAGTTCTTTGCCGTGAATGGGCCCAGCGGTACGTATTCCCACGCCTGCACGTCCCTTGCGCTCCAGTCGTTCATGAGCACGTATCCGAATACGTACTCCTCCGCGTCCCTCACAGGAACCGGCGAACCCAAAATGTTCTCCTTGCAAATGAACATCCCCATCTCCAGCTCGAGGTCCAGTTTCTCGCAGGGCGCCACGACGGGGACCTTTGGCTCCGCCTTGGGGTCTTTGAGGATCTGGCCCCAGGGTCGTCGGATGGGCGTCCCGGACACGACGACGCTGCTCGCCCGCCCGTGGTACGCGACGGGGAGGTGCATGTAGTTCGGCTGCAGAGCGTTCGCCGGGCCGCGGAAAAGGACTCCGACATTGTAGGCGTGGTTCTTCCCGGCATAGAAGTCAGTGTAATCACCGATGCTCATAGGGAGGTGGTTCTCGACATCACGGCGGGCGAGGAGGGCTCGTTCCCTCAGCTCGGTGTTGTCGCGGAGCACCTCCGGACGCGTCGTGTCGGCGCTGAAGACGTCTTGGAGATACTGCCTCGCGGCGCGGTGGAAGGGGCGCCCGAGCGCCGCGAAGGCGTTCAGAGTGGGCTGCGCGAAGACAGAGGCGTGCTTCTGGATTTCGGCCGAGGCAGAGAAGCCGCCGCCGCTGGCGAAGGAGCGGAGGTCGAGGACATAGTCTCCGATAGCAATTGCCGGGCGCGGAGCCGGGTTTTGGGGGGACGAGATGATGCCGAAGGGGATGTTGGCGAGGGAAAAGTGGCTGTCGGGAGGGATCGGTAGCCAGGACATGATGAGCAGTTGTTCTAGTGTATTATCTTCGCCGTTTATTTTTGTATCTTGAGAAGTGGCTATGGAGCTATACCATATGGCGGGCTGCAAACGTTTATCGGTGGAGTGGTATTATCGTTGCTAGATGTGCTGATGTTTGGACATGATTCTCTGGTGGTTTGATCTCGGTTGCCGGCGCAAGCCGTCGGGTATCTGCGGCTGCCGGAGTGCGGGGCGGCTCCGACGCTTCCTTCGGCTTAGGGACGATCTGACCCCGCCAAACCCCGCTTCGAGCCGGCCATGGTCCGCCCGGTCTCTAACTACTCTTCACTTTCTAAACTCCGACGAGAAGCTGCAGGTAGGCAGGATCGGATTGTCAAAGACTGGAAGGACTAGCCAGCATGGACTAGGGAAATCGAGAGTAGTCGCTTTTTTTTTTTTTTTTTTTTCAAAGTACTTATAACTCCGTATCATCTGCCTGCTATTGCCTGCGCATTTCATCTCTCTAGTTCTATCCGCTCAAGGGTTTACATAAGGCGTACCCCAGGTCCTATGGTTAGGGATCAGTGTTAGCGGTTAGGAACAGGAATCCGGGTTGGCGGTTAAGAATTTGGGTTAGCAGGCTAGGGGTGAAGCAGGGGGGTAATTACCCTGGCATGTGGGTGATCTTCAAGCCGTCGAGGCTAAAATTGTCCAAGACTCGGAGGTTGAAGGGACACGTCCCCAGCTGCGCCTCGCGAAACTTCCTTGACGCCTCGCTCACGGAATCAAGGTGCTCCTGCGTCACGTCGGCAAACTCGTTGGCGAAGGTCACGCCGCAAGTTTTGCAGAAGGGCTTCGTGAGAAGCTTGTCGTTGTAGGAGTAGTACGACAAGTTGTCGCGCGATTGGAACGCGACCTGCTCGTTCTTGGGATACGCCCACGTCGCGCCGATCTATTAGGCCCGAGAGGATTTGCATTTAGCAACATTGAACAGGTTTACCCTGGCGATGGTAGTGAGAGACTAGCTTACCCTTGAGCAAATACTGCAGCCACAGGTAGTGCAGCCATACTTTCCTGCTGCCTCGGGATTCTCGTGGAGGTCCTTCGACTTGACAGCAACCTGAACAGCGCCGCACTGACAGCTGCCGTGGTAAATCTTGGCCCCCTCGATCTCGGCCGTTGGCTCCGGTCCGGAATATGTCGGCGGGATATGCTTCTCTCCACTAGAAGCTCCGTCGGTACTATGGCACCCATCCATGTCAGCGACAGCATTTGTGGCGTTGACATCCACTTATGATACTCTCGGAGGGGAAAATAGGGTATGGCACGGCTACAGCGGCTTCGGCGCGAGTAGGTACTTACAAGTTCTCTTCGAGGGCCTGGAAATCGATTCCCTGGATGCAATTCACCTTTTACACCATTAGAACCTAAGCTCTGACGAAGGAAAGAGGAGCAGGATTAGAACTAGCGTGGCGGGCGTTCTTACATTCAGACCGTACAGGACGTCGTCGCCCTCGCCGCCCTTTCCGAAGACATGCGAGGCACAGGTGGGGCAGAACTACCAAACCATGTTAGCCAACCCTTGCTTGCCGCTCTACGTCTTCACGGCCTCCCCGCCAACCTTTGCACCAGCAACTCATACCATATGGGTAATGAACTTGGTGTGAAATTGATAGGCCGTAAGGTCGTTCTCGGACCCCTTGACGATCTTGACACTAGCCTCTGGGGCGTATAGCCAACGGGCGCCCTTCTTGAAGCACATGCTGCAGTTACATGTTATTACGGTCTTGATTTCGGGCAACTGGGCCTCGTAGACTAGGGCACCGCAGTGGCAGTTGCCACGGTACGTCTTAGTGGGCTCCTTGGTGGGTTCGGAAGTCATGTTGAAAAAAAAAAAATGGTCAAGATGGTCAAAGTTGTGGAAAACAAAGATGAAGTCTGGTGAAGGAAGTTAATTGCTTGAAGAAGAGCTTGACCAGGCACTATCGGGGTTAAGTACTCCCAACGCCGACTGCGGGCAAAGGATTGACCCGGGCTTACAGGAATGCGTTGGGGCATGTTAGTGGGGGTGAAGGTCTGTGATTTATCAAGTGGACATCTGTGGCCTAGGTGCACATGCACTAACTACCCCGAACTACCCCGCGCTAGCGTCCCATCATTTTCATCCAACCATCATGATAGGATGAGTGCACACAGGGTTCATTCTTGGCTCCACCAGAATGTTATTCATTGCATCGCTCTCGGGTTTGAATACGAGACCCAAACCTCCATTCATAAATGCCAGCTCAACAAAAGGCTCTTGGCCTTATGCCAGCTCCAATTTGCTGGCTTGCGTTGCAGGGGATCAGGAAAGGAGGGGTAACCGTCTGTGTGCCTGGGAAATGTGGTCTTCGCCTAGCCTTCCATGTGACAAACAACCTTCTTCCATGATGCATAAGTGGCGTCCTCCCCCGCCAGAACATAGCCTACAGGTGCGTACACGATCAATTCTTAGGCTTGTTCGGTCATGTAAGCCTCGGGTGAGAGGAAGAAAGAGTATTGGACAATGTGGGTGGAGAGCGGGACGCAGAATTAGAGAGATCTTTATTACGTGAAAGGCTAACGTAGCTAACGAATCAATAGTGCCTGGCCCATGCGCAATATCGGAAGTGACAAATCCATCGATATTGTCTTCATACGCGGGTCACCCCCAAACATAATCGAGTCACTCCCAAACATAATCGACCTGTCGCATCCCTTCCTCCTGCCTCCAATGCTAACATCAAAACCAAGAGCCCCGTGGGTCCTTGGGCGAACCTCGATGCGGCCTAAGCATCCAGAGGAAAACTAGCGAAAGATTCGAACGAATTCCAGTCCATACCAAATAGACCCTTCAAGTCGCTGTCCCGGAGGAGCTTGCAGTCGGCCATGTGACCCAGCTCTTTCCAGGCCTTCACTTGACAGATCTGATCATCGTCATATTAGCAATCATGGTGCCTGATTTGAAGGCCAAAAGTTCCCTCCTTACCTTGCCGCAGTACCAGAACATCGAGCACTTAGCTCATTTCTTGCAAGATTTGCTTTCCTTGCTGCAGCCGTGACATTTGCGCATGCCGTTCGCTTCGTCCGAGAACTCCTGGACCCTGTCGTTTAGGGCGAGCAGATTGTCAAGAGAAGTCGGGATAATCTGTGAGCAAAGGTTGCGTAAGCAGCTGAGGGCGAATATTGTGATTTTGACAAGGATTGTTACCGTACCTTGAGGTACTCAGGATTATTGAGGCTCATCCTCTGGTTAGAGAAGCCTGGAAGGTGGATCTGGTACGCGTAGAGAATAGCGATTGAGTATCCCTTCCGTACCTGAGACAGGTCCGGCTTGGTGCCAGGCATGCTAGAAAGAGGAATACACTTGCCAACAACATCCCTCACTCGTACCTTCAGGCCGTCACGGTGGGTAATTTCGATTATTTCGCCAAGGAAGGCCCAATGGCGTTGAGGCATATACCCGTGTCCGCCAAGCTTGTAGAAATTGAGACTGCGCTTATTTCCATCGGGAAGCCCATCAAAGATCGGGAAGGTCCAGCGGTTGCGCAAGTTGGAAAGTGACCCCGTTCCCGCTTGGCGTTCTTCCTGGTTCACGATGCGGTCCTGATTCCCTGGTCCAGTTGATTCGAGTGCTTGGACGAGCTTCTTGGATCCAGTCGACTCCCCGAACCTGTCCCAGAGCCAGTCTTCAAATGCGGCTTCATCAAGACCCTTGGGAATGTCACCTGCCGTGCTCTTCTGTTCCTGCAGGCACGGAAGCTTGATCTCGCGTGCAGGGTCTAGGGCCTCAGCTGCAGTTCGCAGGAAATTGGGGCCGTCGTCGCCCTCCATAATCTTCCAGCTGCTCTGCGCTCGCTGGGTCATGACCTTCGACCTGGCATGGTCCCCGGTGGAAAGGTAGAGTAGCGCAGCTACCTCGAATATTTTAGGCAGTCCATCATCTGCCTCGTGGGCCGATCGGAAACGGACTTCGCGCCTCATGTCCTTTAGAAGCGGGGCCAAGTCTCGCGACAACGCCCAGGAGAATTGATCGGGCTCTCCGGGGGTGAGTGGCCGCCCTGCCTGTGCGATGACCGTAATATGGGCGAGGACGATGGCCTTGGCGAGTTGGTCAGAGGCAGACTTGCCAATCTTGCGGACCTCTTCTAGCGTACTCTCATACTTGCGGTTCTCGGCTGATGGCAAAGTGCAAAGCCGACAATGGCAGTCAAACGCAAACCAAACTTGCAACACCTGGCGGCGAATATCGCGTGCGAAGAGGGCGTACTCCAAGTAATTGATGGTGATCTCCTCGCCACCCTCTATGTCCCGCACGGCGTGTACAGTGTAGCGGCGGCTCAATTCGTTCCAGCTACCGTAGGAGTTGGCCTCGCAGTCGTGATTGATCCTCGATGCGATGACGAAAATTCCGACATTGTGGTCCCACGCGTTGTGCAAAGCCAGAAAGGCCCGTCGCTTTTCCTTGTCGAGGGCCTTGACTTGCTTTCCAACAAGGGTCAGATCGAAATCAGTGAAGCCTCGGCCAATGATGGCAGCCTTGGAGCGGGGTGCTTTGATGATCGGTTCCTCGGCGAGGATGCGTGTGCCTCTGGTTATCTTTCGGGTGGCAATGAGGCCTTTGCCCTTGCCAGGGACTTCTCGGATGACGTACGGGTCGCCAGCCGAGCTCGCCATCGTGTCGGTTTCGTTCGGCTTTGATTAGCTCGTCGAGGGCACTTGCGTTTGTGAGGTGGCGGTGGGAGGAAGGTTGGGAAAGGCGATGGAAGAAGGCTATGGGGGGAACAATGGAGAAATTGGTGGATGTCGAAAAGAGAGCATCTTGTGGGATAGAGCCGGGTAGACCTTCCCTGGAAACGATCTTGATACTAGTAGTGCCGAGGAAGGAAAGAATAATTAATGAAGGGGTGGTTGAGGAAGGAGCAGCTGAGGAGGGAATAGTCGAGGAAGGAGTGACCCTTCCATTTTCACGCAGGGACTGCTATCTTGACCTTTAAGCTTTGCACCATCCCATTTCGTGTACTTTGCTTTCGTTCAAGTTCCAAGCCGGTCAATCCTAGCTGGAATGGCATGCCCAGCTCACCGCCGGGTCCAACTTGACTAGCAACACCCACCCAACAAACACGCTTTCGTTGAAGTCATTATCCTTTCCCCGCAAGCTATCAGCCGCTTCGAGTATTTCTTGGACAGGCGGGTCGGCGGAGCTCCGGTTACACGGTCGAGATCAGGTTGCCTGTTGCCACTTAGGTATCGGCGGCCAGCCCATCTCAGGCGGGATAATCGCCATGCATTGTACTGCCAGCGCAGGGAATCACCAAGACTACAAAGATACCTCTACGGCGTGCCAGCCTAGCCGATGGCCACGAAGCAGTCGCGGAGAGCCTCGGATCCCATTCGTTCTCCAGCACGCAAAACCCTCTCTCTCTTTCCTTCTGTCTCCGGGTAGAGGGTTCCAACCGGCCGGTGTCTGATGGGCCGGAGTGGGGGTGGTGACCTGGTCCGGGCTTACGGAGTGGGCCGCGTAGCAAGGGTGAAAATGGCCCGGGGTGGGTGATAAGGATTGTGCATATAGTAAGAGTGAGTGATGGGGTCCGCCGAGGCTGGTGAGGACGCCGCGATTATGACTGAAATCAGGAAAGTGGGGAGAGGTGGGCTACGTTGTAGTGGGGAAGTGTTGTTCTTCATTCTAGCAAAACAACGAACATCTGACTCTATCTACATCGTGCCCATACGTAGAGTGCTGGTGATAGTTGCGTTTAAGTAGAAGTGTGATATTTCCGAGAAACACTAGGACATAGATGTGCTTGCCTTTTGGCATATGAATTCGATTTACTTTAGTAGGATTCCTGTCTCATCGAATCAACTCGACCGACCCAGTTTGATATCTCACCAACTACAAAAGTTCCCCGAGGCTGGCTGGAAACGGAAGGTGGGGGCCCCAGGCAGCGATATTCCCACACTGCTGATTGGCCATTCCATGTGTTTTCCGCTAAAGGATGCGAAATACGAAGGGGAAGACGATATTTGAAAAATAATAAATGGAAGTCGGGCCCGGTCTAACCCTCGCTTCATCATTTGCACTCGGCCCTTGCGCTTTATACCAATACTGGGTTTTTTACTCCCACAGGAGTGGTTAACCTTGTTTGTGGAAACACAGCCGCGGTCTCAGGCCCTTTTTGATACCTACCTATAGCTAGATATTGCCGAATGCCATTGAAAATGGAGTCTTGTACTTCACGTAGCGACCGTTTGTTCGGGCCGCAGGTTAATCCTGACTGCCGAGCCTTTGACTTTACCCTTTACTTCGAGGATATCTTCTTCAACTGTCTGCCATCCTCGGTATTCCTGTTATGCCTCCCAGCGGCTATTTACCGCCTCTGGGCTCGTCCCCATGTTGTCAGGGCTTCGAAAGGAGTGGCCTGGAAATCGGTGAGCTCACCAGCTCGCTGAGATACGAACAGACCTACTAATCAGTTCCCAGATTGCCTTGGTCGCCCTCTTTGTCTGCCAGGCCGCTTTCCTCGCCCTCCGGGTTCAGAGCTCAAAGGCATCCACCTCGGCCTCCTTGCCAGGAGACATACTGCAGCTCGTCTCGTTCGCGGCGGCGACAGTCTTTTCCTACATGCACCACTACCGATCTATTCGACCCTCGACCCTCCTGTCTCTGTATCTCCCTACCTTGATCCTCCTGGATGTCGCGAGACTCAGGACGCTATGGCTCATTCCAACTGCCCAACAAGAGTCCATTGTCTTCACGTTAGTCCTCGGAGGCACTCTATTTTCGTTCATCCTTGAGTCTAGCGGGAAAGAGCGGATCCTGGTGACGAAGGAGGGGGCGCCCAAAACCCCTGAGGCCTACAGCGGATTCTGGAGACTAATGAGCTACTCTTGGCTCAAGGGCACCTTCCTGGATGGATACTTGCGAATTATGACCGTCATGGATCTTCCTGAAGTCGACTCCGACCTCTCCAGAGCTGCAGTACATGAGGAGCTGGCGATAACTTGGGAAAACGGTACGAGGACCATACCCTCCCTCTGATTTTCACTCCTAATACTAACCCACCTCCTAGCCGACAAGCTCAAGAGACACATGCTCCTATACTCTTGCTTCAGGGCCTATCGAGGCTCATTCCTCGCGGCCGTTGTTCCTCGACTATTCCTTTCTGGCTTCAACTTTGCGCAACCTTTCCTCGTTACCGCTACTATAAACTGGGTGGGCGATGATAATGCTTCCAACGCGTCTGGGAAGGGCCTCATCGGGGCATTTACGCTCGTCTATCTAGGCATAGCGGTAAGCAGCCCTGTACCACGACGACTCACGCAGCGTACTCATTCGTAGAAACCCAGGGGGCTACCGCACTATACTGGTACAGAACATACAGGTTCATCACGAAACTCAGAGCCGCCCTTATAAGCCTCACATTCTACCAGACCACCCGCTCTCGAAAAGTCGACTTGGGTGAGATTACGGCGATAACGCTGATGGGTACTGACGTAGAGCGCATCGTTACTGGTTTCCGACACATCCACGAACTATGGGCCGCTCCGATTGATATGGCCATCGCAGTGTATTTGCTCCAGAGACAGGTCTTCATTGCGTGCATTGTCCCCGCCGTAATACTTTTAGGTAACGTCACGATGCTTTTCCATATGTCCCTTGGATGTCCCCGGACTAACTAGCGCGCCATAATTAGTTTTCGTTGCGTTTGCATCATGGATGTCGGGCTTCTCAAAAGCAGCCCAGCGAACCTGGATCGAGAAGGTAGAAGACCGACTGTCTCTAACCACATATATGCTAGGTATCAATACCAAAAAGAGTGACGCATTTTGCTTCCGTTTGAGACTGATGGCTAATATTCTTGGCAACAGGAGATATGAAGTCGGTGAAGATGCTTGGCCTCAGCTCCATGATGTTTACTCTGGTCCAGAGGATGAGAGAAATCGAGATAACGGCATCCCGGAAGTTTCGCCAACTGTTCTGCTTACAGGTCTTCTTCGGTGCGCTTCCCACCACCACCCACGCGTTGTCATTTACTTACTGACTGTCTGCGCGCAGCCAACTCGCCAGCGGCTTTGATCCCCGTGGCCACATTTGCTGTATACGTCGGTATAGCACTTGCTCGACATGATAACTCCATCCTAGCGTCTCAGGCCTTCACATCCCTCAGTCTAATCGCCCTGCTGGTGGGTCCTGCCATGATCTTTCTTCAAGCAATTCCAGCCGTGGTTCAGTGTATCGGGAGCTTCGATAGACTCCAGGAGTACTGCAACCGACCACAGTTCGACGAATCGGTCACGGATTCTTCCTCGGACGCTTCGTATGTCTTGCCTGAGACTTCTGAAAAGTCCGATACTCAGGGATCAGAGAAGGAGTCATCCTCACTCATCTCCTTCCACAACCAGTCCGTCAGCTGGGCGAAGAGTGCTCCGCGCGTCCTAAAGGGTATTAATCTGAGCTTGAAGAGTAATGAAGTAACGATGATTATCGGCCCCGTGGGTAGCGGGAAAAGTACCCTTCTCGAAAGCATCCTTGGAGAGGCCGTCGTTCTCGAAGGGACTGCAATTCGGCATTTCTCCGGAGCTGGGTACTGTCCACAGACGCCGTGGCTCAGGAACCAGACGATTCGCCAAAACATCATCGGTGCCTCCGATCCTGATGAGGAGTGGTATAGCACCGTGCTGCACGCCTGCTGCTTAGAGAAGGACGTGAACCAGCTGAGTCTGGGCGACCGCTCCCTCGTAGGAAGCAAGGGCATTAGCCTGAGTGGTGGTCAGAAGCAGCGTATTGTACAAAATCCCCACTTCCATCACTTACCTTCTACTGACTGTCTCCGCGCCGGACCAAGCAAGGTAGGGAGGATGCTAACTCTTTCCCAACTGAATAGGCCCTGGCACGTGCTGTGTTCGCGAGACATCCCGTTGTGCTTCTCGATGATGTTTTCAGCGGTATGGATGCCGCCACCGTAGAGCATATAACCGGTTACCTACTCGGTGAGAATGGCCTCTTCAAGGTTAACCGTACCACCGTTGTCATTGCCACACATACTCGTACGTTCCTCCAGCTCCACCCATGTCCTCCGTTGATGTCTAACTCTAACGTCGTTATGAAAGGCTATCTACTTCAATATGCGGACTCCGTCGTCGCGCTCGACAATGGAGAGGTCATCGAGGCTGGGACCCTCGATGAGCTCAGGGAACAAGACGGCTACACGGCGGCTGTTTATATGCAAGGTGCAGAATCTCCGGTCCAGCGGGATGATGAGCAGCACGGTTCAGCGAGCAAGCCCGCGGACGAGGCCGAATCCGACGCCCTGATCACCATGCTTCAGGATGTAGGGGATGATGAAAAGCGACAACGTGGCGACTTCTCCGTCTACAATTACTACGTCAAGGCCTGCGGCACCGTACCCGTTGCTATCTTTATTTTCGCCACGTTCTTGTGCACAATTTGCCTCGAGATTTCTAGTAAGTTACGACTGGCTGCGACTTCAGCGACTGCGCACACCAGTGTCACTAACATCTCTCCCCAGCCGTGTGGATCGACCAGTGGTCCAAAGCCAACAAGGAGAGTCCGAATAAAAATGTGGGAATGTATCTGGGCGTCTACGCGGCATTTGCAGCTTTGGCTACCGTGTTCCAGATCATTGGCGTGTGGTACGTATAGGACCACCCTCGGAAGACCATGTGCTTTTTCGTTCCGTCTCTTTTCTTCTGCTAATCCGACACGGCCCAGGTATTTAATGATCCCGGTGATCAGCAATAGCGCTCTGAACCTCCATAAGAATCTTCTGCAGTCTACCGTCGGGTACTTTTCACACATATGCTCCCTCTATAACATACATTGCTAACCACTCGTTCCCAGAGCTCCTCTTCGGTTCTTCAACAAAACGGACAGTGGTACCTTGACAAACCGGTGAGTCCCGCGAACTTAAAAAAAAAAAACCATGGCGAGTTTCCAGCTAAAACCATATTCTTCATCTATTAGATTCAGCCAGGACATGGACCTCATCGATATGAAACTTCCCTTGTACGCTGTGAATTATATCTCGGGTGAGCAGATCGCCACTATGACCATGGATATACCCTTATTGAGATCTCACACTCTAACTATACCCCAAGCCGTTTTCTCCTGTTCAATCAAACTCATAATCCTCGCCGTCTACGCCCGGTGGCTGGCCATCGCCGTGCCATTCCTGGCGGCAGTCGTCTACTTCGCCCAGAAGTTCTACCTCCGCACCTCGCGCCAGATGCGTCTCCTCGACATCGAAGCCAAGGCTCCGCTCTACTCCATCTTCACGGACGCCGTCAACGGCACGACCGGTATCCGCGCATTCGGCTGGCAGGCTGCTTTCGAAAAGTCGTGCCTGGAACTTCTGGATATCTCCCAGCGGCCGGTGTACCTCCTCTTCTGCATCCAGCAATGCCTCGCATTCGTGCTCGACCTAGTCGTTGCTGTCATGGCTGTCATTCTCGTCTCGACGGTCGTGGCGCTCCGGGATTCGTTTGAGCCGGGCCAGGTTGGTGTGGCCTTGGTGATGGTGATGTCGTTCAGCTTTGAGCTGATGATCCTTATCAAGTTTTGGACCATGCTGGAGGTACGTTTATAACCGCAGACATGTCATTTCGTCCTGCTCACTGACCGTAACTGCTAACCATGACCTAGACCTCGGTGGGGGCTGTTGCGCGGGTGAAGGGGTTCACTGCGGGTACTGAGTCGGAGGAGCGAGCAACGGACACGATGGAGGTTAGCCCGACATGGCCGGCTTCCGGGGTGATTGAATTCGTGGACACTGTTGCGGCATATTCGTAAGCCTGACTTCCCCTCGTTGCCTTAGCCGTGTTTTCTAACCCCGTTCTCCCTACGCAGCCCAGAAGGAGAGGCCGTCCTAAAAGGAGTGTCACTCAAGATCCAAGGAGGAGAAAAGGTGGCCATCTGCGGTAGATCCGGCAGCGGCAAGACATCCCTCACTCTCGCTCTCCTACAGCTAATCGACCTGAGATCGGGCGTCATCAAGGTTGACGATGTCGACCTCTCGCAGATAAAGCGCTCCGACGTTAGGACCCGCATCAATGTGATCACGCAGGAGCCGTTCCTGATGCCAGGCACGATTCGTTTCAACATCGACCCGTTCGGGGCTGCCACCGATGACGACATGGTCGTGGCTCTCCAGAAGCTACGCCTCTGGGACCTCGTCAAGGAGCAGGGCGGGCTTGACAAGGCCATGGATGCGGACTCGTGGTCGATTGGGCAGAGGCAGTTGCTTTGCCTTGCTAGGGCCATGGTCCGAAAGAGCCAAATCTTGGTTCTCGACGAAGCGACGAGCAGGTACGTTAATTGCCGTTTTCATTGTTTCGTGCTCTCCTGTATTAACGCTCCTTACCTCTAGTGTCGATGCCGAGACGGAAGTTATTATGCAGGATATTATCTCCAAGGAGTTTGCGCAGCAGACTGTCATCGCCATCATGCATCGTCTCGAGCATATTACCAAGTACGACCGCATCGCCTTACTAGACAAGGGATCGCTGCTAGAGTTCGATACGCCCGAGGCCTTGCTGGCCCGGGAGTCCGGGTTCCGGGATCTGTATCGTTCGGCGGGGTATTAGCTGAGGGATACGGAAGAGCCAGACTGTCGAAGGTGTACTTGCTTTCCGCATGGACTGTCTCTACTTAAAATTACGAAAGGAGGCACATGATCTTGGTGGACAAAGGAGATGGCGTGGGCGGTATCCGTTCTCAGAGATGAACGGGGTGCAGATTGCGAATAATGACCTTGGATTGTAGGCCGGAGTTCTTCGATATATTTATGGGATTAAAACGATACAACCTTGATTTGCCACCTGTGTTTGAGAGCCGATATTCGAAAACTTGTTTATCTTATGTTGGGAAGACGAGGACTATTACCTATGGTCCTTACCCACGGTGCTACCTATGAGGCATAAACTCGAGCGAGATTGTCATGAGAGCATTCGATCCCAATGCATGTTAGGTGATATCCGCTCAGATGGCACGATGCCAAGCTCATTTGTTTTCGTTGTTTTACAGGTGGTGGGGAGCGGGAGGAAAGGTCATTTATTGGGCTCCTCTTGTTAATATAGACTGATATTACATTATCGTGACAGCTCGTCCATAGATTAACAAGCAAATTCTTATAATTTATCAGAGATCCCATGTCCAGCGCCGGTATCCTCCCATACTCGGGTAGCCCACCTATAGCTCGGGTACTCCAAATAATATTCCAACGTTTCCGCATTGATAGAGACGGGAATTGAAAGTCATTGGGCTAAACTCTACCACTTGTCTCCGGAATAACGATCCCAGGTGCCACTATTCTCAGTCTACGACTATTACATCGAACCCACAGGCCAGAATATCATCCATCGTATCCAACTACTCTACGGCATAGCCAACGGAGGGAAGTATATCACGGCATCACCGTGGATGTCAGCGTGCTCCTCACGATTCCCGCGTATACCCCGAAGATCTCCAATGGATTGAGTCATGCTCCCTGATGGTGCTTTCCAGTCTTATCAACTCTCGGCCAATCGTTACGTGGGTGACCTTAATAGTAGTGCGATCACAAAGGAGGTAGAAAAATAGGCCCACACTAGACAGCATCAAGTTTGGTCTGTATCGAAACCTCGGAATCCTTGGCCCTCTAGGATCGTGGGAATTACCGTTGTAGACTATTATACACTTCTTACTCTCCCCCTCCCCCTCTCCTGGAAAGAAACATTCGTGAGAATCCGCCCTATGGGGTGCTCTAATTCATGCCGATCTAATATACCGCCATCAATTTCCCCCCTTAATTGCCCGCCTGGGTAGATGTCGTTTCCACACCGGCCGTTTTATCCGGTACTTATCGGCTCGACACAATCATCCGCGCCGTCCATAGTGTTAGCCATATAATATGGCTTGGGAAGAATAGGCATGCCTGTATAAAGGTGAGGGGTTGCCCATGAACGCGCAGTTTTTGCGTGTCTTTGCCCCGTCCGGTAGTAAGCTTCAAACCATACAATTGTTACTCACGAGCAACGACGAATAACTATACACGATGAGGCAAGCCAAGTTCTCGATTATCGCTGCCCTCGCGGCCTGCGGGTTAGCCCAGACACCTCCCGGGTTCGAGCCCGCCGTCGAAGCGAACCTCGCCGTCATCTTCGAGGCCGGGGCGGTGGAAGAGCCCGGGACGTCATTCACCATCGCGGGTAAGCTCCCTTCACCTCATACGAAGAGCTGGTATCTAAAGGCATGGATGTGTAGAGACGGCGCAGCTACCTACGATTGGAACTGCTGAACCTTTGGAGGGAACATACATTCTCCTGGTGGTTGGTAAGTCGACTCGTGACCCCCCCTAATAGGCAAGGTAGAATACGGATCGGCTAACTTGACTAGATATCTCTGTGTAAGAGCCAACCTTTGGCCTGGGGATCCGCTCCTATGATGTCGTGATGAACAGCAGCTGACGAAAGCTTGTCTACAGCCCCGGCGGCGCCCAGCGCCAGAAGTTGCTCCACGGCCTCATCTCGGGGTACACCTCCGCCGCCGAGCCCAACGACGCGGGCATCTACGTCCTCGAGACGGCGGACCCCGCCTCGCCGGCGTCGTACATCGGCCCCGGGCCGCCGCCCGAGAACCCCCCGTACGCCCACAGCTACGTAGAGGTCCTCTTCGTGCAGCCGGATGGGTGGGAGGCTCCCGCCGTTGATTTCAGCGGGTTTGGGAACAGGTTCGGGATCGACGTTGGGAAGCTGATTGAGAGCTACGGGCTGGGGGAGCCGGTGGCGGCGAATTATTTCAACGTTACTGGGGTTTGAGGCGTTGGGCTTTGTTTCCGTGGCTTCGGTGTGGTGGAGTGGGTGGCAAGGGTGGAGGGTGGCTTGGATGGATGTACAAATCTGCCCAAGTACATCACAACGTCAATTCTAGCCAGAATTGTTCTCCTCAGTACGAGTAGACGGAATAGTCCGATGTGCAGGAAAAGGTTCCACGTCTTCTCACGCGGGGCGGAAAATAGGACGAGAGCACGGATTGAGTCCTAATAGGACAGGAATCGCAGGTAATGGACCTTGCGCACGGCTATTTTATGTTGGCTGGCTTCGGGCTCGGGGTGGTTAAGTTAATCTACACTTTGTCAAGCGATACCTAATGCGAGTGGACAATCAGGAGGAAGGGATGGAGCGACGCCCACCCAGCCCATGCGACGATTGATCGGCTCAGCGACTGTTGAACGGTGACAGGGCAAAATTGCAAGTACAGGTATTACAGGTGCGTGCGCGGTACTTGTACTCATATGGAGGAAGCTGAGCCTTGGCTGCAGATCCAAATTCGGTCAAGTTGCGATGTACGGGCACAAGCAACACAAGCATTGCCAGGAGTTTAGGGTATGGGTAGAAGAACAGAATAATGCAGAGTATGAGTAAATGCAGAGTTGGAGTCCAAGTCGAAGCGATCACGGATCGTACCTGATTGATTACATGTAAGAAGCATCTGCCAGGAGGAGTCGAGCCACCCACCCACCCGCAGACATTACAGGTATGGGCGGACCAGGGGACGGGGTGGAGCGGAACACACTGCCCGGAACAGCGGACTGGGTGGTTGGGGGCCAAGGCGAAGGGCGGGTAGGCAAAAAGTGAGATAAGAATCTGGACCCGGGTTTGACTGGCTCTGGGGTTGGCGGGGATGGATCAATGATGTCGCACAGGTTCGGGCAGGGACGCAATGTATGACATGCACTAAAGTCACATCGCACACAAAATCACGCAAGATAATACAAAGTGTGAGTACTGTAAGCGAGAGAAAAAGAGGTGGTCTGGGCTCGTGCATTGGAGAGATGCAATGGAAAGGGGCTTGCTTTTCCCCGAGTTGACGGCGGGAGAGAGAGAGAGCGAGGAAAAGGGCAAGAGCAATAGTCTCAAAACTCTTCCTTAGCTCAAGGGAGCGAATCAACTTTCGCCGGAAAACAGCGCTATGTGGGGAATATTAGCTATCGAGTGGGGGACGCTTTACCCGAATTAGCGATGGTGTGCGAGGGAAGGCAACATTGAAGCTCCAAGCTCAGCGAGGGGGACCCACTCTCGCGTGTTCGGTGCAGTGTTCTTCCACTCAGTGAAGAATGGTGCTGTGGTGAGGGGAAGTTCAGGTGGTACCAGTGTGACCCCTCCCCTGTCGGACTAACTGAATTCAGCAGATGGCTCGGGTGGACCCAGGGGGGAGCTAGTGCCAGGAACAGAAGGACGAGAACGTGGGAGTACGGGTACATATTGACAGGAGCATGTACACATGCGGGATTAGTGGGCGGCTTATCTACGCTGAGACACTGATGGAGTACTGCGATTATGCGCGATGTACTTATCCCCGGTCAAGCAATGTACTGTCGAATGCACGCCGGCGGAATTGGCCCCATTTGTTTTTCTTTTTCGGGTCCTACTCCGGGTTCCAATCCTCTTCGCCCCCTTTCTTCTCCACCACCCACCCACCCACCTCTTCCTCTCCCTCACAAAATATTATCGCTCGCTAGTTAATAGGCGTTGGACTCGTTGGGACGTTACTTGTACTCGTACCGTCTATCCGTTCCTTTACCACCCCCTCAAACCCTCGGTCGAGTCAACCTTTTAGATCACCCACCTTCTTCGCTCTCTACCGTCCCAACGAGACAATCCCCCCACCAACCACGTTCCTTACTCCGAGAGCAGCTTCTCCCCCTCCGAGACCTGTCTCAAACGAAATACCTTCCACGGACGATACCTGAACCTGTCGGCTGCCTCGTCTCGCTCTTCGGAACACCCACCGCGTCCTCTCCTCGTCTGACGCCTCCTCGCCGGTCCCTCGACACCCTCGTGATCCTCGTATCTTCAACCAAAGATAGCAACACTCCTCCCCGCCGCGTGCGCAATCGAAGCCGGCTCACTACGTGACAACCCGGTCGAGCGCGCTACATCTACTTCCACCTTTACTCCGTACACACGATCACAACTCCTTCACCTTCCACAATGGCTCCCTCACTCATGGAGAGGATCCAGGCGAAGATTGAGCTCTTCCGCCTCGAGCAGAGATACACGCGCCGCCGGAACCGCCGCTCGACCTTCCGCTCCAACGCCATCTACGTCGACGGCGAGTACGTGTACCAGACGCCTAGCTCCACCGGCTCCTCGACCGAGAGCCACGCGTCGGCGCCGGGCATGAACGCGCTACACTACGAGGCCCCCGTGGGCGCGATCGAGTCCCCGAGCGCTCGCAAGAGGTTGAGCAGGATGTCCATGACCTTCAGGGGGTCGTCATAGAGAGCTGGTCCCCTAGGGCGCTACTGGGCGCCGCCACGATACAATCGCCGGAGATGAGATACATACGATGGGCCGGAGGCACGCGAGGGCGACGGGTGACGGACGAAAACTAGCGACTGCACATGTTTGCACTGCATTTGCCTTGCGAGCCGCGGGATACTTTTCAGCCACGGTCCATTTCCCCTAGGGATATGGGAATGGACCTGGCATGCATTCCTTAACGACATCCACTGGGGGGCTGACACGCGGGAGCTCCTCGGAGTTCGGTCATGACACTACGTACATACCATTTTCTTTCCTTCCCTTTTCTTTTCTCTGGCTCTTTTTAACCAAAAGAACGCTCTTCATTCTCATGTATGTTGGATTTGGGGTTTACGGGGGAGTAAGGAGGACGCCGTGGGGGCTGGGTGAGCCCGTCTCGAGTCGGCATTTTTTTTTATTGCCTGGGTTTCAACATCGTACGTGGGCTTGTAATGCGGCCCCTCCGCCGCAACTGGATGCCGCCATGGATGGGATCCGGTCTTTGGGCGGCGTGGTCTGTCTGATTCTTCACTTGTTTATATATATTAAGATCAATTGAAACCTTGTACTCGTGCTTTCGGCCTCTATGGTGTCCGGGGCATCGCGATGAGGTCTGGCGCTCGCAGACAGTGCGCCCCTGTTACTCAAATTGCTTGTGCTGCCCTCTCGCCCTAACTCTCAATGCTACATCCATGATTTGCACCCTGATTTGGATCAAGTAATATTATGGCGTCCGAGCGCGAGAATCCCGGCAATTATTAGTGCAGCAAGGATCCTCCAAGATACAGGCCCACGACCAAGTCTCGCAAGTGGCGAGAAGATCATTGCTCTTGCCGTCCCAAGCGTGACTGGGGTCGAGGACTAGCGTATTGCATGAACGAAGGCGACAGAGTACGCGGATAGTCTTGTCTCTGGGGAGTCTGAAACAATGCAGGGCTCTTGGGTCGCCCCCGTCCGGGTGGCGGGAATCTTCAAGCGTGGAGGCAGTGCAGTTAATGCGGGGATAAATGTGGGCGGTACCAGTACCATCAAAAAAGTGGGTGTTAACCGGGATTGAATCGCGCATGGCTTTTCGCCGAACATGAGGGGAACAGCGAATTGAATGTTAATCCGCTGTCTCCGGGATGTTGAAAGACCCAAAGTCTCGAGGCCCGCTAATACCCGGGGAACATTTCTAGTCATGTTGGTACTACCAATCCCGGAACCAGCCGCAAGGTGTTAACTAGCAGCGACTAATTACATTTCTGTCCGGATCTGTCGTTCCCCTTTTCGGCCTCGATCATCCTCATCCTCATCCTCGTCACATGAACGAACTTCCTCCCCTCCACAACATGCTCGCTATCCTCCCCAATATACTCCCTGAACTTCTCCACAGCCATGTCCGCGTACGTCAACGCATGCTCCAAAAACCCCGCCTCGCGATACGTCCTCGCGAGGGCGCCGTAAAAGTCGCCCAGCTGCATCGTCATCCCCTCCCTCTCGGCGAGCCCTAGCATCTCGCATGCGAAGCCCTCGAGCGTCTCGTAGTCCCGGTTCCGCGTGTCCTTTATGAGCTCGAGTATGTCCTGGATGCGCTGCTTGTTTCCGTCCGAGGGCCCGCTGGCCTCGGGGTGGGAGCAGAGGCGGCAGGTGCAGTTGAAGCCCCACTGGCGGAGGAGGAGAGATTTCCTGATTTCCGTCGGGACGTTGATCGGGGCGTCTGCGGGGGCGGGATTAGTGCGGGGGGCGGATACGCTTTGGTCAACGGGCAGACCGGGCTTACAGGACATGCTCAGCTCTTCTCCAGGCTCAATGTCTCGGTATGACACCACTTCCATCACCAGTCGACGCCGTGAGAAGCGGGGATAACAGCTGGGGCGAGTCAGCAATCCTACAGTCACCCGTCAGGAAAGGGGACATGGTCTTACCTTGGTCTGCAGTCGTGATTAATCCGCTGCCAGTTTTTTTTGGTTCAGTTCAGCCTCAGTACTCGTAGCCCCCCATCCTGCACCGTGGTAGTCGACCCCGGGAAAAGAAAACAAAATCATCTTACCGCAACCCGAGTGAAGAGACCACGATGCCTCTGCCGACCGGCCAACACAATGGTGAACATATTATCGCTGAAGATGCCCTCGACACCAAACCCCCCTTCAGCCCCAGTAAGTTCCGAAATGTCTCGCCGCGTCTCTTCGCCGAGCTGCGAAAAGGCCTTCCGCGCGAGTATCCCCTTGTGAGCAGCCGAGATTCCCTGTGGTGGGCCGAGCATCGAAATCACCGTTGCGGGGTCGGAGAGGATGACCTCACCCCGCAAGATCTTCCGGGTCGCCACGAGACCGATGCCCTTTCCGGGAATTTCTCTCAATTCATACGGAGGCGCCTCGCCTTCGCCGCCTGCGTCTACCGGGGGCGGCGCGGTGGGCTCGTTCCATTTGTACCACCGCGGGTCGGGGTCCTCGAGAAGCCCCACGGCCTCGGCGGCCGTTTCCGGGGTCGTGATGATGGAGATGTCGGCGCGACCGCCATGGGGGTCGATGTACGTGTAGACGCAGTACTTCGAGGACGACTTGTCGGGCGGGTAGGCGCAGGTGGGACGGAACGACCAGGCCCCCCAGCTGCTGCCCGTAACCTCGGCTGTCGTGGCGTCGTCAACGGCGAGGGGGCAGCTCTGGGCATCCGGGCTTGGGAGCAAGGGCCCTGCCTTGGAATGGCGGCAGAGGCCTGCTAGGAGGGTGTCTGCCCCATTCGAGTGGGCGAGGGAGGTGTTGATCTGTGATGAGAGTAAAATGAGAGCTGATCCGAGGACCCATTGGTGGAGAACTCTGTGCATTTGGTCGGTAGTCGGAGGCGTGCTTCATTTTTCTCGAAGGCGAGAGAATTCCAGCCGGTCGGCAGAGCATTCACCCTCGTAGACACCGAGGAAAATGAGAGAGGACAACATCTCGTTCACATTTTGCCGAGCATTTTAGGCCTGGAGTTTGAAGATGTGATGTCATAGTTCCTGGATAATATCCGTTTGGTGTCGGAGAATATTGTTATTATCCCGAACGAGCGTGCCGTTGATATTAGCCCAAACAGTACGAGTACTTGTATTGTCCAGGCAGGGGGTATTTTGTACTTTTTACCCTGAGGAACACTTGTTCCATCTTATGTCCAAGTAAGACCAAAGATCTACTCGACAGATGTGAGCTGCTCGCGCGCATGGGCACGACCCTTGCAGGCAGCATGGCCCCGAACGGATCGACTCCACGTCAGAGGTGGGATGCATAACCCGGTCTTTAAATAAGCCGATCTAGGGTCGTTCATCGTCATCGGTACTCGTATTACACCTCTCCCTCACGAAGGATTGGGTCGCGGTGGTCAAAGCTGCCGTGCCAAGCCATTGGGTGACCACGGCATACTTTAGCTCGCACAAGAGAGGTGTCCAAGCCACATAATTTCCGCCACGAAGCAGCCCAGGTACTCGGTGGAGGAATACGAGAGCGGATCCCCTCGTATCTGGGTGGTCGGAATCCTTGCCCAGGCGGACATCCTTGATGCTGCGCCCACCACCTCCCGAGTCGTTTGAGAGAAGCTGGCCTGACCAGGCTGGCACCATATGCAGGATCGTCTTACTTGCACAGGCGGATTTTTCTTGGCCTTCCTTGGCCATCCTCGTGCTCAGCTACTTGTAACCTATCAAATGAGGACATAGCTGTGTCAACAGCACAGAATACAGCCAAGAGTGGCGCTTATAAAATACGATCGGCACCACCCCCAACATTCCTCCGAAAGGATGTCATTCTTACTGTAGGCATTCTCAGCGCAATTTTCCACCCTGAACGTTTATTATTTGGAGCAACATTATCTCCTGTATCCATCCTTCACTTAGCAACACCCTCATTCACGTCCAACGCCCGTCGAAACGTAAATCCTCCCCCACCAACAAGATGCGCTACCTCCCCGCCCTCCTAGCCGTTTCCGCCGTGCCCGCCCTGGCCGATACCATAAAAATCACCGTCTCCGACGACAGCTTTGATCCGGAGACGGCCACGGCTGAGAAGGGCGACATCCTCGAATTCCACTTCGGCGCGGGGAACCACAGCGTCGCAGCGGGCGAGTTCGATAGTATCAATGGGCCGTGTGTGCCGTCGAACGAGGGCGGGTTCTTCTCCGGCTACTTCGACGTCAATTCGGGCGAGAGTGTACGTGGTTCTTTGTCTCGGACACTGGATGAGGCGGTGAGAGGGGTTTCTAACATTTGCACTTATAGGACGAGGTGTTCCGGGTGACGGTTAATGACACGGAGCCGATAGTCTTCTACTCCACGCAGGTACGTCCCCGATTCTAACCAAACATGTTCACGCGTTCGACTCCGGGCCAGTGGCCAGTGCTAAGGTTACTAATGGCTATCCCGTACAGGGCCGCGAGTGCGCCGGGGGCTTGATCGGCGGTGTCAATATCAAGGACAAGGGGCAGCTCGAGAAGTATCGCGAGGACGCGGCCGCACTAAGTCAGGGAGTGGCCCCGCCTAAAGTGTTCGGAGGAGTTGTAGCCAAGGCCGGCTCCGACTCGAGTGATGACGGCGATGATGATAGCAGCGACAACAACGACGGGGGTGACGACGACGGTGATGACGACGATGGAGCTGCTGGATCTGTGAGGGCGGGGCTCGCGGGTGTCGTTGGCGCTGCCGGCTTGGTGGCTGCCTTGATGGTTTGAAGGGTGGCTGGAGCGCAATATACCCCAACATGAGTGTAGGCAGAGTGATAATGGTAGTTTTCCAGGTAAAATGTGTTTATATTGATTCTCGCCCCTGTGGCGGGCGTTTTTCACTCGCGGGCAACTGCCTCTGGAGCGATAATATACTAAATACGTGATTACATGTATTGTAAAGCTATTACTCGTGATTGCACCTGACATTACGCAGGTAGCCAAACATAGCTGTAGTAGAGCACACAGAGGCCCATATATACCCATTCGAAGCACTATTGTGGCCGCTGTACAGGATGTTCCGGATGAAGGAACGTTCCGTATGAGTGGACGTTCTGCTTGTGGTGTGAGAACCTATTTACACTTCTATTATAGAGAGCTAGTTGTGGAGAGTCAGCTATGGAGAGCAAGTATTCCTAGTGCATCCGGGGCTGTGCTGGAAGTTAGCTGCACCACAGCCTGGGGCACGCCAAGAGTAGTTTAGCCTAAGCATACTATCCTCTTTGGGACAATAGCACACTATGAATCATTTTAAGGTTGCTTCTCATTATGAATCATAATTCATCACAGCTCAAAGACGAATCGCTGATCTCACAGATCGATATAAGAGACATCTGCCAGTCGAGAATAGAGCCTTTTTACTTCGCCAATATTATTCATTATCCACAGCTCTTGGATAAGTGCAAGATCCACCTTTTACTTGCATAAACCTCGATTCGACCGCATCAACAGCCCCTAATCCAACTTTCCGAGAGCTAAGCCAACAGCACCATCCATCATGGATGCCTCCGCCTCCGCCTCAGCTTCCGCTGCCGCTGCCACTTCCCCTCCAGCGCCTGCACAGTTACTAGAATGCTATCTATGCAATCTATCATTCGATACCATCGAAGAAAAGCGGCAGCACGCCAAAAGTGAATGGCAGTAAGTTTCCAGTCTTTCGAGGGCTGCGAATTTCTTCGGTTCGCTTGTTTCTCAAGCCCGTGCAGCATTGACATTCATCTAGCGTGTACAAGATCCGCTGTCGAGTTGCAGAGCCTGGAACCACCGTTCCTCCCCCTGGCAGCAGTGGACCGAAGTCACCAGCTAGGCGGCAAAATCAAAACTCGAAATCAGCATCGAAGCAACTTCACGCTGCGGAGGAGGGCGACGACGAAGAATCAGAGAGCGACATATCATCGGAAAGCGACTCATCCTCAGACCAGGAGTCTATTCAATTCGTCCCTGAGGAATGCCTCTTCTGCAACCAAACCAGCAAGGACTTCGATGAGAACCTATCACACATGCACCAAGCACACAGCCTCGTCATCCCCTTCCAGTCCTCATTAGTGGTGGATCTCCAGACCCTGGTCTGGTTCCTTCACATGGTCATCTTCAGCTACCGGGAATGCATCTGCTGCGGGAAACGCCGCCGGACTCTGGAGGCCGTACAACAGCATATGACGTCGCTAGGCCATTGCCGGTTCGACGTAACTGAGGAAATGAGTGCGTTCTACGACATGGACTCGCTAAATCAGGGTACCGCAGGTAACAGCAGTCATCCAGACGATTATACCCTCCGATTACCATCAGGGAAGCTCCTCGGCCACCGCTCCTACGTCGACCCCACTTCGAGGAGCTGGTTGCGAGAAAGGGCACCCGCTGGCCCATCCGCCCTACCTGCTTCACAGGACAGTGAGGCTGGTTCTCAAGCCCTCACCAAGGGAGACCAGAAAGAACAAGCCCTCACGACTAGAATTTCCCAACTGCGCACTGGGGATCAAATGAGTCTCATGCACCTACCACAATCTCAACAGCGGTCGCTACTACTGGCGCACAAGAAGGCGCTGGACGAGGCAAAGCGTGCAGAGAGGCGGACCCGACGTCGGGTGGATAATGCTGGGAATATTACTGCTATACATACAAAGTATTACAAGCAAGAGGTCCCGGTCTACATGGGCGGCTAGATAGAACAATACCCAACACAAGGTACAGGCCCAACTTTTGCACTTCCCTATACGTAGCAAAGTTGCCTAAACGTGAGGTTCAGTCAGGTCGGCACTACCGCCGCTGGTATTTGACATCTATGTATATCTCCTCTATACAGTAATACGAAAAGTCCGGTTTCTGGCATGACCCAATTAGCCTGTCCTGCCTAGACCCCTTCGCCGTTGTTCTCCATCCCCACCATAGAGGTAAGTTCGAATAATGATACCTCGCATTCTCCTTCGTCACAGCGCGATGCTGTCTTTTCGCGAATTATCCCCCTTGACACCTCCCAAGTCCCATCTACTATCTCTAAATACCCAAACGACAGCTCTTCTAATTGATAGCCAAGTCCTGCGCAGAAACCATCGATCTCGCTCTGGGTAAACCGTGCATTGTCGATGTATACCCTTTTCAAACGAGACCCATCCACCGATCCCAGTGCAGCCCCAACGGGGGATTTCTCGACAGGAGAGCCGCTAGTGCGTCCCCTGCCGTCAACGTATAAGAAGTCGAGTGAGTGACCAGAGAGCATTGTGCCAAGATATTGGTTCAGCTGCCAGATCCCCTCGGTCGTATAGCTTGGATGGGGGATGACGATGGGCCAGAGAATTACCTCCTCGAGATATTGGTATGCCGCGCGAAGGAGATCGATGTCCTGGGTTAGAGGAGCCCCGATGTGTTCGGTTGTTGGGAAGCAGAACACACAAAGCTCTCGCAGCGATACACCTGCTTTGTGGATGGCGATGGGGAGGTCTGAGAGGACTCGTGCTGCAGTCAGTTCAACAGACATAGCCTCGAGAGCCGTCCAACTCTTGGCGGCCGTCAGCGCGAGGGACAAGGATGGTGCCTCGCGCTCGTCAGGCGTGAGATGGCCGGCGTAGATATCCGCATCGTCGAAGAGGAGTGACCCGAAAAGCGGCATGCGGGAGACCGCGGATGCGATTGTATCCACGAAAGTGCCGCTCTCAACCAACTCCATTTGCTCATCATGTCGCCTCTTGTACTCAGAGAAGGATTCACGAAGTAGCGTTTGATATTTGTTCCCCACGGTATCGACTGTGGGATCTTTCAAATAGTCGTCCCAGGCCTGCTCGATCTCCGCAAAATGGGGTTCGACATCCCTGACGATCCTAATATCCTCTTTTCGATGTGTTATAAACCGACCTAGATCTGTCGCTAGCTCTCCCGAGCGACAAGAGAGGACGATCTCAATGCCACGCACGCTAGCAGCAACCTCGGGGATCCTAGAAATCTCCTCGAACCGGCTAAGAGACTCCCGCTCAAGTTTCACCCTTACTGTTGGGAGTAGGAGCGGAGAAGCCATGTCGCGTAAGCGACGACAGACGAGGCGAGAACTCAAGACGGCTTGCCTCTTTTTCGTGAGGTCGTCATACGATTTTGACCAAGTCCAGTCGACACGCCCGGGCCTGGCCATCCTGGCATCTTTGAAGTAGTCGAAGATCTCCCGCAAGATATCCGTCGGTAGGTCGGTCACCTTGAGGGGACAGGACTCCAGGGGAGGCGATGAGCAGGCGTTCGCCATCCTGCCAGACAGGACGGGGAAGCGTGATTGAGGTTGGTCGCTGTGGTTGCCTTCTAATGGGATAATTGCCTGCCTTCGGGGTGTGGAGTGCAACTGTACGAAACACGGTATGCTTACAAGAATCTAATGGCAGAGGGTAATATGCTTACAAGGGTACCAAGAAATGCGAATGCAGTATTCGGGAGTAACCTCTTAACCCCATGCAACTTATAGACCGACCCTTGTAACTGAGTGTCCAACACTAGCGCTGATCTCCACCGTAGAATAATCATAGAAGGGTCCTAATAGCGATCACATCTGCTTTGATAGGAACTGACATCAAGAATGGGATCTGACCATTCTAACATTCAAGGCTCCTGTCACATATTTAGGTGATTCACTAATGACATTACCCCTCAATTCTCCTTGCTTAGACTTCCTATTTACCCCGACATCGTTGGCAGCGATTTCAGAGGCTTCATCACTACTAGGTGTAAGAGAGCCGAGCACCACTAGGTTTGACTCTGGTTTAAGTGTTCTGAGTTCCGACCAGCAAGATATTTTGGATACTTCAGCAACAACCTGGATGTGGCCCGTACTGTCGCCGACAGGAAGGAAAAGCACACCGCCGTGGTGACGGGGACGACCAAACAGCCAGCAGAGAATGCGAACCTCTCGGCCTGGCGGTCCCGGGTGTAGGTCACTGACAAATTCGTGTTTGAATCCCTTGATGTCTGCGAAGCGTCTCAGCAATGGAGGGAAGTGGGATTCATCAAGCACTAGAGATTGGCCTATTTTCCCGCAACAGAGTTTAAGCTTGCATCCTTGAGCCAGTCACGGCAGCCTGTAAGATCTCATTAATATGTCCGTGGATCTTGCAGCTGCTTCGCTGGAGGACAAACGCGTGTCGTCTAGAGCGAGCTCATTGTGATCCCCAAAGTGGAATATATCCTCTCGTTCCCTAACGCCGCGCAAGATGTCAAGGTCGGTGAGCTTTGTGTTGAATCCTTTGAGATTGACCGATCGGTTGAAGAAGAACTCGCGAGAAGGTATTACAGGCCGTATTATTCATGAACGCGTGAAGTACAAAATTCTATAATGCAACCCTTTCATATTCTACCCTGGTAGCTCCGAGGGCCTGGTATTACGGCGACTATCCAACTCAGCGATTGGATAATGCTGCTCCTTTATCGGCGCCGTGCCCTCAGTGTACGCGGGTGGTATCCAGCCGTCCGCGACATGTGGAGGTGCAGTTGCCTCCGCCTGGCGAGCCTTTTGACTCCGGTTGCGACGTAGAATGTAGACAGTAGCCACTGCGGAGGCGCAGATCAGGGCAAGCCCTCCGATGACCCCTCCAATTATGGCGCCAGTGTTGTTAGGGGGACCACCGGAGGTTTTCTCGTCTGGAGCATTCGAGGCGGGTGCGGGATCGGATGGGGAGGGCTCGGGTTTCGTCTCGGATGCCGATGATGAGGTAGACGCCGTCTCGGATGTCCTTGTCGTGACCGCCGTCGGGGAAGCCTCGGTTGTAGCCGGGAGGATGGTCTCCTCTACAGCTTTCCCACCGCATGCAATATACGAGAAGCCGGCGTCGTCGTCGAGTGCGAGGATGACGGTGGAGCAGAACTGTTCTTTACCGCTGTGTGCGTTGGGAAACCCCTAAAGTTAGACTACCGAAGTTGAACCAAAAAAAAGGGGGACAGGTGCGGGTGTAATGAGACGAGGTACTGTTGTACGACCTACCATGTAAACGTCGTAATGCCAGGGGTCCCGAATTTGCCGCATCCCCGGGAGCACTCGCCTCTGTCGACGCAGTTCCCCGCAAGCCCGCAGTCACTCGCGGCGATGACGGTGGTGGGACAGAAGCCCCATAGTCCTCGCTCGGTGTCGATGCGGCAGTCGAACCCGGGCTCGGCCGACCTAGGACGTTTAGGGTCGCCGTTGTAGTAGCCGCATGTTATCGAGCCTATCTCGTTTTGTCGTCTTCTGAGCTCTGAGCCGCCCCGTGAGGTCGAGTTGCGTGACGGTGCTGGTGTTACTATGGGGCTTGCCGCGGATACGGTGTTTCCTGGGAGGAGGATGGTCCCATGTGGTGAGGCTAACACACGGGAGGACAGGAGGAAGAGGGAGAAGAGGCAGGCGCCGCGTGCCCAGGTCGAGACCATTGCTCAAAAGGAGTGGAGGAAACGGCTTTGTTGATCAATATACATTAGAGATGGGAGGAAAGCGTATAAGGTACGGGGAGTAAAACCACAAAGGTCTCACAAGAACGGGGAGGGCGAGGGAGAAGACTCAAGTACTCCCTCCGTGCCGCCTGTAGCGCCGACTTCCGATTTACCGTCTAAACCTCAAATGGACGAGCAGATGGTAGCACAGCATTTCCACGCTATTAAGCGCGCACGGGATACAGAGTTCTTGTGCCAGCATGCTGATGTTGCGGTGCTGCCCAATTATTGTTGATCTTTGAGATTGGACAGGGTGGGCGCTTTCTTGCCGATATGCAGCTGGAGCCGACCTGCAGGGCTAATCGGTCACAATTGGTTAACTCCGACGTTTGAAACAGGAGAAATGGAATATGGAGCACGGAGCAAGGGACTAGGTGTCAGTGCGGGAGCCACTCAGCGTCGCATTCCAGAAATATTAGGCGCCCGCCCAGCATCTCCCCATTTAGCCAGGGCGCGTAGTACAACTTCTCCCCACCTTCATTCCTCAAACCTCGATCCTTCCTTTTTGTTTTCGGAACCCAACCCCCCCCTCGCTGCATTGCGGAAACGTCACGTTATTGCGACTTTCTTCGTGAAACTTTCTTCTCTTCTAACTCCTGTTCCTACGTCTAACTTTCTTCGCGCCTGCGTTGCTCTATTTATTTCCTAAGAACACACACTCCGGGCGCCGATGGAACTCCCGTGGAATTTCAAGGCTTCATTCCCGACCGCCTAATCATGAGCCAGTTCAACGGCAGGACCCTTCGGCTCCTCTCTGCCCTCGGTGTTGTCTTGGTCGTTCTACTGCTCCTCTCCTACCACGAACTTGCTTCCGAGACACCCTATATAACGTCCGCACTACGTATGTTGTCTCAATCGTGCGGTGCGGGAATTCGCTAACTCGAACGTCTAGGCCATGTCCCCCGACCTACCAAGACCCCCGAAAGCGCCGCCGAGAACACACCGAAAACCGCTACTATTTCCACTACTACTTCCTCGACTGCTCCTCTCACACAGCCCACCACCGAAAACGTAGCGGAAGAAGCCACTACTACCCCCGATA
Source organism: Cephalotrichum gorgonifer (assembly GCA_900312665.1). Classification (NCBI taxonomy): domain Eukaryota; kingdom Fungi; phylum Ascomycota; class Sordariomycetes; order Microascales; family Microascaceae; genus Cephalotrichum; species Cephalotrichum gorgonifer. The sequence continues at coordinate 598,979 of ONZQ02000010.1, read as the reverse complement.
CCACCCCTACGCAAACCCCCGCTGAAACACAGGCAACGGCCTCCCCGACTCTTGACGCCGGAGACCCAGACCTCCTCAAGAATGCGACAGCCTATGTCAAAGCCATAATGGACCCCGACGACTCCACCTTCGACCGCCTAGAATGCCCACGGTCTGACTCCAAGAGATACGACTACCTAAAACTACCCTCATCATCGCCGTCGAAACCGAAGTACTTCTTTGCCCTCGATTTCAAGCAAAAGGTTGCTCTCCTCCCGAGATTGATGGGCTCTATCGTCGAGACGATGAGGTTTCTGGGCCCTAAATATTGCGTGCTATCCGTAGTGGAGGGACACTCGACCGACGGGAGCTTCGAGGTCCTGAAGGTGCTCCAGGCGGAGATCGAGGCTCTCGGCGCGGCATACCATTTCCAGCGGAGCGACATCGATCCCTCCAAGAACGGGGACCGGATCGGCGGGCTAGCAGAGCTGCGGAACCTCGCAATAGAGCGTCTAGTGGACAATCCGGCCGCATTCGCTCCCAACACGACGGTGATATTCCTCAACGACGTCGCCATCTGCTCCGAGGATATCCTTGAACTAGTACACCAGAAGCAGAACCTCGGAGCCGACATGACCTGCGGTTTCGACTGGACGTACGTCGGCCGCGACCCGACTTTCTACGACGTGTGGGTCGCGCGCACGATACACGGCGACTCCTTCTTCGAGATCCCTCCTGATGGGAACTGGAACTCCGCGTGGAACCTCTTCTGGAACGCGCCGGACGACCAGGCGCACCTTCGGAAGCACGAGCCGTTCCAGGTGTTCTCGTGCTGGAATGGCGCCGCGGTGTTTAGCGCGAAGCCGCTGTGGGATGCGGGGATTAGGTTTAGGAGATCCCAGGAGGGGGAGTGTTTCCAGGGGGAACCACAGCTTTTCTGTAAGGATCTGTGGCATGCGGGGTACGGCAAGATAGCGGTCGTTCCGGCAGTGAATTTGGAGTACGATGATGAGAAGGGGAAGATGATTAAGGCGGCGAAGGGCTATACAAGCCAGTGGGTAAGTGAAGGTGGGGATGATGAACGGGTGCTAGAGTGGTTGGATCCTCCCGAAAAGGTGAAGTGTATGGCCAGCTACGAGAATCAGGAATGGAGGCCATGGGACGAGACACTTCCTGGTGTGGAAGCGAGATAGACGGGATTGGTATCACTAATTACGGCGCTGGGGAGTTTGGCTGATTTGATTTAGGATATGGGATATGTGGTTAAGATGTAGTCTGCCAAGCCATCTTGAATATTTGTCCCAGAGGTTTTTTTTTTGTTGCAACAGTTTCAAAGGAAGAACTGGATTGTTTTGGCCTGAATTCCTGGGCCATGTAGAATATAGACTTTCTACCATTTTCACTTGAGCATATGCCCTGAATACAACCCTGAGATGATTCTTGTGCCCTACCCTTTGGCGTCTGGTGGCATCGGTACACCCTCAGGGCTTTCGTCCATAGACGACCTTCTGGCGGTAGTATGCATGGATATCCGGGTTCCGTATCTCCCTACGGACATGCGCTGCGTAGACGGTGACCTCCTCTGGGGTCCAGCCAATAGCGGTCGCTGGGTATATGACGTAGCCCTCCATATCAGCCTCCAGGGCATACTGGGTATACTGCCCAATCTCCTTGAGCTGCGGATCCTTGGGCCAGGTGCCAACCGGAGTCTACCAACCAGGGTTAGGTATGCTGTAGCAGCAGTAGTAGAAACAACATCGCATCACTTACCTTATAATCGATCTCCTGGATGTCAACGAAGCCAGCTGCCTCCATGGCCTTCCTCTGGATCCCATCTGCAACAACAGTGAAGGGCCTGCCAATCGTCTTCCCGAAGTTTGCAAATATCTTACCCCACTGGTTTAGGGCCGCCTTCTCTCCAACGGTACCATCGTCACTTGTAAAGGCCCCCGAGCCCTCCTGAGTTTCCAACCATCCTCCGGGAACCAATGCGTTAAATGCCTCTTTGTAAACAGCCTCCCAGTCAGCAATGCTTCCAATGAGCCACCTTATATGCACGTAATCGATGGAATTGTGGTCGAACGTCCAGGGAAGCGTGCAGTCCTCGATTTCGCTGTCAAGGTTAGCTGATATCAAACCCCCGGCCAAAAAAGAACGTACAATTTCAGGTTTGGGGGAACCCAGGTGGACTGGATAGGAGAGACATCCGTGCCGATGACTTCGATGTTAGGATACTCATCCGCGAAGTCGCTAAGAATATGTTAATCAAGGAGTTCAGTACACGGAGTGTCATCAAGACGGGAACTTACAGTGCCCAAGAGCCTGCCATACCGCGGTGTACGGTTAGTAAACGAAATGCTTAAACGGATTTGGTATAAATCGTATCGTACCTGTTCCAGTCCCGATATCAAGGACTTTCTGTAGCCCGAGTTAGTGATATGCGTGGTGGGTACTCGCAGGAGGAGATGATGCTGTAACGTACATGGATCTTATCAGTATCCAGTGGCGCGAGGAAGAACTTCCCGCCAATGACAAGAGTCTGAACATGGTGGCTAGTGGTCTGGTCAGATACATTCAGGTATATCGCTAGCCCTTGGTGAATGGTAAAGCAGGGAAAACTAGGCAAAGGGAGACATACTTTATATCCATGGATTCGTTTTGCTGGTCGTCATTCGAGGCCCTGTACCGTCTCAGAAAAGAAAAACCCACACCTACTTCACACATAGCAAACATACCAATAACTTGCATTACCGATCTCAGAGTGGTATGTCCTGCCATGAATCTTGCGGTACTCCAGGATGCTAGCTGTTAGCGATGCGGTCGAGGAGATAACTGATCCCGCATCGCTACCATCGGTACCGTATTCCTAGAGGCCAAGAACATGAGCACACCCCAATCTGCATACGCTATCACATAAGACCGTCGGTCTGACATCTTGTATAATCACATACCTCGGCGGTATCGATCCAATGCTGGGCAGGCAGAATCCCAGCAACCTCACTGGCTTCGGGAGAGCCTGCCTTGGGCGATGAAGACTTCGACTTGGGCGACTTAGGAGACTTGGGCGACGTGGGCGATTTAGTGCACCTGACAGGAGCGGGCGGAGGTGTCTCTCCAGCCATTTTGAGGGTAAAGAAGTCGAATCTAAGTGCAGAAAACGCGACGATGATAGTGTGGCGGAAATATTGGACATATACCACTCTGCGGGGTTGGGCTTTATGTGGTGGGACGTGGGGGGTCGGGCCAAGACGAACGAGAAGGGAAGCGGGATATGCGCCCAGTTACACCCAAACGGGTGGTGCCGTGACGGCAGGGGTGTGTGTGTGTGCCATTCCGGCTCTAGTGGCGTCTCTGGAATGCAACCTCCACCTCCCCGGTCCACTTATACTGTGACATGGTAGATGCCCGACGCCGATGCTTGCTTTTTTTCAAACCACCAAATGTGGTAGTACAAGTTCGAGTTCCATGTACTCCGTAAGGGCGAATGATATTGGCCTATCCCCCAAATTGTTCCCCTGATTGAGGCCTGCCTCTCACATGATATCGCTGCATAGCTCTCGGCCTTCGAGGTAGGTGTCTGACGAACAGACAGGAGCCCATCCAATCGTGGTTTCCATGTGTCGTCGCCCTTCCAAGGTCTATATGTAATGTGGAGCGAAAACGACCTGTCATTTCGCCCCTCATGCTAGCCCCCTTCCTCGTCACATTTCGGGCAGTGGGTCTATCCAAAATTGGGACAAATATCCCTCAGTGGAAGCAATGTGATCAAACGTCGCATTTGCCCCGACTCACATGTCTTTATATCTGGTTAGGACTGTCACTCTTCCTGTTGGTATGTAGGAGCTGATGGCAGCTGTCTGAGTGGTTCGCCTGCTGCGGCATTCGCCCGGCGGGACTGTATCCATCTATAACCCCGTCACCGCTTTGATGGTTAACCTCCTTCCCAAAGAGGATGGCTAGAAAATATCCGTGGCTAAAGGAAACAGTGCATCGCCCTATCTCTCCTCCCCAAGAGATAGGCGGGGTGTATGTCTCGCTGAATGTTGAGAAAGGCAGTTAATCAACGAAATCTAATATAACCGCCAAAGGAATAGAGGCATGAACTCGGCCTCCAGATCGATTCAACCACCAGCACACTTTCGGCACGATATAGCTGCGTAAACTTTTGGTTTTAAAGATCCACATGGTTCAAATTTCAGCGCGATATTCCCAACATCCGTTGTCAACTCGGTGGCGTCGTCGGCCGGCTAGCCTCATTTCATTTACGAAGCCTATTCCGGACCACAGCCCTCACCTGAGCCTAGGTCTTATCACCTCGTCTGTACTAGCACCTCCTTCCAGATTCCAGAATACTTCACCAGTGTGCCAGTCAATCGGTGGAGCACGACTTGCAGGAATAGTAACCGGTGTGGATGTTCATCCTCGTATCATGACTTGTTGTCAATGCTGCCCTCGGTATAAACCAGTGATGTTGTGGCTGCTCTCTAGGAGAATCCTTGACCAACTGCTCCTCTGGGTGACTTTCTCGTGGAGTACCGTTCCACATACTTGCCAGCTGATCTTCCATGCGCTGATCCTGGGGTCCACGAGGCTCAGGAGCATCCTATCCCGCGTTGTGGAGAAGAGATGCCTAGACAGCAGGAGGTGGCTGGTTTATGATTATGGAACGAGTGTGAGGATCGATGATATGAGAAATGGCGGGATAAAACGGCGAAGGCCAGGATTTGTCGGCAGGAGACACTTCATATTCCCCAAGTCGAGTCCTGGTCACTTGTTACTAAGATATATACATGGGAGGGGCCCTCAAGCGCTTTTTCATGCATTTGGCTCCCTCAATAACTCTGAAGCACGAACCTGGTCAATGGTAGCCACAAGTGGAGCTGGGAAGGAAGGAAACAGCCCACATACCCATTCATCCCCTCTCAAAGGATCAAACTCCACTCTCGTCAAATGTCCACGGCATACCGACATATCACATATCATCATCATAGGTACCGGGGACCGAGTGGGTGAGGAACTCTTCTTATGTTCGCAGATTCTCCTTGAGAAATCCACGAGTATGCAAAGTGTATATGAACCGATATCCCTGAACATCCGTACCCTAGAAAAATGAAAGAAAAAGAACGCCCACCGGACCCCCACAGTAGCTTGACTTTTCTTCATCATCTAAGCTCCACGTGGTGGAGGCGGCGTCGTGTGCGGCGCCTCGAGCTCCGACGCCTGGAAGTACGAAGCCCCGGGAAGCTCGCTCGGGGGCCCGGGCTGCGTCATAGGCGACGACACTCCCGAGACCTCGTGCGTCGTCGTCTTGTAGTCCGTACCGTAATCCGCCGGCGGCTGCGCGGGCTCGCCCTGCGTCTTCTTGCGGCGCCAAAGAAGGAATCCGACAGCGCCACCGATTATGGCCAGCCCGCCTATGACACCGCCCGCGATGCCGCCCTTCGCTCCGCCGGAGAGGCCGGCGCTGCTCCCTGAGTTCTCAGGTGTGCCGTCCGTAGGATTCGCTCTTGCTCCGCCCGTGTTGGTGGCGGTAGTGGATGATGTGTCTTCGCCGTTGTTTTCATTCGTGCCTGTGGCCGCCGGTGGCCCTGTCGTCGCAGTAGCTATTTCCATTCCCATTGTTAGCTATTAAAGCTCTTCTTGGACCCATTCTTTGGCTATCTCTTTTTAAGTTCGCAGGCGGGGAGGAAGGCGTAGAAGAACAGGGTGGGGAGGCGGGAGGGGGTTACACACTCATCTCTTCTGCGGGGGCTGCTTTCACGATGACCGGGGGACTTGATATCTCCTCGGTGCCAACGGCCCAAGGCGTGTCGGCCTTGAGGAAGCGGAAGACCCACTTCGTAGTCCGCTGTAGTTGAGCGTCGGTGAGCGCAACTTCCCATTCCACCCTATTCGTCGTTTGTACATTGATTCCCTCTATGTGAAGGAAGAAACGTAATTTGTTAGCAACAACAGCTCTGCCATTGCTTTGCTCTGTAGTGACGATGTTGAAGGGCCCACCTCGGGCGGGCGCGCAAAGTACACTTGAGTGGGGTTCGGGTCGAAATGTTTACCTTTGATCTTTATCGAACCGTCTAGAGCATCGTCGCTGACAGTCAACCAGAGTGTCGCGTCGGTGATGTCGATAGAAGGCGCGTAGGTTCCGAAGAACCCAACCAAATCCTCAGACCATCGGATCTCGTACGTCTTTCCTATCTGGATCGAACTGCTGAAGTCGGGCGTGGCCGGGGATATCCAGGCATCCTGTACGAACTGTGCTCCGCAGAGTACGGCGAAAAACGTCGAAAGCAGTACGGCGGTATACCGGAAGGCGACCATGTTGCCGACCTGGCTTCCCTTTCTTTTCTTCTCGTGGTTTCCTTTTTAGAACATGGGCGATGTGAAAACTAGCAAGCAAGGAAGGATCCAAGGGAAAAGATCGCGAAGAATTTGCCTGGAATCACTCAAAGGCTGCTCTGCCTGCGACGCTCCCCCGTCAGTCCCCCTGAACCACAGCCCATAACCGTTAACTAATACAGGGGTCGTGGGCGGCTAGGTCAGCAAGCCAAGAAGTCGCTATTTGGGGAGGGGCGAAGCGAAATGAACCTGTCGATCCGTCTTGGCCCATGTTCTGACGTGAGAGGCGCTTGGACCCCGGTATTGGCTCAAATGTGGGCTTCGGGTGAAATAACTGCCGATTACAAGTAGACAAATACGTAGTAGTTATTCACTGCACGAGAATCCTCCAGCCTGGTCAGGCCCCGAGGTCCACTTGCTTGCGGGCAAGCCACTTTGGGGGGCCAGTTTTAATAACTACTCCTACCAATACAGGTTTGACGAAAAAGACATGGGAATTGATCCTATAACACCTAGTACATACAAGGAGGCGCCCCCCCCCCCCCCCCCGGCCCTTACCCAAAAAGGTCAAGTATGCGCTGGGTGTTCCGAACACAATGCCGCGCAAAAGGAGGAGAACATGAAGTAAAGTATTGCGCACCAAACCGTCGCCTAATGTTGCGTTGATTGAGATTTAGATTGCGCCCTCACCGGATATAACAGGCACGAAAACAGCCTCGAACTGCTAACAGACTGGGGTATGAATTGATGACACAGAAGGTGGAAGACGAGGAGGATTTCCCAGAGAAGAGAGAGGGAGAGCGCTTGGCGACAACACCTAATTTCAACCGACCCACCCACACTAAGCCCTACAGATTCCGTGTGCTTGATTCCCAGGAAGACTTGTACTCGCGTGGACGAGCATCAAGACACGCAGGCAATTGCGGCGATTCCACGTTTGAAATTTAACGTTCTTCTCGATCCATTAGCCGATAACCATCGAGCTCACCCCTTGCCTTGGTGATACCTTCATGGCCGTCCGACTCTGTTGACGGCATTGTGCTAAGCGCTCGCGTTTGCCGCACTGCCACAATCACTCCTTCTGAAGCCCCCTGCATGGCCCGGCCGCCCACCAAGAGGGCCACCCCACCAGAATCCTGACAGCCCAAGCCCTATCCCCAGCCTCTGCCTTCGCTGAACCAAGGTCTTCGCCATCACAGACTTCTCTTTGCTTCTACTATCGCCAACCCAGCTATTGCCAGCCACACAAGTCAGTCGACGCTTGATCGCGTCGGCCCGTGCGAGCAATTGCTTATACAGCTGGTAGCAGCATAATCCTTGCATTATGTCTGGCCTCAAATGACACCTCTGACACCTGTCTGCCCTATCTGACAGGGATGCCCCCACGGTCCTTCCCTAGGGATGCACAAGTGAACGGCCCGAGACACCCTGCCCACCTCTTGATGGCCAGGGTCCACCTGACACCGAGACTACTCCTGTACCGAGACCAATTACCTTCCTGTGCACGTCAAGCGCTCCCGAGCATGTCTACACCAACCCTTCATCGGTTCGACGCGTTATTGTGAAATAGCCAATAGTCACAGTGGGGTAGCAACGCTGGACTCCCCCATCGTTTGGCCACATGCGGACTACGGCCGGCGCAACACGGAGATTTTCAGGGGTAGGAATCCCGTCCTCTTTACCCCACATCCATGTGGAAAACAATACTTCATCGCGCTGCTATAGCTTAAATTTGTGTCGTGATCTTAACGTCGTTCCAGTTACTCCAGTAAACCAGCTTCTACATTGCATATTGGGTCTTTGATGTACCGTTTCGACTCTCCCGCCGTGCCATTTACCATCCTGGAGAAGCAGCTTGGCAAATGCATATGTATTCCCTCCCTCCCGTTCCAAAGGCGACAAGTGCCTAAACACGTTCACTAGAAGGCCAACAGGATTACTAGTAGTCGACAGCTGAGATTAATATTCTACAAGGTGTCGTATCTATCCAATCTATCCATGAGTTAAACATTATCCTAAAGTACGAGAATTGCAACCAGTAGGGGTATTAGGGTGAAGTAGTCCGCCGACATCGTCATGCTCCCGGCGCTAATACGCTCAATAAGCTTATCCCCTTGGCCTTCAATGCTCTTTGCGAACGCCTCATAGGTAGTCGCTGACCAGTTCGCCCCCTTTGCGCCGGGGACAGCATCACTGCCTGGGAAAGCGATGTATAGCACATCATCTTCATCATGTCCGCTATCCCCGGACACCTGGGACCCATAACACGCCGTAGCGACGGAAATAGCCGACTCTCCCACGAGCGGGTAGTCGCCATCATCGCCGTTCGTGTCACCCCAAATCCCATATATGAGCTTGTCCCCGCACACAACAGCAATGATGCTCAAGGGCTCGATCCCAACCGACTCCGGGTCGAAGGTCTTCCACCCGGACTTGGACCCCGTATTTCCAAACACGACGTATGGGTGCACATTGGCATCGAGGTCGCTAATTCCGTAGCCGTACCCCTCCACGGTGCTCTGGAATGAGGTGATAGACTGTGTATCGCGTGACGAGGCGCACCGACCGTCATCTGCCGGCCCTCCCTGGGCGCCGTCGCAGTCGATATCCATGTTGGTGAGCGCACCGCCGGTTCCCTGGATGTAGACGATGTTGGAGCTGTCTAAACGGTCGCCGCAATACGAGAACGCTGTTTGGCACAAGTAAGTAAGGGGACCGCCGGGTTTCCCGGAGTTAGAGATGGCTAAAGGGTGGGGGCTTACTGTTAGACCCCTCATCGGTGCTCCAGAAGCCGGTTGCAAGCTTGTTTTTGCATTTGCCCTGCTTCTTGATGTTGTCGTAGAGCTCCCTCACGTTATCGGGAACATCTCGGGCCAGGGCGGAAGTGACGAGGAAGAGGGTCGCAAGGAGTGAAAGTGGTACCATGTTGGTATTGGGCGCTGAGCTGCCTAGCGCTCGAGGAATGTCTCAAGCTAGACTGGATGAACTCTTCATGCTCTCTGCCTCGTCGGAGAGCTGGATGCGGCGTTATACCTGCGATTATGGCGATTATGGCGGTTGATGTGTCCGGAGAGATAGGGTTCAAAGGGTCTCACGGTTAAAGTTTACGAGCGAGGAAAGAAGTAATGGGCAACGAAACTTCGGCACAGGCGTTGTTCTTCGTATTCCGTTAGCGCGCTGGTGGCTTGCATATTATTAGTCATTTCGGCTGTGATCCGGGCGCTGCTTTTTGTCCCGGAATGTTCGGTATTTTACTTTAGCTCGCAAATAGGGCTGCTTGGCTGGGGCAGCCAGGCACAACCGGCGCTGAGTGCTATTTAAGGACAGGGCCGATGATGGATACGAGTAATGGTGGCGCTATGTTGGCCCGCTTCCCCTGGATTCGTGCATGTGACACGCTCAATTGAGACGAGTTTATTGATTTACTAGCGGGGCGACTGGGCCAATTTCCGTCAGCTTGCAGGGGTCTAAAATCTCCTGGTCCCCACTATTCGATGATACGGCAAAGTGTACGTAGTTCGTATTGGTTCATGGCATCACGCCATCATATAAGACTAGACAGTTACCCCACTACTATCCTCATGAGCTACTTCCTGCTTTCACCCCGCTATTTGGTGTTTTCGTAGACTTCTCTATCATGAAGATATAGTCACTACACAAATGCCTGGCTCGATAGGGTAGGCATGCCACATTGTAGTCCGGTGTCCTTGAAGATAGGACGATGGTTTGCTTCCTCCACTGTCTCGTATGGGAACCCATTTGAGAAGACTAGGGTGGTGCATGCCAGAAACAGTGTGACCGGCCTCTAATACCCTGCCGTATAGACCTCCACAGGGGAGAAGAATATGGCGTCTTTGTGGCCGAGCTTGAGGCTGCCGGTAAACCTATCAAGGTCGGCATCATTGGCGCCGTCACGTTTGTATATTGATGCTCGTCTCCCAGTTTTACCGCACAACTGGCCTTGGTCTAGTAACTATTCTAGACCTCTCTAAATACCGTTCTCTCGCTTCGCTCGAACAAGCTGGATTCCTCAAATATAGATACTATGCTTCATGTACTTTATCCGTGTCTGAGCGCATCGGCATCAAGGCTGGCAGAACGGCTACGACCACCCACTTGGTCACTCTTATCACTACGCCAGAGATTGATGTAACCCTGGAGGTGACTGGAAGTCACGCATCAGGAATCCACCACACTTTGCGGTCCTGTGAACACAAGGGGCTCATTGTCATGATCAATGTCGAATCCGATGTAGTAACTAGTTCTCTTCAGGCGGGTGAGAAGCTTGATGGAGATGGTGGCTTTACAGCATACAGCACACTCATGCCTGCTAAGGACTCGGCCATCAAGCGTCTGCCCATCTGGCTTGCGCATGGCTTCACGCTCAAGAGACCTGTCAAGAAGGACACTGTTGAGCGTCTGCACCACAGCGCCCGGGTACCTTGAATGTTGCCATTAATGTATCACGTTGCGTATATTTTACACTCGGAAGTCTGAATGAAAACCAAAACCAAGGTGAACCTTGAACTATCCGTGTCAGTACACGTCTTTGCTCTGCGTCTAATATTCGTGAAGCTGGATATCAGATCAGTCTAGTGAGTCTCGCATTACACACATCTCTCCTCTAACGTCCTCTCGGACCCCGGCTACGGCCATCAGATGGCGTAATATGACTCCCAAGATGTCATCAGGGTATCGGCAGCCTAGATATTGGCAACAGGGCCGGCGTCGGTGGCCGCTCCACCGTTGACAATAGACTCGCTATCGTCGGTACCATTATCACCGTTATCACCTTCATTGTCCCTTTCTCCCCACGGACATGTAATGGATTCGCCTGGCCAGAGCGTTCCGTATAGTTCGCGGGCCTCTATCTACTCGGACCAATAGCCGTCAGATCTATCCCCAGGCACCAGAGGTCCGTCAGTTAGCGGACGGACAATCTCACATGGCCTGCCTTTGTACCTCACAGGGGCGATGTACGCACCTGATGTCCAAACATTTGGGGGCAAGCATGTGTGCCCTCAGAAGGACGCAGCAAACAACGAGATCGTATGGCTTCCTGGCCGTCTTCGTAAAGGCGAAACTCCTGTTGTTCTCCTCATCCATGCAGAAGGGCTCGTGGCCATCACCGTCAACGCCGTTAAAACAGATGCTGTCCTCAGTACTTGAGATGATGGGACCGTCTTCGCCTGTGACTGGGATCCCCGCGGAGTCGATTATACGTCGGGTGTCGCGGACTAGTAGGGGCCAGGCCGCCTGCCATGCGGGTGAGTCCCATTGGATAACCTGGTAGTAGTGTGTATATCTATCGTGACGTTAACTATTGCTAGTTTTGACGACAAAACTGAGGAAGTGTCGTACCCCATGGTGCTGGTTTGGGGGTTGGAGCTGGTATCAGGCTCTGGGGGGTAGCACCAGAAAATCAGGGGAGTTGTGAAGAGGGGACATGTAATCAGGAAATTGGGGACAAGTTAGAGTTATAAGTTTGAATCACGAGCTTGACCGAGTTTATGTTCACCTCCCCACTCGTGATTTGGTGGGAGGGGCGGGAGGGGAGCTGGAGTGTGGTGATAAAGTAAGTGCTAGCTTGTAATTATAGCAAACAGCCTCCATGGCAGGTGAAGAAAATCATGACTCAGAAAGAAGTCAATGGTTAAGTCCAGGCAGCAACATTATCCAGGTAACCATACCTACCACATTATCGAGGATCCGCATTGGAAGTTGCTAAGCAGCTACTGTTCATAGTCTGAGAAGTGCCATCGATAACACCCAGGGCAAGAACACTCAGAAAAGATCTTATTCGAGAACTCGCTTCTGTATGCTGAAGCACGTCGATTTTTGTCAGACGACCTGAGCCGCCTACAGTCCAATCTTCCAGTCATATCGTGCATGTACTAGTCTTATAAGAATTACATTTACGCGTTTATGGTCCTATATGGCTTTGATAGGGGAGGGTTGGTTCCAAGTTGAAAAAAGTAGGCTTTTTAGATCCGCTCGTCCGCTCGGGTCAAAATCAGTAAGTCCCCAGCAAGCACAAGGGATCATGCAAGAATCCGAAGCACTCTCTTCCATCACACAAGCAGATTTCAGCCTGGTTCCCGGTGCAAGATGTGGGACAGCATCATGATATTCAGACGTACTGTCTGTGTGCAAAGGTAATACTGCAAATCTGTCCTATAAGTAAACTATTATTGCGCCGTACTTTGGTCAAACTGACACATGGTAAAGTGGACCTGGGATGGGCGATCCTAATACTAAAGCCTCGAAGGATTCATGGCCTAAATCCGGGTTGCGGGCTGCCCTTGTGCATACTATGCTACCCTGCTGCCTCACTCAGGACTTGGCGCAATTTACAATTCACACCTTCGAAAAACCGACGAGGAGACGTAGGAATTATCAGAAATATAATACTTTGTGACCCGGTGTACCCCTTGCCGCTATTCATCATTGTAGTCACTGGAAATCATTAATATCAGGTCTTTTTTTTTTTCGATTTCAAAAGTGCCTGCGACTCTTTCGCGAGTGACCAGGATCTCTTGTTTGCAAGGATCTCGGCTGCTCAGATAATACATGTATTTATGGTTGCACCATGTTCAAAGGGAAATTAGCTAGGACTACCCCCTGGAGCAAGGATCCGACTCCTCCCCCTCTGGGGTTGAAACACGACTCGAGCGCCCAAGCCCCCCTCTCCAGATTTTCCTCCTTCGACACGAATCTGCCCAATCCCGCTTTACGTGAACTCGACAGGCTGGAGTGGAGATTTTCGACTCACACCAGTCCGTACGAAACTTGAGAACACAAGGACGTGAAGCTGGCATGGGATCGTACCCGGAGCCTCCGCCATGTTGAAATACTCCCTTTTATCGCTGTCCCTCGGACTTGCGGCAGCCCAGTCCGTCGACCAGCGATTAATCGGCTACTATATCGACCAGGACACGAGTGAGTCCCTCCCCGGCCACCGTGAGAATGCTCAGCAACGCAAGAGCGAAAGCCTAACCCCTTATCCCTAGCCGTCACGGCCACTTGCCATTCAACCCCTGATTACACCGTATCATGGATCACCGTTGCTAGCGAGACGGGAGCTTGTGGGAGGGTAGACCCCGACGGATCAACGGCCAGCTTCTGGGGCCTGAAATGTACTGAGACCTCCGGCACCCCCGCCTATCTATATACAGGCGTAGTGAGGAGTGGCGGGACGATCGCGGATGCCTTCAGCGCCATTCAATTGTGGTACGTATTCCCGAGCAACGCTGGCGATGCGCCTTTCCTATCCCCACCGTCGAAATACTAACTCGCTTGATCCGGAAGTGGGACTAGAAGTGTGAGAGGAAGTGCGAGTGGTTGCGGCACTCTGACCGTTGTTGATGCGGCCCCCGATACGACTCCCAATGTATTTGAGGCTATAAACTCGGCGGTCTATGTGACCTGCCTAGATAACTTCCCTGCGGATGCGGAGTTAACATTGTTTCGATCGCCGCCGGAAACGGCCGCCGGACCGACAGGTATGTTGCACTTCAAAAAAGGTTGTTTGGACAGACTATCCTGCACTTGAGCTAACATCGATCGTGTGCCTTGCTGCGATTGTAGAAACTAGTGTGTCATCGTCCGGAGACGAGAGTAATAGCGGCCAAGGATCATCCGACCAGAATGACCAAGGCTCGCCCGACCAGAATAGCGACGGGGACCAGGGGAGCCCAGCATCTAGCAACGCTGGGCTTATCGCGGGCGCCGTTGTGGGCTCAGTCGCAGGTGTCGGCCTCATTGTCGGCGCGTTCTTACTGGGTCGGCGGATGGCCCTTCGCAAAGGCACTCCTCCCGTGAAGGAGGAGGATGGCGGTGGAAGTAGCGGCCTCTCTGAGCTTGGGGATGGCGGGCTTCGGGTTGAAATGCCCGACTCAGGTATGCCTGCGGAGCTGAGTGGCCACCCACCCTTCATGAATGAGTTAGAGGCAGGGGATGTGTCTGTCCAAGCACAGCAGCCCGGTGGCGTCTCACCCGCAACCATCCACTCCGATACGACGCCACAGGGAGTGTCCCCGACTACACCCGAGGGACAGACACAACCATCACCAGGACCTAGTAGCAGTGGAGTGGCAGCGGCGGTCGCGCCAGATGATGGAGAACTGGCGGAGTGGCAGTCACACCGGGAGGCTGGTGTTGGGCATCATGGCAGGTAATGCGTGAGCGCGGTTTCATTTCTGGATTGGTCTGTGGTCGGAATTCATTTTCGACAATGTATAGGTAACCGGTTTGGGCCTCAACGTTTACAGTTATATACCCCAATGGCAGCGCCTCTTTCTTGAGCAACGGATGCGAAATCGTGACAAACACCATAACAGTCTAACTCTTTGCAGCCCCACATATAATGGCGAGTTTGCAGTAGCAACTGGCCTGGAGCCAGGCAGTTGCGTCTTTGGGGGCGACAGCTTCACCCCCAAGATACTGCCACATGTTAACTTGAATATGCTTCGTTTGGAAGGCATGCTATGTATAAGAGGATATTATAATCGCGATGCGGCGTGGAAACACACTTTTGTCTGCGCAGTAGAACAACGCCAAACCAAGCCTGATATCGTACTTTACAAAACCCGGTCCATCAACTCTTCGCGCTCCCCATATCCTCCACCGCATCCTCCCTGTCCCACGTTTCCGTCTCCAGATCTCGAACGGCCTGTTCGAGAGCTGTCAGCTCCTTCTTGCTTCTTAAACTCCGCTCTTCTAGCTCCCGCAGGAACGCGCCTAGGGCTGCCGGTTTTGAGGCAGCGAATGAGTAAAGGTCGCCGGATCCCTTCGTTCCTTCCACCCTCAGGACCTGGCTAACGATCGCCACGGGTTTCTGGGAGGCGGAGAGGATGGCGGAGTGCACATTGATTAGGTTCTTGCTAGCAGAGGATGAGGAGGGGATATTAGGGGTGGAGGGGTCGTAGAGCCTTTCCACGGTGCTACGGCCGAGGCGGGAGACGGATATCAGTCCGGAGTTAGAGGGGGTGGGTATTTTGACGCCCTAGGTTCAGTATTTTTTTCAGTAAGATAAGATCCCAAGGACGGGTGGCATTGAGGGCTGAAGGGGATAAAGGGAACGGGAAAGTACTCACAGGTAAAACATCCACCCGTACCTCCTGCTTAGAGACAGTAAAATCCCCTAGTCCGCGAAGTACATCCTTGAGTAGGGCGTGACTTGAGAACTGACCCACGGCGGCCACGGCCTCCTGACCTATTAGCTCCGCCGAGTGCGGCGGGCCATTATGTTTAGGGTTGTGACTGTAGCCCTCGGCAGAGAGATACGCCTCAGGCCAGGCAAGAGTGAGGCGCGATGTGAGTGCCGCGGCGTGGAGGGTTTGTTGGGTGCTACAGCCGAAGGAAAGGCAGCGGCCGACGCGGCGGAGGAGGTCGGTGTGCTGTTTGTGGAGGGCTGTGAGGACGTTCATCGCGATATGAGTTGATTAGTCACACTGGGATTTAGGATTGAAATGGCGAGATTTTGGGGGGTTGGATTGGAGAGCTTTGTGTGTTTTTGGAGGGAGAGTTGGGTGCTGAGTTTGAGGTGGATATGAGGGTGTGGAGAGGAGCCTGGGTGAGGTTTGACGACAGCTGATTGATTGGGTGGTGTGGGGACGAGAGGATAATTAGGATGGCGGAATATGGGTGATGGATGGGCTATATATGACTCAGCATCAAATCCGCTGTGGTAGCCATTTGCATGTTTATTAGCACAAGTGGGTGGCTAGCCTCGATAGGTTGTACTTGTGAACCAACTCGTTGAATTGGAGTGTATAATAACGGCTATTCCCAGTAAAGGTTTTGCGACTTTTCAGGACGGCGAATACTCTTCTGTCGACACCCCACTAACTATTTGATGTCACTAGGAATTCTCCTGCCCATGAATGCAATACATCCACAAATTCCAGACCCCCTCCTATCTAACCACAGCCTTCGTTTCGTTTGAGAGTACTTGGATAGGCTGTGCTGCCTCTTATACGGTCGGTTCCCGTTGACAACGCTTTCCCGCAACGGTTTCGACCAGACATCTCCAAACCCCCGGCCACTCGCTGTACAGCCTGTCTGTGACAAACAAGCTACCAACATTCGACTCTATGACCTCTCTTACTAGCTTTTCAAGATCCTCTGATGTCCCGTTGAAGGTGTGCACGATCACGGCTGTCTTCTTCCCGTTTTCCGAGTCTAAATTCGCTAGGCCATGTTCCATAAACGCCCATCTATCCGCTTCTGCGCCCTCGAAGGCCACGATTAAATCTGCATTGGAGTAGAGGGTCTGGTCGATCACCACGCCGGGGTTATACACAACTGTCGCGTCCATATCCAAAGTCTCCGCCCATGTCTCCCGGATATTCAAGGTGATATCCGACATGAAGTCGCCGTATTCAATCCCTGAGGGTGCCTCATCAATGAAAATCCCTTGAAGTGAAATTTCATCCCCCCAGCCGCTATAGGTAGCGATATCAGCCTCAATGTCTGCAATGTCTCTGGCGCCATACGTGGAGGCTACGTAGCCTAGGATGTCCACATTCGGATAGCGGGTAATCGATCTCAGCGCCTCCATGTAGTTCGCGTCCGGAAGGGTTGTTGTACCCGGGCCATTGTTGGGGTTAATGATGACGGTAAAGTTGACACTAGGGTAGCCTTGTGCTGCCGACAGCAGGGGATTCCAGGATCCTGCGGTCGGATATATGTATAGTGGGATGAGGATGGACATAATCTTCAAGGTTCAAGGATGGCGGATAGTAGTGGACCGGATCGGATTCGTCGAGGTTAGGTAGAAGAATGAGTTTTGAGTGACCGCATAGTATGACGAACAACAAAGAGATGTAGTGAGGAGTATTTGGGGTGACTATTTTACAGTCGTTTGACTTTACACCCGTATAACGGATTGTAAGGGAAAGGAATATTGGATTTAACATTGGTTTTGGGCAATATAGTCTTAATAGCGATAGATAGTTATCAGCTTCCCTAGCCTAGAAAAAAACTAATGGAACTCGTCTAAGACATAGACTCGGAAAATTTCAAGGGAGGCAAAGACTTGGATTAACATGCAACTCAGAGACCTAGATCGGAGCTGGGTCAAGTCAATGTCTTAGACTAGCGTGAACTGCCCTTTCGGCCTATGAAGGAAACAAAATCTTAGCGAGTAGTGTTTATAAGTGAGGATCTATCTCAGGAAGTGTTTCACTAGCAAGTAGAACTTTCACGTTGGGTGGGCATACTAATCCAGGGTGCTGGCAAGGGCTCCAGGGGCCTAGGGAACGATGCCCTACCGAGAACATGTTGGGTTCACAGCACGATGGATAAATTGAAGTTGTTAGTGTTGGCGAATTTAGCAGTCAAGCTATGATCACTAGTTCTTAATATCCCACAAATCTTTCTCGGTAATATTAAACCCAAGGAAGAGGGAGTCCAACAAGCAGAGACTAACTACTAAGCCAAATCTTTCACATTTTCAGCAACAGTTTCCTCGAGGCTACTCCAGCCTTCACGTCCAAAGGTGTTCTGTAAAAGTTGCTCTCCTCGCTTCGTCGGGTATCCCAAAACACTAAGCTTCGCACCCTCGATATCCTCTGCGAGCTGTCTGGATGGGTATAACCTCCTTAAGACATCCAGAACTTGATTCCACGTGAAAGGGGCTGCACAGGCGTAGATACGCTCGTTTGTGATAGACTTGGAGAGAAGTGCGGCCACATGTAGACGTGCAACATCCTTGACGTTTACGTACCATGCTATGACTTTATTAGCTCAGTTGACACATGGCCTATGTAAATGGGGGAGATAATGACTTACCGGGCCTCAAGTGCTTGACGAAATCATCCTCGCCCTTATGAACCATCCTGATCCAATTTCCCGTGCTTAAACTCCCCCCTGTGCTTAACACCTCGCCAAAGGTCTGATCAGGAAGAATGGAATTGACTCGGAAGTGAGGATTCTCTTCCTTCACGTACTTCCACAGGGCCTTCTCAGCCTCTGTTTTACTAGCACCGTATACAGCACCACCATGCCCATCTGGGAATGGTGGTGATGTAACGCTCCATGCCTCTTTGATATGGGCCTCGTTCCAGGTCGAGGTGTCGACGCTTAACGGCAGATCAAAATCAGCAGCAGCTATACCGCTAGAAGTGTACACGAAGCCCTTGATCGACGACTCCATGGACGCTGACTGGAGCAGGGTCATCATCCCAGCTACTGTCGGTACAATGACGGCATTTGGGTCAGGACTGAAGGATACATTTGAAGCAGTATGGACCACTCCCTGAACACCTAGGTAGGTGAAGTTTAAGTTAGAGAGGGTAACTCTAAGGAACGGGGGGTTCTTGGTCACCCTTTACAGCTTCGTCAAACGCCCCTGTGGTCGACATCTCTGGCACAATAACGGTAGAGAATTTATCAAGGCCATGCCGAGATGTAAAGAACTCTGTAGTCCATTCTGCCTTTTTCTTGTCGCGAACAGTACCCCTAACATGGTAACCGGCCAGGAGGAGCTGATCAATAATATGGGACGCTAAGAAGCCGCTGGCGCCAGTCACAAGTACAAGTGAACCAGGAGGGAACGCGATGTCGCCAGGTGCGAGGCTCAACATGGTGATAAAGAAGATCGACGGTGTGCGTGATGACGATGAGTGAGATAGTAAGGAAAGATATTGAACTGAAGGCGAGGAAAGGATCTAGTTCTTGGGAATTCACAGCTAGCCACCCCACTCCCGCCCTGAGGGGAACGTACATCCCTCTGTGGTGGTGTCCGTGTAGGTCCCTGTGTTAGACTAAACTTAAATACGACCCCTTCACCTGCACGAACGAAAGCCACGGAGAACGAGTGTGCTAGCAGGGCGTCGATCACTCTTCCGGGCAGCATTGGGGGGCGGGGCATACAACGTGGGTAGTTGACGCGCATCCGGTAGATTCTCTTAACCGCTGTTGTCAAGATTGTGGAATTATAGAGGCATTCTAAAGACTCATAGAGTACTTGATCGGTCATACCCATCGTTATCTCCTCGTCTCTGGGGTTCTCACCAAGGATTTATTACATCACAACGGTACCAATAATATTGAAATTGAATCCCAACATTCCAGGAATTCGGAGGTCACACGATCGTCGGTCACACGATCGGATGTCCGAAATGATCGACAATGGTTGGAGGGACACACACTCGGGGCTTCTCGGGATTCGTTCCTACTGACCGTATTCCTGCACATTTTTGAAAGTGGGATGTCACATAATGAGCGACATAGTCATGTACTGACTGTCCCAAACCCAGAATTTACGCCTAGTTGGTGCAGTGTCGAAGGCCCCTTGTATCACATCAAGAATCAGGTGTATTCTCTATACCTCCATCCAGTACATTTATGGCTTGCATACAAATTCTTTCTTCCTACATATTAATAACGTTGCCTTAAGCCTAGCTGTATCATTTACTGCGATTAGAATTCTTGCTTGAGCTGGGACATGCGTACCCACGCACACTGAGGCGTCTACATCTGCAGCCAATGGACTCGTAGACGCCACTGAGATTCACAAATATCTATCTCACCCGCTATGTCAAGACATACCAACTGGGCACTAGTAACCGAGGGAAATGGTCGTCCTAATTTCTAAGCTGAAAATGGAGGTGGGAGATCGTCCTCTGGCGGTGGCTGAATCCAATCACCCTCTGGCGCGACGGGCGTAAGTATGTCCACAACCTCGCCCCCTTCCATCACGCCCTTTTGGTCACCGACCGAATACCTCAGCTTCCATCGTAAGCGGTGAATGTGCTTGATGTTGAAGGTGGTGAAGCTGGGAGACAGGCAATTTTTGTTCAGATACGGCTGCCCGATTCCGATTCGCCCATCGTACCCGATCCGAAGATTGATCAGCTCCCCGATATCCAAAGGAGCTTCGCCATCACCGCAAGGGATGAATATCTCCCCCCCTGGTGCTTCCATAGCCTCATCCACGGTCAGGCTTGTATTATGAGTGATATGGTAGCTGCGTACGGAGGTATACCCTTGGCCGATGACCTCAGTCATGGCCGTAATGTGCATATTCAGCGATGTGAGCCTGAGCTTCTGGGGTATATTCCGAATGATCTCTGTGGTCTTCTTCCAGTCTGGGATTGCGTGTAGACGAACAGGAATGTGACTGGGGCCCTCGAGTTGGAGAATGGTCGGCATCTCCACCCTGATTTGAAAGGCAAAGGTAGGGACCTTTTTCGACCCGAAAGCCTGTAGAGTCTTTTGCGGGAGGGAAAGATTCACATTCTCCATGCCGGGAACATTGGCGATGAGAGATAGCGAGTCGATTACTCTCCATGGACGTCAGGCCAAAGTCCTCGACACGCGTCGGTCTGTATATCTTGACCTTCACGGGCTTGTTTGCAGCCTCTACGTCGCTTCTGCCGTGGGTAAACACCTTGAGCTCCGCCGAGATGAAATATTTGACAGAGGCGTCCACCGATCCAGGCAAGCTTATCTTACCCCCGCGGAATGACGCTGGTGGGTGCAAACTTGCAGCAGCTCCAGGATCCAGTGGCAAATAACTCGCATCCCGGGTTTCACTTTTGATCAAGGCACTATGGTCCAGCGAAGTCGGAATGGTGATGGAAAAGGGCCACCTGGCCTCATCTCTACCAGGCTCTACATGAAGGGGCCCATCCCATAGAATTTGCGCCGTTGTCTCAGGCTCGAAAAAGTTGAACTCCGAGCGGTAGATTCGATCCCCACCAGGATTTCCAAGCGAGAGGGATGCTTTTGATATCCCCTGTAGCGATACCGTGAGATTTGCGTTTGGCGCGACAATGTGCCCATCGCGGTAGATAACCCCGTGGATCGTGTCGCCTGGAGAGTACGTTTTAGGTACCCCTGACAAGAGCCGGATTCCGAGGGCTGTGTTTGGCGTTTTCACCGTGATGGACATACTTTCTTCCTTGGCCGGTGTTTAGTTGCGATGGGCGTATTAGGTTGTCTAAATATTCTTTCTACCAGAGACGAAATGGCGCGAAACCTTTGACATGGGGATCGAAATGAGAACAAGTTGGTGGTTCCCCTTTTGAATAGTTCAGCCGCGATGAGGGTTGTCACACCTGGAATGTAGGATGTGGCAGTGCTACGCTGGAAGGAATGCCGAGCCAACAGCATGTTGTGGATTTAAGCCTATCAGGTTAAAGACAGTTCCCGGGTCGCAGAAGTTCCATGGGATACGGTCACAAGGTTCCGGGCTGCATACCAGTGCGCATTTTCTATCCTACCCGACCTGACAATTGGTCGTTGGCCTGGTCCTGCCGGATAACACGGCCCTTTGATCACAGGAAACTGCTCGTGGTGAGGACATGTCATGTATCACGGCAGCTATCAATGCCGGGCAGGGACTCGCGGTGGTAAGTTCCTGGATATGCCAGAGGGCGTTTATACCAGCTGTCGTCAAATTTGGGTATAAGGCCCATTACAGCATGTGCTTGTAGCTTGTTACTAGGTTCATATAATGAGAAGCGACGGAAGCGCTGAAGACAACTTTTCGGTGGCAATCCGTAATACTTTATCGATCCTTCCGCATGTCAACGCATCAGACAATACCCCACCCTACTCTATTCAATATTATAGCGATATATCCTTGGCGGGAATCCTCCAATCCCAGTGACTCTTTTACTTGAATCTTTCTCCAAAGTAGAATAGTTTACGATGCTTCTCCAAGATCTAGAAATTCGTCGTTTGATCCCTCTCCGATATTTGCAGGTGTTTCATGTAGCAGCCTATGTTGGGATGTTGGAGAAGGTGATATTAACAGCAATGTTGAGGCGAAGATCAACTTGAAGTTGAGTGTGAAGAAGTAACTAATTGCTATATATTTATCACCTCTCAATGTTGACAAGCCCGAACCAGGATCATAGGTAATGTTGGTGAAGAGGAAGTGGGCTTTGCCACCACCGGGACAAAACAAGTAAATAGGCGCCCAGTAGCCGGTGCCGGTTGAAGGCAGTGAAGAGGTGACTCTAGGGAAAGATTATCAACTTACGAATGGTGCCTAGGCTGAGGCTACAGGTACTAAGAAGAAGCACGGAGAGTACAGCATGGGGGCATGAAGTACGAGCTGTCTTATCATCGACGGTTTGAGTGACTACAACGCCGTGCTTGTAGCCGTGGATGGGCTCTCACACGGTCCCCGCCCTAGTGATGGCACCGGATGTGTCGCGAACTAACTGCGGACTGGCGAGTATGGGCTCTCCGTGATAATATTACCTTATACTAGAAGTTTGCGGGTTAGTAGTGCAACAGAACAATAAGTTTGACTTGCAATGGCAAATAGGCCAAGGAGAAACCCGCTCCTTCTCGCTTACAAACTTGGAACCTTTCCATCCCAGTCTCGATGAAAATAGGTTTACTAGAAATAGATACAGTATCTGTTACAGCGACACTGTATGAGACTAGCTGGACTAGTGTCTCCTCAAAGGATTTATGTCAATGGGGCGATTCAGTCGATCTTTTGTGTTCCTCGTGCCCCGCTGTTAACCGACGAGTCATGACCACTCCTTTCTGCTTTTGGGCCACAGGACCTCTGGAGACCATTTCTGGGCGAGTACTACATTTTAAGTAGAGTGCGAGGTTGAATATTTTCAGTACAGAGCTATTCTTCGTATTCTCCGCACCCACTGCCAGAAATATCACGAGCACTTATACAAGACACACAAGTTGAGAGCATCCGCTGGCACTAATGCCAAGGCTTTACTAACAGGAGGGCACCTATTTTTCAAACTCCAGGCTTCCTCGTTGCTACGCAATGTGATAACTGCGAGATAAAGCGCCGTCAATTAGACATGGGCGAGGACAAACTACCTCCCTGCAGACAGGGGTTCAGGATGGCACCAGTTATGATATAGCCCCCACCCTCGTACTCGCAATGGGGCGGATCAGGCCGCTCAAAGACTGTCCGTTATTGCTAATACCCAATTGGTTCCCTTGTATGCAATGCCCCAAACCGGTAGTCTACTTGACTCCAGCGACCGATGGCCCCCACTTCCATACGACGGAAGAAACAGAAATGGCCGAAGGGGGTGTCATTAACTCTGAGGGTAACCACGTGGTAGCGCGGTAGCGCACGGCATGCCTGTGAGCTGAAACATGGGCGTTAGTGGACGGAAGCGTGCGCGATATGGATATTCGTAGGCGCTTTCTGTAGTCTAGATTTAACCTCTCCTGATCGAGTATCTCTCCAGGAGAACTTGTTGACTCCCCTGAGATAGGAGCAACACCAATACCCACATGGTGGCGCACGACCCTCCAAGTCATCTCATTACTCGGTAATTCTTATCACGGTGCAATATCAAAGATTACCGGTATAAATAGACTTGCGCCGTGCGTTCTGACTTCTAATATTCTCTGCACGAGCCGGTGTATTCATATCCGTATCCATGGATAGACGTCCGCCGTCACTTCGAACTCAATATCAGGCTTATCACCCGAAGACATTAGCTTGCCCATCTGAGGGGACTGGACCTCGCCGAGGCTTTCACCTTTCTGTTTATACCCCTACTGGATCATAACACGGCACGTAGGCTAAGTTCGTCAGGTCACACCATTTTGTAGCCACAAGCGGGGCTGTAGATACAAACACAATGTAAGACCAGTGACGCTACCAGCCGCTCATTGAATAAGCAATATTCGCAGATTGAGATACACCTTGACGTCCGGGTCGCTGAATAGAACCTCAAATCCAATTGCGTGAAACCGGCGACACCTCTATTTAGCCTCATGTGCCCCTCCAAGCTTCCCGAATGTGGAACAAGCCTCGTCACCATGTTCGTGGTGGATAAAGTGCCTAATCGCCCGCAATACGGCTTCTCCGTGACACCCGGCAAGGCACACATCGGGACGGATAAATGTTCGTACACTGATAAACAAATTCGAGAGCCAAGATATACTAATATCAGAAGTGGGGGCAAACCTTAAGACAGCGGGTTATTATCCCGGTGAAGCTCTTCTTGATTCTGCCATCATGATGGCTGCGTGCTCATTCCTCCGAGCCATCCGTTTGGGCTCGCTTGTATTCAGCTCATGTGGTGGCCACTCTAGCCAATCATGACTACCGTTGAAGTCATCAAGAGCCGAGCTCGCCATTTCCGGGAGAGCGGAAGCCAATGCCAGAGCGATTAAGAGGGATACACAGCGAGAAAAGAGCTATTCATAGACTGGTGTCGGGCTATATATCCGACGGATGATGCCACTGCTACCCGCTATCAAGTTGCCTGCTCTGATATCTGACCAGGAATTCTTTCTTTCGTTTCATTTTCAACTTCAATTGCGTACTCTTACTTATACTACCATCCTAGTAGCAGAGATGCTCGCTAAATTCCTTGCCACCGCCTCCCTTTTCGGCATCGCGGCGTCTCAGACCACGTTGGCCAAGACCTTCACTGGGTGGAACTGGTGGGTATTGCATCCTATGGCAAGAATACTACTGATGGGCAATAACTGCGGTACAGAGTTCAATACTGAATATACACTTCTGTAGTTGCAAGCCTGGATGTGCTGCCGTCTCCAATAACAATATCCTCAACTCACGGTATGAGTTTTCGTTTTGCCTAAGGCAGCTGGCTTCACTGCCTCATTGCAGCGTTTGATTAAAGAACTGCTACTGACCCCATGTGTTGATACTTAGAGGATCTGTTAAGGTCTGCGATCGCGATAATAATCCCCTTGCCAGCGATGTCGGCCGAGGTACTTCCAGCACTTGCGAAGGGGCCAATTCCGACAGCGGCTTCCTCTGCCACGACTACTCGCCCATCCCCGTCTCAGATGAGCTCTCGTACGGTTTTGCGATCCAAGTGGGTGGGAATATCAACGCGGACAACCCCAACTGCTGCAGGTGCTACGAGCTCGAGTGGCTCGACAGGAACAAGAAGATGATTGTGCAGACTGTGTATCCGGGCGGGGCAGCGGGTGATGTTCGTGCGAACGATTTGATCATCTTGACGCCTGGAGGGGGGCTCGGGCCTGTCGGGAGAGCTTGCAGCGCTCAGTACGGCAGTGGATATAACTGGTAGGTTCCCTAAGGAAGTCCTTGAGGGTTTGATGCTAACGGCAGGATTTGGTTAGGGGCAACAATTTCGGTGGGATCTCATCGGCAGAAGGTTGTAGCCAGCTGCCAGAGAGGCTGCAAGGAGGGTGCTATTGGAGATACAACTGGGCTGGTGGCGACGTCAACGGATGGGAAATCGTGTATAGGCCGATTGAATGTCCTTCGCGGCTCACGGATATTTCTGGCTGTGCGTCCAACCCCTGAGAGGTCGGGTCCGGGGAGAACATTGGGGCTCGAGAGGAAGCGACTCGTTGTCCAGCGGCTGGGTTTACGTATGTCGTCAACAGCGGGGGATATTCGGTAGTTAGTACTTGCCTAAATGAACAAGAAAGAAGGAGAGTGAGATAGAATCCAGTACCGATACATAAGTGCTATGTGACATGGAGAGCATGAACCTTTGGCAAGAGCATGTTCATTCACCGCAAACACAACTATTCTAAACCATGCATCATAGGCCCACTAACTTCACAACTTGCTTCAGAAGCCACCGTATATTAGGTCTATAGCAGCCTTTGGCAGCTATTAAGGTACAAATGTTTCTTTTTCACAAAAAGGTATTCCCGACTACGCCTGATCTTTCCAAATAGCTTAACTTCGTAACTTCCACTAGCGCCCTCCAAGTCTATAAACGCCAAACAAAATCAGTGCGCGCAACAATACGCTCGTAGGTATCCTTAGTACTTTAGACAACGAGGATATTGTGCTGTGGATCCCTGAGTGTCGGAAGCCAATTATCCGTCAACTTCCCCTCAGCCTCGAGCCCCCAAAGAATCTGGAGCGTCTCCATGCTCGTATTCAGATACCCCCATGGATAGGCCACGGCCAGCCGTCGCAGCCTATCTATCACCCATGCCTTCCGCTCCGGCGACTTGGCTGTCGCCCCGAAGATAAAGGTTGCCCACGACGTCGACTTGAAGTTCGAGTCCGTGGGTGGGATGGCCTCCAGTGTGCGGTGGAGGTCGTCCATCATCACGTCGGTGACCTCCTTGCCCACCCACCTCTGCACGGACGGGGCCGCTTGCATGATGTAGAGACACAGCGCCAGGCGGTGCGCAGAGCCCGCGCGGAATCGGCTACCTATCGAGGTATTTGCCAGCGCTGGGACCTCGCGGATCTTGAGGGCCCACGCGAGGACATCAACGCTCTGGGCGCGATGGAGTAGTGCCGCGCCGGCGGGAGAGACCTCATTCGAGGAGCCGGTGTTTTCTTCTGTTTCTCGTGGTAGCTGGGACGCGAGGTGGACAATCTCGAGGACTTCGGGTGGGCAGCAGAAGTAGCTGTTTGTTGTTTTTTCTAGAATGGCCATGAGGTCCCATGACCGGAGCTGCGTCCGCATATCGGGGGCTGGAGGCGCGAAAGCCGAGTTGAGGATGTGGTACCTGATATCATTTCTGTCAGATCAGGGGTAAAGAAGACGACACGGCGACGGCTCGTAACTTACACGAGGCAATCTGACATGATGTAGTCCCTCAGCCCCTCATCGGCCGCTGCAAGGGGTTGTATCATACTCATGATCCTCCTTGTGCCCTCAAGGTGGGGCTTCCACCCGTTCTTCCCCGATTCGATTAGCTCGATGTTAACAAGGAACAAGGCGGCAGCGAGTATCACGTCGTAGCCCACTGTATCCATGGCCTGGAGCGCGGCAGGCATCATCTGTAGGGCTTTCTGCTTGGCGACTAGGGAATCCATGGCCCAACGAGAGGGTATATCCCTGTTGCTGTATGGGTTGAGGGATAAGAGGGCTCGCGCCTGGTTACACATGTGTGCTGCTGACGTGGAGATGATGACTTCGTGTAGTAGAGGGTGTGCGTGGGCGAGAGGGATGAGGTTTCGGAAGGGATTACGGTCGGGGACGTCGTGGGCGACTAGGTCGAGGCAGACTCGGGTGGAAACTAGGGGGCGTTAGTTATGGTTTACATTACCGTTGTAGGTACTAGGCGCCGCACAGTAGTCTAGGTAACGCCTATCGGAAGGCCTCATGTCCTGGAAGAGAGGGTCTACAAGTGCCCAGGGTGCCGCTATTCCAAAATTCGTTGGGGTAATCTGGGCTAGCGAGCTACAGCCCGCTGTCGACACATCCTCGGACTCGGGGCCGGCAGGACGATTCCCAGGCGCTACTGCAGTACCTCTCCGGGTCACGGCGAGCTGAGGATTCGTCCTCGCCCGTTTTGTGGAGAGAGTCTCAAGCAGGGATGATATGGATGCTTCACCCGCAAGCTTGCCCCTGGAGGCGACTCCCCCGGTCCACAGGAACAGTTGTCCGTACCCAAGGCACTCTATGCCTCTCGAGGCGCACTTGGCGCAGTGCGGCTCGGATCGATCACATTTCCGACGCTGCCGGCGGCAGTTGTGACAAGCGTGAGGAGCCACAGATTGAGGCTTGGTGGTGCGCATTCCGCTGGAAAATGTCGAGGGCCCACAGCCGGAGACGTGTATTAATAGGCAGTCCCTGTACCAGCCTTTGGCAACGATGGGGCTCAAGGTGTATGTCTATCACCAGCTCAAGGTGAGCCTTAGCGGAGTGGAGGCGGAGATGATATGAGCAAACACTAGACAAGAAACGGCAGCCAAGAGGCAATTCTTTATCTAAGATAAGGTGATATTGGTGATAGGTGGGCGGTGGATGACATGCAACTTTATCGCGCCAATCGTATGCATGAACTACTGGCTATCTAGCGACACTTAGCCAATGGTTTCCCAGCCTATTACCCCAAAGGTGGGGCAACTGGTACGAAACGACAAGTGTTAACTCAAACAACCTCAAAGCGGAGCGAGCTTCAGTATCCCAACTGCCCATACGCTTGCTCCATTGAACTATGGAATGGATATTTGGCGTTGAGCCCGTCTAACTTACAACATCGTATAACATAGGTATGTATCAGAATTTCATGGAAGGTGTAACTTCTATTACCTGGTCCGCAGCCCCCAACTGGCGTGATACAGCTTCACAACTTCGTGGCAAGTGCCTTATGATAGGGATCTGTACATGTCGCTAGCTCCTATAAACACTTCTTTCCATGATTTACTTCGTTGGTGGGCGTGCGTGAAACACGAGTAATCCCCTTTAGTCCAACCTCTGCTCAACCTCTACTCAACGGGTCCCGGTCGGTTTAGGAACAGGCTTATTAAACACAGCATCGTTGAGCTCGGATCCCGACGGGTCCGAGCCTGAGAGTACCACTTCTTCCGTCTTAACCGGCGCGTATTTCCTTCGTCTCATGAAGAACCTATTCATTTCGTCAAAGTTAGCTCATTTGTTTCTTAGACAATGCCAGAGGCGGTAGCATATCCCCCTCTGCAAGTAGGACGGGAAGGAGGCAGAAGGAGAATATTTGAAAGATGGGGAGAGGAAGACAACGTACACAAGTCCGGCGATCGCGCCAATCAATACTGGAACGCCTAGGCCAATACTCACGCCGATGATGACGCGGTTTGACACTCCGCCAGTCTCACTATTAAAAAACTCGTCAGCACCACCACCACCAGAGCCTGACGATGTGGGAGCTGGCGCGGATGTGGTAGGTGGCGGGACATAGGAGACTGGGCTGCCCGACGACGCGAGTATCTTCTGGGCCCCGTTTCCGAAAGCGACTGTCTTGGAAACTGTGGTTTGTATTGTTTCGGGGAACGCCGCGCTGGACCCTGACGGGACTGCTGTGACGAGAGTCTTCGTAGCCGTAGATTTCGTGGTCGACTGTAGTGAGACGGGGCAGTTTACAAGACCTGTCGACATGCAGGCTACCCCGACATACACCACCTTAGTAGTAAGTGTTGTGGTCGTCAAGCCCTCCTCGTCGTCGGCTCGTCTCTCAAGATCCGCGGTGCTTGTAGGAGCCGGTGGAATCCCCGTGGCTGGGCTTTTCTTTATGGCACATGCCTCCGCCAGAGTGGTGTAGAAGACCGGAATCTCGGTGGCGGGGACTGGCCCCCAGGTATGTTCGCCGAGAGCGACCGACGCGCCCGCATTGGCCCCTAGAGCCAGCTGATAGGACTCTGCTATCCGTAACCCGCACTCCTCGTCGTCATCGCCCGCAGAAACTGTCACGTTGGTGATGAACTCGGCTACGTTGGCGTACACGCCAACTTCGACGCCTGCGCTGGCTTCCACTACGTCGATGCCTAGCACACTTATGTCGGGAGTTGAGACTTTGATCCCGGCCTGCAGACCTATGCGCAGGACAGCCTTGAATACGACCCCGGCGCTTTCCAGGGTTACCGGCAGGAACTCGAATTGGCCACCATTCCTAGGTAGAAGAGATGAAATGTCAATAACCGAAAGAAAAGTTGAAAGGGAGGAAGGAGAATGGCAACTCACAGTGTTATACTTGAGACGTCTTTGGAGAACATGGCGATGTTGATAGCTGTGCCATCGTCCAGCTTAAGGTGGAAGCCCGTGCTTATGTCGATTTCACCGTCGACACTGAGAATCAAGTCGATGGAATACGTGACTCCGATTCGTACGTCATCTTTACTCGAGAGACCGATTGGAGTGTTTGAGGTATACAGATTCAGAGTGTACGTCGCGCTGGAAGAGAGTACCGTGTCGATGAGCATATAGAGCTCCAGGTCGTCAAACCGGAATTCTAGCTTGCATTCGGGGATTTCGGGGATGTCGACATCAAAATCGAAGTCAATCGGCGGGAAGTCAAAGTCCTCGGCATCGATACCGTCACCCAAGGATGTGACGACGCCGTCAAAATAGTCGTCGACGTAGTCAACGACCTGCTGGCCAAGTGAGGTGATCTCTTCCGCGACATCTGTAGTGAAGTTGGCGAACGCCTCGCTGGCATCGAAATCGCCGTCGACCGTGAACTTTACAGTGGCTTTCCCTTTAACGTAGCATGTGGTGCAGATGACCTCTACTGAGTTGGTGACGGATACGTTCCCCGGAAGCTGTGAGTCACTGATCGGATGAATCTCATCCGTGTTAGACTTATACGTTGTGGGCGTCTGGGTGTCGTCTCTGGGTCCGTGAAAGGAATATCAGGGAGGAGAAGGAGGATGGAGTTTCCGTACCGCGAATAGCTGAACAATACGGCCTCGTCCCAACTTTTATCTAACGACGTACTGTTCTCTAGTGCGACGTCCCTCTCGACAAGAGACAGAGCACGTCCAATGGCACGGAACGTGTCTGCATTCGAACTTCCCGGCGCGTTGCGCGTTCGAAGAACGGTAGGGTTCAGTGGCGGGGAAGGAAGGAGGGTCGCGGCAAGGGCCGAAGCCCAAAGTAGGATATAGGCGAAGATGTGGGATAACATGGCATCAGGTACAAGATGACTAGCGCAAGGCTGATATAGTTACAGGTCGCGACACCAACGATTTAAAGGTTTTGGATGTCTGGACTACGAAATCAAGTCGGAGGCTTGAGTGTATTTTACACGCAGCGGAGTCTGACATATTTGTATGCTGTCCCGCATCTATTTTAGTTTCACGTTTGGGTCTGAGAGCAGGGGGCGATGAAATATGCATGTTGGCTCGCCATGTAAACAGGGGGTAATGCATGTTGGCTCTAAATGGGCCGCGCGGGGGGTTTCAGAGCGTGGCGGAGTAGCATTATGGGAAGGGCCAGGCTGCCAAGCAAGTATACCTTGCCCAGCGCGGCTGTGTGTTGGTACTACCACCCCTTGCATCACCCCCAACCGGTGAGAAATGCAGGCATGGCTTCACAAGTAAGCAGGTGGCGCAGGCTCCCACAAACAGATTGGCGTTAATAATACACCCCAGCCTGGCTCCCTGTGTCCTCTGTCGAGCAACCACCTAATGGTTACCCGGAAGGATGGAGGAACCGCATCCCTGCATCTATGGGATTTTTAGTGCTTACCAAACTTGGCATAAAAGGAGGATTCGGCTTGGAGGATTTGGGCGCCCGATATTGATTCTCAGCCTCGACCACGAAGAAAGGCGCGCGAACATTAGAAAGGAGTGGTATTTCGAATCCTCTAATTTCAAAGCGGGCAGAGTGGGAGAGAAAAAAAAACGTTATTGCTACTAGGTAAGACGGAACGAAATTACGCTCGTCTTTGTTTGCACACAGGAAGCTCTATGAGGACTTGTCCAGTACCAGAAAATCGGCAATTGATGGCGGGCATTGGATTTACGGTAGAAGTCCATCCTGCCGCGAGAATTACATAAAGCACGCAAGCGAAGAAAAATACAGGAGGAAATGGAGCCGTGGCTTATCGGAACCGGAAAGGTTATGGACATGAGAGAAAAGTGATGCCTACCCTCAAACTTTGCGCAGACACTCGCTTTTGCCTATTAGGGGATCATGCCTCCTTTGAACCACCTCCATTTTCGTCGTCGTCGCCAAAACCAAAGAAGCTCGCCAGATCTCCTCCAAGAAGAGTCTTACTCTTAGAAGGATACGAGCAGAATCGATCAATCAGCCGCTTTCCCTCCGCATCTTCAACCCCTGGAGCCGCACCCAGACTCACAAGGAGCTTCAAGCACAGCACTGCATCCTCCCGAGCGGAAACAACAAAAGGGCTCTCTTTAATGTCCCACATCTTGATAAGAGCGCCCTGGCACAGCCTATCAA
Source organism: Cephalotrichum gorgonifer (assembly GCA_900312665.1). Lineage (NCBI taxonomy): Eukaryota > Fungi > Ascomycota > Sordariomycetes > Microascales > Microascaceae > Cephalotrichum > Cephalotrichum gorgonifer. Next base: position 567,072 of record ONZQ02000010.1, on the reverse strand, counting down.
ACGAGGAGGCGAAATGGTGGAGCAGGGTCCCCCCGAGGTTGTCTCTCGCGTCGATATTGGCGCCGGCTTGGATAAGCGTCTTGAAGGAAGCGTAGTTGTTCTGCGGTGGGCGGTATTTATCCTTTATCACGTCGCCCATCTTGATCGCGAATCTCATTATGATCGTCTCCCCTCGGTCGTTCGTGGCGTTGAGATCCGCTCCGGCATCGAGAAGGTACTGGAGAGTCTCCAAATCCCTTCGATTGGTCCATTCGTGTACTATCCTCCCCATTAGAGTCTAGATAAACCCAAGCACCGGGTGTGGGGGCAACTAACAGCAGGTGTTTCCTGGGACGTACGCCAGGAGGAGGAATGGTTGGTTCCTGTGGTGAGGTCCTGAGTCATGTAAATGAAGAGCCATTCCAAGGTAGATAGGTAGGGATGGCGGATTCTTACTCTCTTGAATGCGGCTATCAAGTGTTCCCCCATACTTCAGCAAAAGCTCTGTGATGGCTTTGATAGTAGAAAACGGGATGCAACAGCTCCCGCAAGCGGCTAGAGTGGCAACATTGCCGTTGTGTCCCCCCGCGCTAGGGTCGGCTCCTCTGTCGAGCATCAACTCCATGAGCTGAAGGTTTCCACTGGTAGAGAAGAAACATAGTGTACCAATTAAGTCCTTATCCTGTGAGTTATGCTTCTCACGGGAGTTGAGCGGTATTCGAGCCATTTCGACGCGTTCCTGCCTCCAGTCCTGACTCATTTTGTCATCGAATTCCCATCCGGCAGCCCTCAACGCGCTATACCTGCCGTCGCGGCGCCCGAAATCTTCAAGCATACGCACAAGGTTAAGCGGGACGTGATTGGTCCCGGGGCCCATAGGCTCAGACAGCGACAGACCTCGCCTCTTCTTGAGGTAGGAGGTCCAAAGGACTTTAGACCCCGAGGATAGTGCTTTCGGAAACTAGTCGAGTAGTCAGAAGTGTACTTGTTGATTTTGTTCCCTTGGGGTCGAAATAGGGAACCTACCAAGGTATCTTCGTTCTGGGCAATGGGAGGGCAGAAGTCCGAAGGCTCCAGGTTTGCCTCGCTCCATGAATCGTATACCTCCGTGCTCGGAGGGAACTCGGCCCCATGGCTAGCTAGTATATCGATAGTACCCACCTGGTCCTTGAAATCGCTGCTGAAAAAGTTTCTAAACCTTCGCTTGTCGTACACTGCGACCCATAAGGCGGTGCTAGCCCTCGGGCTAAGAGTTGCGTATTTCGCAAACGTGGAGTTCACGTCGGCTCCCAAGTCGAGGAGGAGCTGGATCGTCTCAGGCTACTCCCATTGTGCAGCGGAGTGGGTGGAGCGGCTGCTCGTGGCCCGCCCAGGACAGCGCAAAAGGGTTTGCGCCGAGGGCGAGGAGAAACCCAAAGATATTTAGATGGCATACGGATAGATGCAGGGCTGTCATGTCATCCCAGCCGTCACCAAATAAAGTTTCCAGGTCGAGTTCGGGCGTGATGGTGCGCTTCAGTCCCTCCAAGTCGCCAGAAACGACGGCAGTGTAAAATTCATGGGGCAGCTGGAGCTCCGGGTGTCGGCGCCGCGGGTGTACGGGTTGATTACCCTAGGTGCCTCGCAGTCGTCTATCCGTGTCCATGACATCGTGCTAATTCGATCTGATGCCACGGAGGATGTTAGGTGAATGTAACTTACAAGGTGTGGCTGGCCGGATGGCGGGGCGGACTTATGTATCAGCTACAAGTGGGCAACGAAGGTTGGGCCCAACAAGGTACCCACATTCCTCCATCAACTCGAGATATCAGTGGTACATAATTACCGAACGCCATCGGTGCGCGGCTAGAGTATGCATGGACAGGTCCTGAGCACGTCCCTCCCCCGCCTGTTCTATGTCGCAACCTATTCTGAAACTTGACCGGTTCTTGGCCTGCAGCAGGGGCTGCAGGTAATGACACAGTCAAGGCTCCCTTGTGTTGGTTGAAAGCCTTGGAGATGCTAAATTTGCGCCTTTCAAGTCGATTCCGCAATGGTTCCCCTTTGAGCAAACGTGTCAGGTGCGAAAGTGGGACCTCATATTGGCGCCTACCATGCACCTCAGGGTCTCCTGAACCGCTGATGGTAGCACCATTGCACCACACAGCGGTTCTCACATGCAAAAGCCCACCAACGGTGGCATTTGGCTACAACAGATCTCCGGAGCTTCAAGTTCCTATGCTGCCACGGATCATTGGTTGTAGAGACGCCGATGGTAGGTTGTGCCAGGATGGTTTAATTGCATGAGGAGGTTACTGGGCTTCATGGACGGGTGTGGGGGCCGGCGGCTAAGGCGCCCGGAAAATTGGAGCTTACCCCACTCAACAGACTGGCCAAGCGATACTCGTGCGAGCGAGAGCTGTCTATCAGAGATATGGGCGGTGCTTAGCGAGCGACGTTGTCCGTATAAACGCGGGTGTACATCATCGTCGCTTTGGAAAAGCATATTGTAAATAGACCTCCTAAAACACTACAGTATTATTGAGTGTGAGGCGACGCAGACGGCATTTTCCTCCCGAGTTCGAAAAATGTATTGTTAGAGCTACTTCACAAAATACCTCACAGAATCCAACTGGAAGCGGTGAATCCTGAGTAACTGCGGGACGAGAAGGTGGGGAAGCAGCCAGATAAATAGAATTAGGTGAAGAAAAAGTTCGACGAAGGGGGGAGATGACTGCGAAAATTGGAATGACGGGCACAAGATCAGGAGGATGGGCATGTCCGTCCCCATCTCTGTCCTGGGACTGGACGCCTGGCTTGCCAACGACTGCATGGAGGGTTTTTTCAGCGAGGAATAGCTCAAAGATGGCGGCATGATCCAGTTCTGTCCGGAGGGCCTCGCCATACAGCAGTGGGAGATTGACACATCGCCTGACTCTCAGGAGGGGGTGTTCCGAAAGGGGGCCGCCTCGATGCGTGGGTACAACAGACGGCGAATACCTGGGGCGTTACCATTGAGAGCCGCAGGTGAGGCTGGAACCCGGCTCGGAATCTCGGTCGCCATCACCGGCGCGATCTGGAAAAGCGACGACAGATGAGAGGTGGATTTCAGGGGATGATACGAGGTACAATGCAGGCTGGGAATAACAAGTTTGGAGAGCGGATGAAGATCAAGCTCGATGGCTTCTTCCAAACTCGCGGGGCTGCATCGGTCCCCGCACCTATGCATCGGAACTCTATTGGTCCGCTAGAGAATGGAGAGTGCGACGGACAGGTCGAGGTATCACCGTGCATAGACAATTCTATAAGAAGTTGAAGTCGACATCCCCTAGATTCCAAATGGGAGGCCCTGGAAGGCGAGCTGCATATTATGGTGGACGATATGACCGGCCTTAGGACGACTTATCCCAGGTATGATACTAGACCAATTTAAGTGCACTGGTCCCTCGAATTTAATAAATTTAGAGTTTGGTGGAACTTCGGCTAACTTCGCCCAACTTCAGGTTAGATGCTCAGATGCTCTCTCTAGATTACAATCTTCACATACTGGCACATCTTCGCATCCTATGTTCTATATTACCCTGCATATTGCCTACAAGCGTCTAATGCCCATTGGTGGAAATATTGCGGGAACCTGAGCGTTATACTACGATCGGCGGATCGTATTGGAAGACGTTCAGCGTTGCAATACTATTAGCCCCTTGCTCCAATGCATCATTTGGCTAAAGCTTTCCACAATGACACTACTGTTGCGCTGCTCTGCCCCTGCCCTCGTCACCAGACAAAGAACAAATCAATGCGGATTACAACACTCTACCCCGCTATTTGAAGAGGTTCCGATATCTGCCAAGACGGAAAAGTATATCGGGGGAATCCTCGCGCGTCCTTCCTGGTCTTGTGCCTCAAGATGGCACGATCAGCCGGAATCTAGGTGGGACCCGGGGAGGTTGGTCTGGAATATATAGACCCCTAGTCGGGAATTGCTGTCCGCCTTTCTGCCAGGTATACGTCGTGACACCCTAGCCGCTGAATCCCAATGCTTGGGAAAAGGATCATGAAGCCCTATTTCGTCCTCCCTGGTATGCTAGCCTGTCTAGCTACCACTAACGCACAACATCTACTATTCACCTCAGGAGAAAGCGATTTCAAACTAGCAGATACGGCCACTTCCCCTGACATCAAGGTTTCTCAGAATGATCTTGTTGGAGTCGAAAGAGCAGCGCAAGACGTTGCCTGGGATTTTGGCCGGGTGATCGGTGTCAATGGGACCCTGACAGTTGCAGATGACGACACCATTTTCGGCAGCAATGAAGCGCCTGCGATCATCGCCGGTACCATTGGCCATTCTAACTTGGTCGACAAGCTCGTTTCGGACGGGTTTCTAGACGTATCGGATGTGGAAGGGAAATGGGAATCCTATACATCACAAGTGGTCCAGAATCCGGCCGACAACCTCACCTGGGCACTCGTCATCGCCGGAAGCGACCGTCGCGGCACAATCTACGGTCTCTACGACATATCGGAGCAGATTGGCGTATCCCCTTGGTACTGGTGGGCTGATGTGCCAGTCAAGACCAAGACAGACATCTGGGTCTCCCCGACCGGCAAACACCAGGACTCCCCGTCTGTTAAGTACCGCGGCTTCTTCATCAACGACGAGGCACCCGCACTCTCGAGCTGGGTCAACGAAAATTTCGGCTCTAAGCTCAATGGGGATTTCTACCGCCTCGTGTTTGAGCTATGCCTCCGCCTCAAGGGGAACTATGTCTGGCCGGCAATGTGGGGCAAGATGTTCTACGTTGACGATCCGAAGAACGGGCAAATTGCCCACGACTACGGTGTCATCATGGGGACGAGCCACCACGAGCCGATGGCCAGGTCTGAGACGGAGCAAAACACCTACCTTCAGGGAGACTGGGATTGGAACACGAATCAGAACAACATTGAGACCTTCTTCCGACAGGGGATTGAGCGCGCCAAGGACTGGGACACAATGTGGACGATGGGGATGAGGGGGAAGGGTGATGCCGCATCGCCGACCTTGACAGCACCAGACCTTGAGGAGGTTATTCGAGTCCAGCAGTCTTTGTTGATGAAAGGCTTGAATGCGACCGACATCTTGAATATCCCGCAAACATGGGTACTTTATAAGGTGAGTTATCTTAGTACATTCTCCGGCGAGCTTCGAGAAAGGCTGACCCCGAGCAGGAAGTGAGTGGCTATTACAGCGAAGGCATGGAAGTCCCGGACACGGTCACACTCCTTTGGACCGACGACAACTCCGGAAACTTGATACGAGTTCCCACTGCCAGCGAGGCCGATCGTGTCGCCGGTGCAGGCGTGTAAGATACCAATCGAGGGTCCTCTAAAATTTCTAGTAACTAACGAAACCAACGAAACCAAGATACTACCACTTCGATTATGTCGGATCTCCTCGCAGCTACAAGTGGATCAATACGATTCAGCTACCGAAGACCTGGGAGCAGCTACATCTCGCGTATAACAAGAATGCGAGGCAAATCTGGATAGCCAACGTCGGCGATCTGAAGCCTCTGGTAAATATACTCTCTCTCTACACAAATCATAGCTGCAAGCTAATACTTGTATAGGAAATTCCTCTCACCCACTTCATGGACATGGCATATGACATGGGGAAACACGACACGCCAGATGCTACAACCGAATGGCTGAAACGCTGGGTGGCCCGGGATTTCGGCGAGGCCGTGGCCGACGCTACAGCCGATGTCCTCAACCAGTACGGCATTCTACTAGGACGGCGGAAGTACGAACTACTCAGCGAGTTGCCCTTCGCCTTTAGTACCGTCCATTACGACGAGGCGGAGCGGAATTTGGCTCAGTGGGAGGAGCTACTAGAGAAGGCTCAAAGCGTTTACGACGAGCTGGACGAGGCCACCCAGACGGCGTACTTCCAGCTGGTTCTCCATCCGGTATTGGCAGGAAAGGTAGTGGTCGACCTGTATACCAAGACCGCGTTCAACAAGCTATACGCGGAGCAAGGTCGAATCAGCGCCAACTACGCCGCCGAGCAAGCTCGTGCATTATTTGCCGAGGATGCTGAGATTGCCAAGAGGTACCACAACCTCAACGGTGGTAAATGGAACCACTTCGTCAACCAAGTTCACATCGGCTATACATCGTGGAACGACCCGCCCGACAACAAGAACATCATGCCCAGTCTTAGCAGCAAGAAAGATAGCGGGCTCCCCGGGCTCATGGGGATCAGTATCCAGGGGAGTACAGAGCCATACCCCGAGAATCAGTCCCTCACACTGCTTCCGGTGGACCCGTATATGCCACCACAGATCTCTCGCTACTTTGACGTCTTCGCCCGGAAAGACGGATCTTTTTCGTACACGGTTTCCTCCAACGCTTCCTACTTGACATTCTCGAGCGAGGAAGGCTCCATGTCCGCCCCAGGAAAAGAGTCGGACTCCCGTATCGTCATCACGGTCAATTGGGACGACGCGCCCGACGGCGTCTCTGAGGTCGAGATAGGCGTGACGGGTGACGAGGGCTCGAACACAATCTTGACGCTTCCGGTTAACAAGTTCTCAATTCCCGATGACTTCAGTGGGCACGTCGAGTCTAACGGGGTCGTTTCCATCGAGGCCAGCCACTACACCAGCGCAGAGGACAAGAATGGGGTTTCGTACATTGAAATCCCCCACTACGGCCGAACTCTCTCGGGGGTAAAGCCATGGCCTGTCGCCGTGGACACCCAAGACCCCGAGACAGGCCCCGCTCTGGAATACTCCATCTACACCACCACATCGTCCACTACGGCAAGGCTTATCGTTATGCTTGGCGCATCGCACAACCATGATCCTACTCGCTTGATCAAGTTTGCCTACTCGCTGGACGGGGGCGAAGCGAAAACGGTTGAACCGGTGTCCGTTGAGCCACCATATAAGGAAGGTTCGGCCTGGCGGAAGGCGGTTGTAGAGAACGGTTGGACGTCTACGATTCAGCTCAACGGTGAGGTTGAGGTTGGTGCGCATGTGCTGTTGATTTGGCTGCTTGAGCCGGGCGCTGTCCTGCAGAAGGTCGTTCTGGACATGGGAGGATATCAGGCTACAGCACTTGGACCTCCGGAGAGTAGGAAAATCTAAGGTATGGTGGCGTGCGTGGTCAAGTCCTCGACTACAACAACCGCGCTTGTAAGTTCCGGACCTTCTAGGCGGTGTGCTTGGCCTGACACTGAAATTTGCCTGTACTAGATTTTCCCTTAATTGATAGCCTAAGAACGAACAACATAATTTTCCGTCTCGTTGAGGCCATACATTCCGTGTCTTGCAAAAGGATTTTTTTTTTCCGTGTTCACATAATCTTCAAGTCTTATCGATCTCAGCCATGTCATGGAGTCGCATATATATGTCTCCTACTCCATAGAATAGGAACTATGTGTTGTGGTAATATGAGTTGTACCTAGCTATCGGGATACAAGGTGGGACTGGAATTTCTTAGGGCTGAGAAAAGGCAGCAAATAGTCACAGCAGGCAGCAACATGGGCGAGCTGAGGGGGCTGTGCATGCACATAACCCACCCGCCTTACTTTGGCCCCATGAGCGATGTCAGTTCCGAGAACCCATCTCCGCACTATCTCTACTCCTACGCCCGCATTAAGCAGCAAAAAAGAAGACCCCCATATACTTCATATTGTGTATCCCACCTTATATCTTATCTGGCCTGTTCAACATGGCACAAAATCCCGCACCAGGCCCAACCCGCCAATCGAGGATCATCGGCGCCCTCCTTGCTCTCCACGCGGGTGACTCCCTCGGCGCAACGGTGGAATTCAAAACTCACGCCCAAATCGCCTCCCGCTACCCCAGCGGCCTCCGCGACATCGTCGGCGGCGGGCCCTTCAACTGGCCCGCCGGCCATGCGACCGACGACACGGACCTAACCCGTGCCGTCCTCATTGCCTACAAGAGCCGTCGCGAATCGGGCAGCGCCGACTTCGACGTCGTGAAGGCGGCGGCGGAGAATTCCCTTGCCTGGTTCGACGGCAACTGGCCGGGTCGGGCCCCGGGTGAGCTGCCGAAAGACGTCGGGAACGCCACCATGCAGGGCCTGGACAAGTATCGGCGCACTAGAGATCCCGAGCGCTCAGGCGCCGGTCAAGGAAGCGCGGGGAACGGGAGTCTGATGCGGTGTCTCCCGACGGGGCTGTTCCAATCCGACCCGGAACTGCTCGTCCAGGAGAGTATGGCCATTAGCAAGATCACGCACAACGATTTCAGGTGCGTGGTTGCCTGCGCCGTGTATAACTCCATCGTCGCCGCTCTGATCCGGGGCAACTCTGTAGACGACGCTATCGAGGCCGGGGAGGCCGTGGCCGTGAGATTAGAGAAGCGCGGCGGCGGCGAGGTTTACAAGTCGGTGCAACTTGGGAAGGAGCTGAAGATATCGGATATGGCGCAACGCGGCCCGCCTAGGAGTCTGCCGGGTGGGTGCAGTGGATACGTGCTTGATTCTCTTACCGTTGCAATTGCAGCCCTGCTAGACCAGAGGAGACTCGAGGATGTTCTGGTGGACGTTGTTGGCATTGGGCGCGATACTGACACGAATGCTGCCATCGCCGGGGGCCTCCTTGGGACCAGAGACGGAGTGGAGTCAATTCCAATAAGGTGGAAGGAAGTACTCCAGTTCGGGGAGGAGTTTAGGGCCATTGCCGCATTTCTCAGCGAGGAGGAGGGAACAGGGTGAGAGCAAATAAGCTTTGGCTTTCTGGCGAAGTGGCTAAGCGGGACTAGCAGGATATGTTACTAGGGTGGGCCGATGTACGTGAGGATAGTAACGGAACAATACCTCCCTCTACAAGCCGCACATGCGGTACGGCATGCCGTGAGGCATACGAGGGAGGCTTTCGAGCGAGGCAATAAGTAGTCCTATTCGAGTTAAGCTGGCATATCTATATCTAGTGGGTTGCAACTGAACTATGACTAAGGGCGCCCGAGCTAAACGAAAATCAACGACTTGTAGATGGAATCCCTATGAGAGTTTACCGGTAAACTCTTCCGGAAGTTTGACTTCAGACAGTGTATCGAGATGTCAAGAAACAAGTTCTATCGGGGGTGCTCATAGACCCGCCCTAGTCGCTTCCTTTACCTTGTACTCTTGGAGATCCTTGGATCTCTCTGCCTTGCTTGAAGCTCCCCGCCTTGCTTCATGACGGCTGGCTAGGTCGAACGCGGGGGAGTGAGAGAGGCCTGTGGGAACGCCACATCGGGTGTTCCCACCCTGTCAAGGAAGGCTTCAAAGCAAACCCCACAATGGTACAAGTGGGCCCCGACGGCTGGCGTCCATCATCTGATCTGGCCAGAACTGGATGTTGTTATCCTTGGCGGAAGCGATTCGCTAGATCCAAGTCAGCTTGCCCAGAGCAAATCCAAGCCAGGAATGTTGAAGCAGCAAGGGGGACATGGACCCAAACAACGTGCACGGCGTACTTCAGGTATGCGGGACGGTAAGGGACACAAGACAATAAAAGTCCTCCATTGTAACACTGGAGAGGTTGGCTCAATTGGTCTCCAGTAGGGGGGGCTCTCCCTGCCTTGAGGAAGCACCACTAGTATTCGCCACTCGCTTTTACTGGAGTGGCCTCCATCACGAACCACCACAGATATCCCAGTCCCAACATGGAAGGAACAAACAAACAAACAGCCACGGCATGCTCTTTCCCTCTCTATATTGCATGTTCCAGCACTGATTATGACAATCTGCTATCCCTCCATCCCCCATCCATCCCTCTTAAAACAAACGCTAACTCTCTCTCCCCCACCTCAAGAACATCTCCTCTTGATTATTTCTCCTCACCCAACTCAACACAATTTCACAAACAAACATCCAATACCCAGCCGGAAATCACGATGCGCATTTGGAGCATCCTCACAGCCCTCCCGGCCATGATGGTCACCCAGGCCCTCGCCACGCCTGTCCCCAACGAAGGTGATGTTGCCGCCCCGGAAGCTGGGATCCAGGCGCGGGATCTCCCCTTCGACTGCGATGTCAATTGGGTGTATCCTACCTCACCGCACATGTTCCACTCCAACTGTCCCGCCGGGATCGTGGACGGCCATCAGACCTGGAAGCGCTCTGAGGTCAACCTCAATATGTGCCTCACGAACGACAAGGGTAAATTAAAGTGGCATTACTGGTGAGTGTCTCTCTTCCTTATCGCTTCGTGTCCTTTTTCCCTACCCCATTCCACCTCCGTTACCTCTCCCCCTACCCGGATAGGGTAGTCAGAAGCATCGATAGCGACCGGTCCACGGGGACGAAGGGTTGGAGACTGCATGTAGGCTGATACTGCAATACAGGGGAGAAGCCTTCCACACCTGCCATAAATGTGTGCTCACCAACGGGTACTCCACCGATCCTGTCATTTCCTGCTTCTGCGATAAACCTGGCGATAAGCCCCAGTGGACCTCGATCCACTTGCGTAAGTTCTCCAACCCATCTCTAGTCTCCAGTTCTTACGCCATCGCTCCCGCTACGTATTGCCGTCCTAACAGCGCCCCTACCTGAATTACCCAACTGAACGTCGGGATGGAAAGCACGGTTCAATCGGCCACAACTAACATTCACCTAGGTGAGGGCCTCTACAATCAGGGCGGAATACTCAAATATGACGTCTTCCCCGGCTCATCGAATAAGCCCCATCACCCCGACCGCTAGTCCTCGCTCCCTGACAGCATTCCGACGAGAAGGATGGGGGAAGGGGCCTTCGGCTTAGGGGCAGGTCGTCATCGTTTGTTTTCGATGGGATATCCGAGACAATATGGAACGCAACTAGAAAAGCATTCTAGCAACATTAGCACCGACCTCCCCTTGAAGAAGTTAAGGTCCTAGCCTTAAGAACGAGATATTAGAACACACAAAGATTCCAGTATCTAGTCTAGGGCCAAGTTATATCGATAGGACGTTCCACAAAAAGTAAGTTAGTCTCTTAACATGTTTTTCTTCCATGGTCCGTGAGCCTCGAGGTCGTGGTCCTCGTCTTCGTCCTTCCGATATCTTCTCCGCTTCTTCCATATCATGTCGCCGAACTCCCTATGACCTTGTTCGTCTTCGCCGTCAGGGCCACAATTGGCGATATGGTTCTCTAATGGGTTGGGATTCGTAGTGCTGGGGTGGAAGCTAAGCAGCATGATCTGGCGATGAAGGTCGAATGCATATGCACGAAAACCAGTAAGCGGAGTACACGATCGGGTGTAAGGCTGCGCAAGCCCTTAGTGACGAGTCCGATGACAAGCCACGGGATGCTACGATGTCATCTATTTTAAGACAAAATGGGGGTGGAGATTAGCGTGGTTTCTACGGCGTAATTACTATGATGCTGCGCGCGTTTGGCGCGTGGAGAGAAGGCTTAGTGACAGGCACGGACCATCGTTCTTCCAGAGAGGATGATTGTGCTCGGAATAGTCCCCTGCATTAAACCCATGAGAAATAAAACATTCTAGAATAGGCGCTCATTCCAGAAAGGATTGAGGCGCACAATAAAATGACGCGCGGTTGAATTACGCATGATACGAGTTTACGACACACAGGCGCTGTCATGTAAGAGTAGGAGCCCACAGTTACACTGGAATTGGCCAATCGTAGGTGCTACCCCTTTCCATTTTTGGCTTGACTAAGCCGAAAACCGACGCTAGCGCCTACCGCAATTTGCAAATCCTGCTTCCAAAAAAAGGAGCGTATAAATTCAGGGAGCTATGAACTATCACGGTTAACTTGGCTTCCAAGATAAATAGCCTTAGCATCTCTTACTTGCTTGGCGAAGCCTACGACAGCTTACGATCGTTTTCATCGATCGAAAGTTGCCGACCATCATGAATCCGGTTGTTTTCTCCAAAGGTTTACTACCATCCGATGTCATTGTTCTCCGGAACCTCTCCGACGACATCGTCCGCCATCAGCAGCAGTCCAGAGGCAACGATGATAAGTTTACGACCACACCGCATGAGAAGCGGGATGTCGACTCCTCATGGGGTGCGGAATCCGAGAGAGACGCTAACGACATAGCCATCCTCAAAGGCCTCAACAACCCCAAAGACAAGAACTTTGAGCCCAGCATCTTCACCACAATCGACGCTCGAGACCTACCATCCAAGCTACCTGGCTTCCTGAATCACTGGCTGCTTCGCTACTATGTTAGCTGGGCAAGGAAGATAGTGCGGCATGAAGTCGACATCATCATGTTGACGCACCTGATTCTCTACTTTTCCACGTCTGTGCCCAGCGCCGCCTTTCTCTTCTATCGCTTCTCTTATGTCCACGGCATCCTACACTTTGCCATGCAGCAGTACTACATGGGTCCCTACACTCTCATGAGGCATCAGCATATTCACATGGGCGGTGTCCTCGCCAAGATTCCCGGCGTGAAGACCTTCGACGCTCTCTTCCCTTATGTCACCGACCCCCTCATGGGCCACACCTGGAACTCATATTACTACCACCACGTCAAGCATCACCATGTCGAAGGCAATGGCCCAGGCGACCTCTCGTCTACCATGTCCTACCAGCGTGACAGCGCCTTGCACTTCCTCCACTATCTCGGTCGTTTCGCCTTCTTCGTATGGCTCGACCTGCCCCTCTACTTCCTCAGACGGGGGAGGCGGACTCTCGCCTGGAAGACTGCATGGTGGGAGTGGTCCAACATCGCCTTGCTGTTCACGCTTTTCTGGTTCTATACCAAGCCGACATTCTTCATCTTTATACTGCCTCTGACCCTCATGCGCATCGGGATGATGATCGGGAATTGGGGCCAACATGCCTTCGTGGACGCCGATGATCCGACTTCCGACTACCGCTCTAGCATTACCCTGATCGACGTACCCGTAAGTACCCCCGAAATCAAGTAGGGGATAGAGACATTATGTTGCCTCTAACCCAATACCGTTATCCCTCGCTCAGAAAAAGTGTGATCCGCCTGCTGACAATGACCTACAGAGCAACCGCTTCTCATTCAATGATGGTTACCACACTTCCCACCACCTCAACCCCCACCGTCACTGGCGCGACCACCCCGTCTCTTTCCTCCAACAGAAGAAGACCTATGCTGCTGAACACGCACTTGTTTTCCACAACATCGACTACATTGAATTGACCTTTAGACTTCTAACGAAGAACTACGACTACCTGGAGAAGTGTCTCATCCCCATTGGTTCCCAAATAGACATGTCTAGGGAAGAGCGCATTGCCATGCTGCAGAGACACACGCGGCAATTCACCAAGAAGGAGTTGAAGGCCAAATATCCCTCTTCATAGGTAGAAAGAGAGGATGGAGGGGATGCCGGACATCGGGCCTGTTGCCGATATAGACTTGCCGATATAGATTTCATCTTAGACGATAATTTTGTAGAACTAGAACTGTTAATCATAGAGAAAGTCGCTTTACCCGAACTCGCCGCTCTAGTTTCAACTGTCTTAGAAGACACAATTCTTCAGAATGCATAAACGAAGGATATTTCAATCCGTAGATTCCACCTAGTCTATGTTGGCTATGGGGACCGTAAGTCATGCAGATTCGTTTCTCGCCGTCCATCCCAGTCAACGCGCGCTTCGAACTACAGAAGTAAAGGCTGGCCAATGAGCTGTTCACATACGGTCTAGTGGCCTACGCCACCAAAGGCTTGCGTCCCAAAACGACCTTCTGACGGTACCACGGGTGGGTTTTGGGGGAGTATAGCTCACGACGGACATGTGCCGCAAAGACAGTTACCTCCTCCCGGCTCCAGCCGAGGGCAGTCGCTGGGTATAAGATATACCCTTCGGTGTCAGCTTCGACGACATGCTGTGCGTATTGGCCAATCTCCTTCAGCTGCGGGTCTTTAGGCCATGAGCCTATCGGAGTCTATCCGGCCGAAGTCAAAATTAGCTATCAAGTATAGAATGGAAAGGGGGAAGGAAGTCGGTCTGTGTTTCGTCTGTATACCTTGAAATCAGCCTCGGAGATCTCAACAAACCCGGCTGCTTCCATAGCCTTTCTCTGAATTCCATCGGGGAGAACAGTGAATGATCTACCAATACTCCGGCCAAATTCGGCAAAAAGCTTCCCCCACTGGCCGAGGGCGGATGTCTCCTGGACTGAATCATCATCGCACTCATAAACCGCGTTACACTCATGGCTCTCTAGCCAGCCCCCAGGTGTCAAAGCTTTGTAAGCCTCCCTAAATAGGGCCTCCCAATCCTTGATACTACCAACCAGGAGTCTCATGTGAACATAGTCTAGGGAATTTGGCGAAAATGTCCAATCAAGTGTGCAATCGTCCATCTCACTGACCCATAGGGCAAGGGTGTTAGTAGATGCTCGACGGGCTACTCATGTTGAACTCCCTCCTTGGGCATGGGTGGAACCATGGTTTAATCAAGTGAAACCTACAATTTCAAATTCGTGGGAACCCAAGTGGACTGGATGGGGGAGATATCTGTGCCGATGACTTCGACGTTGGGATGATCATCCGCGAAGTCACTAGAGATAGGGTCAGCTAATAATAACCGGTGCACTGGAGCTCAGCGGGAGAGGGAGATAATTCCGTACATTGCCCAGGAGCCTAATTCATAGAACAGATCACAGTTAGATAAACGGTTATGTTAAGCTGTAAAGATTGGAAGTTCTCATACCAGTGCCAGTTCCAATATCAACAACTTTCTGTTATTCGGGTTAGTGGTACACTAGTATACGAACTGCCGACTTTGGGTCCGTGGGCGAACGAAGATGGCGCCGCAACATACATGGATATTCTTGGCGTCCAGAGGTGCGAGGAAAAGCTTCCCGTCGAGAGCGAGTGTGAACAAATGGTGACTAGTTAAAAGTGTTAGTGATATATGCGGTTAGACTATTTGAAGAACACGACGGTGACTACTCACTACATGTCCATGGCTTCGTTTTGCTGTTCGTCATTCGCGCCCCTGGAACGCATCATGGTCAGTCTCCACTTTCCTCATATAAGTAAATAGCTACAATAGCAATACCAGTAGCTCGCGTTACCAATCTCACTATGATACGTCCTCCCATGTATCTTGCGGTACTCTAGGATGCTGGCGGTGAGAGAGGCGGTTGAGGAGGCGAGACTCCCCATGGCCGACTCAGCATCACTATTGTCTATCTCCTCGTCCTAGAGCGGCCAAGGAGATCAGTTATCGACGCCTGGAATATAACCATGTGGTCTCGCCGGGTTACCGGGTTCTACAGACCTGTGCGGCTTCGACCCAATGCTGGGCAGGGAGGATTCCGGTAGTTGTCTCTTCGGGAGAGCCTTCCTTTGGGGATACGGACTTCGAATTGGGCGACGAGGGTCCCGACCTGGGCAACGTCGGTTCGGACTTTGCCCCGACCACAGGCGTGGTCACAGAAGCCGACTCTCCAGTCATCTCCGCTGTAAAGAAGTTGTATCCGTGTCCGGGAAGCGTAGTAGAGTGAGAGTATGAGGCAGACTTGAGACTTCTTCGAAAGACGGGGATAGTCTTGCGGGTGGAAGGGGATGGAGGGTTGGGGGGCGGGATGTGCCGAGAAGTATTAGAAGACAACCAAAGGAGATTAATTGGCCTTGGGCGGTTAAGAAGCAAGTTTGTCTACATTGCCAAGATTTGTGAGATTTGTGAGCTATCGTTTTACAGGAATGTAACATTCGCCTCCCCGGCGGAAACCCCCAGGGAATATTGTGGAACAGGGTAACACCCACCCGAAGGTGGTAGGTGCCAACGGCTCCTCCATCTAGCGCTCATCGTAACCAACTTGCCCAAACGAGGGTAGCAACAGCTGTTCTCGACTGTAAATGTACTAGCCTTGGCTCCAATAGACAGTGGAAGACAAGGGAGTGTGACGACCGATACTTATACTGAGTATTATGACTTGAATAAGTAACAATATATCCTCTGGCACAAAATCCGGGGGCTTGGGGACTGGGTCGGTGGGGGGGTTCCCGGGGGGGTCCGGGGGGGGGGGTAGGGGGGGGGGGTTTCAGGTTACAGCGGAATCGGGG